>PYAF01005361.1:636355-699820 GCA_007407185.1 Glycine tomentella | reverse complement strand
AATTCTGTCAGATTGATACGCATGATATTCGACAGACTACAACTGCATGAGGTTCGATTCTTCCTCCTTCATGTTAAATTTTTGTTTATTTTTCCTACTGGTAAAAACATATGTGACAAAATTCTCTTGTGTTGCAGTTCTTGTGGACACCTTATGATACACCTGAAATAAGGCCATTAATTAATAACATTGAGGTGTCTATGCTAGCTCGTGCAAAAGTCCCTCTTATATGTTTTGCAATTGTGGAATGGCATGCAATAGATAGGGTCATGAGACAATTCGGAATGCGACAACATATTCCAGATGACCCACCAAACCTGGACCAACTCCATGAAATAGATATGAGAGGGAGAACAGATGTTTATTGGCCTCATCAACATCGGTACTGGATAAATAAATGGAATCATTGGAATGCTTATATTGTTCATGGTGAAATGGATAACGGCATCTTGCATGAAAATTCTGAATACATGCAATGGTATATACGTCGAACTAGACGATATATATCGCGTGAGGGGAGAGAATCTTCTGAGGTTTAAATTTTAAAACCCTAATTTTTGTCAATTATTACTATTATTATTGATAAATATATTTCTAACTTCTAAAATATTAATTTGCAGTACTGTCCCTCCCATCACCACCATGAATCACATGCTCAACCCAATGTACCTCCAGTGCATGTTTCTGGATATATGCCCCAACATCATGAACCACATGGTTCTTCTTATCAATCAATGGGCTTTTCTGGATACATGCCTCAACAAGGTCAACAAAGTTCACAACCATTTGGGTTCGCATCATATACGCCTCAATACTTATTCCAAGTTTCTTCGACCTCAAATGTTTTTCAAGGATTCTCACAAGGGTTCGGAACCACTTTTAATACTCCTCAATCTGCATATAACCTACCACCTTCGACCTCTTGCTATCGTCCAACATTACCCACTCAAATGCAAGACATGGGTGACGACGATGAGCAGGAAGATGATAACAACAATTCGAACAATGATGATGATGACGATGGTGGTGAGACTGGTGATCATGTTGTTCAACAACACCAAACAATTAGACGTGATCGTCCTAGAACAAGAGGAGGAAGAGATCAACAACAACCAACAAATCCAGTGCAACAAGATGAGAGACCTCGACACAAATTCAAGAACTCGTTGTGGGACATCATCCCACTTTCAAATTTTGTTTTTAAGTATTATGTAATATATTTAAAATTTTGTAATTTTAATATAAGTATTTTGTATTTATATGTTGATAATATTGTCATTGTTAACAAAAATTATTATCATATTATTTTCTCAAATACTAAACAACAGTTAAAATTAAAAAAACAAAAATAAATAACAAAACAAAACAATATTTTCTTTTAATGTTTATATTGAATACAAAATAAATAAAATTATACAAAATATTAAATCAAACAAATATATTAAAATTAGTGTATTCTTAAATAATAAATAAAATAACTTTATTAAAATTTACTAAACAAAATAAATTTAAAAAATTAAACAAAACGTATCCTAAAAAAACCTAAAACAAATAAAAAAAAGCAAGAGTTGTATATAATGCCACGACTTTAGAAAAAAAAAACAAAACAAAATTTAATGGAAGTCGTAAATTATTATACGACTTCCTAAAAAAAATAATAAAATGGAAGTCATATAATAATTTACGACTTCTTAAAAAAAAAATAAAAGTCGTATTTGTTGGCACTATTTTACTTTACAACTTTGAAGTTGTAAATTAAAAATAAACTGCATTCATAAGTCGTAAAAAATTATCCGATTTTAGCATAATAAAATAAAAAAAATAAAGTCGTAAAATTATTTATGACTTCCTATTTAGAAGTCGTAAAAATTTTTACGACTTACCTCTTTTTCATAAATTATTTAAAAAGTACCCTTAATCCGTAAATTATAAAATAAAATACCCCCTTTACTTAAAATCGCCTACCATTTGGACCTTTGGTATATTCCATTCAAAGTTTCAAATGCATAGATAAAGTTTTAACTGCTGGAATTGCCAATGCGGAAGAAGAGTAAGTCAAGGACATCTCCATCTCTACTAGCACTATTCTATCAGTAATTAAGTGAAAAGGGTAATGTGAAAATGATTTTTCGATTAAAGAATCGGTAATAGCTCATGTTTGTGGTCAAAAGTAAGCAAAATTGTCTCATATCCAAATATGAATTACTTTGCCACTAGGGTGAATATTTTTGTGGATGCACACCGGATGGTGCACATAGGTATTTACATCTAACATATGACACACTGAAGACACTTGTTGCAACTATCACGCAGTTAATTCTATTGTGTCTATATACAGCATGTGAAGTGCGTGTTCACATATATGCCATTAATTTGAAGCTTTCCATTTTATGTTTGTCACGACTCACGAATAAATAAAGCGTCACATATTAGAAGAAAGAATGGCTAAACATGATTTTTCTATCAACATATATATTTCCAGAATTCTAATGAAATTTAATTTGAATGGTCATTATTGAAAAAAGGAAAAAATTTTGTCTTGCCCGGGCATCAAATTGAATTCAAACATATCTAGAACCTTTCTGAAATGTTGCACAGTATACAGATGCATGGATGGAACATTTCATTAAAAGCATATTAAAGTTTAGGCCGTTATTCTAAATTAAAAAATAACTAAAGAATAAGTTGCATTTGGCACATATAGGGTATAGATCAACCAAGCTAGATGAGTTCTGGTTTTGAGTCCTTGAGCTAGCCAACTTTTTTTTAAGATTGGAATCTTAAGTTTTTAGTAGCTCAAAATTGATTCGATATCATATGATCTGATAGCATTTGATATTCTAAGATATTGTTTAGATTAGAATTGCTTTTTATTCAAATGAATATTTTATAAATAATATATATGATTATATTTTTATAGTGATAGGATTTGTTAAATAACATAATATTTCTGTTGATTTTATATATATATATATATATAATTTGTCCGCTCTATGGCTGAAACGAGATTAGGTCGAATAGGATATCGATCCAAATAACTTTACTCATGCTTCATTTTGGAGGCTATTGCTTCCTGTACTCTCATGTTTTTCATGCATTTTTTTTTATAATATTTTTAGAATAAATTACACTTTTTTTTGAGTATATGACTTATTACATTCATACTCCTTCATGTTTTACCTCTACACAAGCCCTCTAACTTTTGTACTTTTATTACAAGTGCACCCCTACACCGTTAGAGTGTTGATTTCGTTAACTGAAATGTCTCACCTACGCGTTGCACATGCTTTTTTAATGAAATTATAGGATTCTTATGCCCTCATCTACCTCGTCTTACACAAGGCGCACATGATTTCTCATAGAACATGAATAGTGCAGCTTCAACGAAGGAATCCCAGGCATACCCAGAAACCAAAACGTGGGAACCCGAGATTATTAACCCATTCAACATAAAAATTCAAAGGGTAAGACAATCATAACTGGTTCAATGCATTTTATAACGTTACACAACCAAAAAGAGCAAAGAATGATTATGGAGCGGTGGTTATGGAGATCCGATGTAGAAAGGTTGGGATTGCGGCGCAAAAGAGAAAGAAGAAGGGGTAGGTCAGTAGGCGTTGAGAGTTTGCAACAGATAACTTTTTTTTTCTACCTGCACCCATCCTTACTATTAGAACCCCTTTTAAGAAGGGTTATTTGGACATTTCATAAAAAATAAACACAGTCAATTAACAGAAACGTCAAGGGGTGCAAAAAAATGCATTTTTACAAAGGATGTACAAGTGTAATAAGTTATAAAGTCAGAAGAGGCAAGTGTAATTTGCTTCATTTTAACCTTTTAGAATGATTATTTTCGTAGTCAAAAAGAGTGTGTATTCTGGAAATGAACATTCAAGAAGAAAAATAAAGTATAGTAAGTAACATGAAAAGTGGAAGAAGCAATAGCCCATTTTGGATCGGGTCAATGGTTGGAAATAGATAGCCCAATACACAAACAAAAATAGATTGTTCTCCAATAATTTTTCCGTAAAAAAACAAAATAAAAAAGAAGTGTTTGGATTTTGGGATAAGCTTCCTACACCATTATATCTTATAATACACCATTTTTTTAAATAGTGGATTTCCTAAATGACCTTTAGTAATTACGTTTTTTTTTCTTCTTCGGCTTCCTACACCATTCTTCTTTGCTCCGCTCGCCGCGTTCAATTGCTTATTCTACTCTGTCGCAGCGCACCGCAAGGTTGAGGTCATTCATGGTATTGATTGGCTTTGGTGGTGGTGGTATCTTACATTTCGTGGCGGCCTTGGTGAGTGTTTTCCTTTTCAAGAGCTTTGGTTGGTTGTGGTGGCCATTGGACTTCTGCAAAATGGCCATGGATGATACAGATTCGATAATCCGTAAGAAGGAAATTGGCTTCATACGGATTGTCCAATCTGTATGTGTAATTTTTTAAAAAAAATTAATCAAATTAAAAATAATTAAGTAATGAAAAAATTAACTTATATGTGAATGTATATGAGGTTTTTGATGTATTTTTACATTTCTTAAGTCCATAATTGTTTATTGACATGAGTTTTTGGACATTTTGGATTAAGAATTTTGTTTGTCTTTTATAAATTGAAAACTCTTTATAACTTTGATTGGTTAGAACTGTATTTGTAAGGTATGTATGTATGTCAATCAAAGTTTTTGAAGCTGTTTATAATAAGGAACTTGTGTATGATTTGGAATGGTTGAGTGTTGTTGTTGCTTGAATTTGGTTTGAAGTCATAGAGTGACATGTAAACAAATAATGTACAGATAATGGTTAAGACTAGAGGACTGTGTTGGACTCTTGGAAGAGTTGTAGACTGAGCACTGGGTAGAAGTGTTAGAGGTAATGAAGATGAAGCCGTTGAGCGGTGTAGGCCTACGGCATCCGTTCGTAGACAAAGGGCAGGTAATGTTGTTGCTGAGGATCCTCCTGTTCAGGAACAACATGTGGAGACTGATATTCCTGGGACGGAGGATATTGGTACTGAGTCAGAATCTTATCTAGGAGGGTCGGAAGACTGTTCCGTGTTGACTAAGTACGCTGATCGTGTTGTTGTTAGTGTCTGGGCAAGAGAGGTATTAATATGTGGAATTACATATCTGAATAAGTAACATTAGTGATAATATTGATCTTAAACTGATATACTCTTTATTGAAGGAACGTCCTGAGTTAAAGTTGGCTTCCCACGGACATAAAGTGGTTAAATTTGGGAAGCCTGCAGCTGAGATTCAAGGCTTAGTGGCTGCAACAGGTCTAAGTCCTTTGATTTCCTGCTCAGTGGAGACTGGGGACAGGGGATTGCTATCTGCTTTTGTGGAGAGATGACACCCTGAAATCAGTAGTTTCCAACTGCCTATGGGGGAACTTACGGTGACATTGGATGGCGTGGCCTTGTTCTTGCATATCCCTATTATGGGAGTGTTCCACTCCTATGAGGCAATTGATGTAGGAGAGGCCATTACATTGTTTGTTGAATTGTTGGACGTAACCGTTGAAGAAGCTGAAGCTGAGACAACACATTGCCATGGGGCATATGTTCGACTTTCGTGGCTGCGAAAGTTATATGCTGTGAAGTGTTAGGCTAGGCAATGGATATTAGCAGCTAGGGCGTATTTGCTTCATCTTGTGGGATGCACTTTGTTTGCTAACAAGAGTGCCACACATATAGGTGTGATATTCTTGGAAGCTTTCCCTGATATGGACCAATCTGCCAGATTTTGTTGGGGAGCGGCTGCTCTTGTGCACATGTATGATAATCTGAATTATGCATGTAAGCACCACAAAAAACATCTGGCTGGATATATTACATTGTTATAGGTAATCCGGTTATAATTCATTTATGTATTGTATAAACAACAGTGTGTGTGTGTGTGTATGTGTGTGTGTGTTATGTTTTAATGTGTTCATCAATTTTAATTGTTAATATGTAGTGTTGGATATATGGGCATTTTTCTACTATAGGGAATGTCATTCTGAATGATCAGTATCAGGAGATGTAACCACGTGCCTGCCGCTGGAAGACTGTGAAGGCATTAACTCTGACAACCTATCGTAAGCATATAGATAGGTTGACTTCTGATGATGTATGTTGGACGTCATATGGGGAGCACCGTGCCCACAGAGATTTTGAGATGATTTTGTTGTTTTCTGGGCCCCTCAGATGGGGTCCATATACTGTGAGACATTTACCAGAGCGGGTACTTAGACAATTTGCATATGTTCAACATATTCCAGAACTTAGGGTGTTAAAGGTCCCTTCTTCTGAGGATGTTGACGACAGGTGGATGCACTTCATAGAATACATTGTAGCGACTGGAGACTTGGTTGATTATCCAAGTCAATGTGTTGCTGGATATATGGAGTGGTTTTACCATATTTCCCACCCATTCATGACTCTGCAATCCTTTGGAGTGGCTCCTACTGTACTCGTTTCGCCCCCTGTGCATGATCATGTTACAGAACCTGTTCCACATTTAGCGTTAGACGCATCTCTGGGAGAGCAGAGGCTAGCACATGCTGTGTTAATAAGGCAGCATTTTATATTATTTGTGCTTTATTAAACATATTTTGGGTAATGCATTGTTCATGATTAAATATGTGCTTATTTCAGGTTGTGTGCCAACAGATGGTTGAGGGCTTGCAACATATGATCGATATGAGGATGGTTATAGAGGGCATGAATGCATACTCTATGACGGAGCAACTATTGCATCTAGCTCATGGTGTCACGGACCACGGCATTGTCTATACTCGAGCTAGACAGCCAAGAGATACATAGTGGAGGCGACATTGAAAACGATTAGCACATATTTATGTATTGAAAACTTGGTTGATTATTGTTTTTTGTACTTTCATTTTGGAAACAACAGTAATATATTGCTTATTTATAATTAAATATTGATGCATATATGAAATTTATCAACACTTTTAGGTTAACAAAATTTCTACACATCTCCTAAATCAACATGTTGTGTGCGCAACTTCATCGATTTAGTATACATTTGCATTCGATCAATATAATAATTGGGCCACTGTTGAGCTTCATTGGTACAGTGAGTAGCCCACAAGAACGCCATCGATGGCAACAAACATTTTTCTCTCAAAATAACCTGTTTGCAATACAAAACCACTGAAATTATGAGTTTGCCATAGTTAACACAATTTGTACACTAAACAGTTAATGTCATACCTGAACAAAATGGTTACCAAACACATGACCAATGCACAAAATGTGATGAACTTGGGGATCTCTAAGAGGTTGGCTTCTTAGAGGGCAAAACGTCATACTTTGCTGGAGTGAAAGAGAAACAACAATGACGTTATACCTGGATATGGGTGTCCACAAAATGACTTAGCCAAAACACGATTATGATTACCACATATTATCTTCACCATCCACCCTTGACCTCCCGCATTGGTTTGCCTCGCAGCTTAAACGAACAATCACATTTTCTAGTACTAGTCGTTGAAGGTGTGAAACCTTTTTTCCATGCTCTATATTTTCCACTCCTTTCACAACCAATTAAAACAAATGATGTCCTTCCTATCTTTCCAGTTGCGATGTCACTCTTCATTATAACAGCTACAAAATCATTATCATATGCAACAGTACGAGCCTATTTCAATGCGTCATCACATGATTGGAACACCTACAAAAATGGATAATACATTTTCAACCTTCTTAATTCATTCATTTAACAACTTTAACTAAATTGAAAATCATATAAATACCTCAAACCTATTGAAGGCTGCAGAACAATCAACTAAACAATTATTATTTTCAAATACATCTAGGTCTGCTCCAACGTCTTCATTCATACTAACTTCTTCATACATAATACTATCATACATCCACTCATCGTTATCCATCTTAACAAATTAAAATTAAATTTAATCATTAACAAAAACATACGCATAATAATAATATTTACTAACATTAGATTCAATAAATATTTGGTATCAACATCAATATTAAAATATCAAACTAAATTCAATAAAGTGTTCATTAAATAAATAATAACATATTTTAACAAAACATTCAAATTTCAAGAACACCATTTACATAAACAATCAAAAAATTAACCTATTGTATTCATCCACAAAAATTACAACATCTATCCAATTCATTACATATCCAATTTGTTACATATAATTTTTCTACTTAAAATCAATTTTAATAAGATATATTTTAATAAAATTAAATTTTTTTTTTAAATTCAATTGTACGGATTCGGTAATCAGTATAATCTATACGGATTACCGAATTCATATGGCAAAAAAAAACACTTACCTCGCTGCAACCACGACGACGCCACCTACCGCTCCACTCCGACGAACCAATGCGTTAAATCCACCTAACTACCACCTCCAGAAGCAAAACCACCACTGCATAGCTCAAACAAACCAAAACGCAAAACATAAAAGCATAAATGACATTGCTGGTATGAAAGCCAACAACTAATAAGGAAGAAACAGCCAAGGGCATTTTAGGATCTTCAAAAAATTAAAATGGTGTATGAGAAAATCAAATGTTGTATGAAGTACTTCCTTTGGATTTTTATTATTAAGATTGAATTGGGCTTAGCCATCTTTCTACATTTGTCATAGTCCGATATTTATTTATTTATTTTATTGGAAATAAAAGGAAAGACCATGTTTATTGTTTGGTATATCTTCAGAGTTCATCTTAAGGTTTAAAGCTCACAAAAATAAAAGAACCTTAAGGTTGAATTTAGAGATTGCAATTGGGCGGATTGAAAGCGGGTTTAACTATTCAAATCTTCATTTATGCAAAAAGCCGGATAAATTCAGGTTTATAAAAGTTAAGGGAAAAAAAAAAGAAATTCAATCTCATTTTTACTAGATTTTATTGAGTTCAGAAATACCTATGAGAAATCCATCTCATTTTTTCAAAATTATTTATTCATATACTTTAAATAAATCATAAACTAAATAATTAATTAACTTTAATTCAAATGATATATATAAAAATAAATAACATAAAGATGTTTATGAATTAAATTATAATTTTAGTTGAATGCATAATTTTTATTTCTTTATTTAATTAATATTATAATTATAATATTATTTATTTAAATATTAAAATAATAATGAAAATAAAATATAAAAATAATTACATAATTACATATAATATAATAATAGCATAATTAGAATTATATATAAAATGTATAACTATATTATTTATAATTATAAATATACACATAGCATGCGGGTACAGGGAGCAGAACCGAGAGTGATATATCTGAATCCAATCTTGCTTTTCTAAGTCGGAAGAAAAACTAACCGACTCCAATACTGGTCAAAGTGGGTTTTTTTATTCAAAGTCGAGATGAAGCCAATGGATAGAAGAGTACGATGGGTTCGATTTTTATTGTGATGCATGAGTTTAATTGAAGTTCTCTTCATTTAGCAGTTCAGTTTCTTGTCGTCTTGAGTTCTCTCTAACACTCAACAAAACCTAATGTTTGCCTTCAGAGAATCGATTTTACTTTCTCGTTCATCTTCCCTTTCATGTGATTACATTGCTACACTGGTAGTTACAAAGCTTCTGTAGATGTCCATGTCGTGTTCCCATTCCTTATTTTTTTGTTTGTGGATGCACTCTTACTATTATTGCTCCTATGTCAACTATAGACATCATCTTAATTCTGATGATGTCTGTGTTGAGCATGAACATGTAAAAGATGCTGGATTTGAAAGATTACCTTTCATGGAAATTGTTATGATTGCAACGTTGGTTTATTTTCTGTTGCTTGACTAAGTCAGAATCACATAAGGTGGTCCACTCATCTTATCTTCTTAGAAATAAGTTGTTGCTAATCTTATTCCTTATCTTCTTAGGAATAAATTGTTGTTAATCTTATCAGTTAATCTTATCGCTTATTTTAAGCAACTATGCTCATGTTTTATGCATATAAAAAAAATAACCTCTTTGATGGGTATAAGCATGATTAGATTGTTTAGTTTTTCTTACATTTGGTATCAGAGTCCGTTATTGCCTCTGCCTTGCTTTTGTTTGACACTCATATTTTTGAAATATTGTTTTATTGAAATATCGATATTTTATTTGAATGTTTTAATTATTAAGAAACCTTGAAATCATATGGAAATTGAATTTCTAAGCTTTCTGTAAATTAGAACATGGATTTTGGTGTTGAAAAAAAGACTGAAAAACCATTGGATTTTTAATTCGGGTCTGTGGGTCGCAACTAGGTCAAAGTGATCCGACTCAAGGTCGAAGATGATGAACAGTAAAAAAAAAGGACTATTTTTGTGCCATATGGGTTTTGAACTTGCATCCAACCCTTTAGGGAAAATTCACATGAACTGTTGGGCTACTCTGCAACTTATCTAATGTTTACTTGCTTTTTCTACATGTTATACATTTCATGCACATTCATGTTTAATTTTGGAATTTGTAGAGTTTTTGATTTATTTTATGCATGAATATATTCTAGAAAAGTTTATTCTATGCATATATATATATATATATATATATATATATATATATATATATTAAATCAAATGCATAATATTATGTTTCAATTATGAAATTGTATATGAAAATTTTATTCATCATTATATTATATCTCTTGAAGTGCAAAATATGATTTATTCTCATATGATTAAGTTTTATGTCTAAGTGATCTTTATAATTTTAATTAATTATGGATTAGTCATTATCTATAATTTCATTAAAACTATATATTAAGTTGTTTAAAGATCATATAAGGAATTAGGCATATATTGTAATTAATTGTTACACTTTTCAAGTTACTATTTTGTGATATATGTTCACATAATTTATTGTTATTTTGTCTTTACATATATTAATTTATGTTTCCCTATACATGTAATATTAAATTGATTAATCTGAATGATTAATTATTTAATTTTATTGTTTATAGTTAATTACAGTAAAATTAATTTTGAAAATTAGATAATATTTAATGATCTTTATAATTTAATTAATTAAAGCCTAACCACAACAACTTTAATTATTTAAATTATACATTAAGACTCTTTAGGTCACATAAGGTAGATAATATTAATTATAATTAATCATAATATAATATAGTAGATATTATCCGACAGGAATTTCTATTATATTTTTATATGATTAATTAGGATAAAATATTAAATTATAGTTTTATGATTTTCCCACAGGGATCAAGAAATATAACTTGATAGTTTTATCATAATGTTTATGTGAATTTAATTGAATTAAAATTTTAGCCCACATGCAAATTTTATGTCGCTAATTTCATAATTTTATAAGCATGACTTACATTAGTAAAACATGATACATTATTTTTGTCTCAAATTTTAATGATAAGCATGTATGTTGAATATTTTGCAACTATACAACCTATTAATACAATTTATGTCCTGAAACTGAGAGGAGATTATTTTTCTATTTGGAAGGAAATGATTATACTGATGTTAGTGTATATGGACATTGATTATGCTATCACAAAAGCTGAGCCACCAGTAATTATAGAGAACAGTGAACCAGAGGAGATGGACCTGTATGAGAAAAGATCCAACTGACTCTGTGTGATGTTCATTAAGACTAAAATATAGGTTGGTATTTAGGGTTCAATTGAACAGTATGACAATGTGAGAGTGGTCCTGAAGTATATTGATGAACAATTTGAGACTTCACGGAAGGCATTGGCCAGTACCTTAATAATGAAAATTTCTTCCATGAAGCTTAATACTCTGAGGGGTATGCGTAAGCACACCATGCAGATGAGTGATATTGCAGCTCAACTTAAAAACTCTAGAGGTGGACATGTTTGACTCCTTTCTAATGCATTTCATTCTGAATACTCTCCCAGCACCATACGGTCCCTTAAAGTATCCGACAACACGCATAAAGATGAATGGTCTATTAATAAACTTATGACCATGTGCATTCAAGAAGAGGGGAGGTCGTAGTTGGAACAAGAAGAGAGTTTTCTTATGATGACTGAAAGGAAGGATAATAAGAATGGCCATAAGAACAAAGGAAGTGGTAAAATACCACTTCAAGCTGGAATTAAGAAAGAATCCAGGTGTTTCTTCTATAAAAAGAAGGGGCACGTGAAGAAAGATTGTCCTAAGTTCAAGCTATGGTTTGGAAAAGAAAGGTATGTGTACCTCTTTAGTTTGTTATGAATTTAACATGAATTATATTAATCATAACACATGGTGGATTGATTCATAAAATGATATTTTCTATATTTATTTGCAAAATGATACCACTTATGATGCTATGCATGTTAATGTTGGCATGAATTGATGTGTTATGAATGATGATTCCTCTATGTTGTGGCACCTAACATTAGGACACATCTCTATCGATAGAATTAAGAGATTGGTAAATGAAAGGGTACTTCGTGCTTTGGATTTTGCTGATTTTGATACTTGTATAGATTGCATTAAGGGTAAGCAAACTAACAAGTCTAAGAAGGGTGCAAAGAGGAGCTCAAATCTATTAGAAATCATACATATAGATATTTGTTGACCAAACATGGATGTGAGTAGTCTAAAATACTTTATCACCTTCATACACGATTTTTCACGATATATGCATCTCTACTTACTTCGTTCTAAAGATGAAACTTTAGATGCCTTTAAAGTTTTTAAGGCCGAAGTGGAGAAACAATGTGGAAAGCATATTAAGATCGTGAAATCTGATAGAGGTGATGAATACTATGGTAGATACACAGAGAATGGACAAGCACATGGTCTATTTGCGAACTTTCTTCAAGAACATGGGATTGTTGCCCAGTACATTATGTCTGGTTCTCTGGATCAGAATGGCGTGACAAAAGGAAGAAATCGAACTTTAATGGACATGGTGCAAAGTATATTTAGTAGTTCCAAGCTTCCTAAGTCATTATGGGCTGAAGCACTGAAGACGGCAACGTACATATTGAACCAAGTTCCAACTAAGGTTGTCCCAAAGACACCATTTGAGTTACTTAAGAGTTGGAAATAGAGTTTGCAACATGTACGCATTTGGGGATGCCCAACTGATGTGAGAATATATAACCCAAAAGAGAAGAAGCTTGGCCCAAGGACCATTAGTGAATACTTCATTTGATATGCTTAAAGGTCTAATGGATACAGTTTTTGCTGTCTATTTCATAGTACAAGAATTGTGGAATCAATAAATGTTGAATTTCTTGAGAATGACTTGATTAGTGGGAGCAATCAATCCAGAGGTTTTGTTTCTGAGAAAGATCATTCAGTTACTTAACCATCCACTTCAAATCTTAGATTGATTATTATTAATAATACCCTTTCAGCTCAACCGGGTGTTGTGCAACCTATCATTCAAGATCCACAACCTGCTGATAATCTAGTAGATCAAGTTGTTCATGAGGAGCAAGAAGAAATTGTTGATCAACCAATTGAACAACAAGTTCCTCAAGAAGATAATGAAACAACATTAAGGAGATTTATCAGAATAAAGAAATAAACAATACCGAGTGATTTTGTTGTATCTACAGGAATCTGACTATACTATTGGAGCTGAAAATGATCCTGAAACGTTTTCACAAGCCATGAGTTCAAAGGAATCAAACTAGTGGTATGATGCTGTGAAAGATGAGATGAATTCTATGACATCGAATGGAGTCTGAGATCTTGTTCAGTTGCTTAATGGTGAAAAAGTCATTGGATGTAAATAAATCTTTCTAATAAAGACTCATTTAGGCAACATTGAGAGATATAAAGCAAGACTCATAGTCAAGGGATTTAATCAAAAGAAAGGAATCGATTACAAGGAGACATTCTCTCCTGTATCTAAGAAAAATTCTCTTCGCATCATTCTGGCACTGGTTGCACATTTTGACTTAGAGTTGCAACAAATGGATATGAAAATGGATTTTCTGAATGAAGACCTAGAGGAAGAGGTTTATATGAAACAACTTAAGGATTCTCCTCTACTAAGGGTAAGCTATTGGTATGCAAGCTTAAGAAATCTATGTATGAAACAAGCCTCCCGTCAGTGGTACTTAAAATTTCATGACATTATTTCTTCATTTGGTTTCGTAGAAAATGTTATGGATCATTGTATATACCAAAAGGTCAGTGGGAGCAAAATTAGTTTCCTTATTTTATATGTGGATGATATTTTACTTGCAACCAATGATAAGGGTTTGCTATATGAGGTTAAACAATTTCTTTCTAAGAACTTTGATATGAAGGATATGGGTGATACATCTTACATTATTGGTATTAAGATACATAGAGACATAATAAGATGTGTTCTTGGTTTGTCTCAAGAGACCTATACTAACAAAGTTTTGGAAAGATTTAGAATGAGTGATTGTTCAACAAGTGTAGCTCCCATTGTGAAGGCTGACAAGTTTGATTTAAGTCAGTGCCTGAAAAATGATCTTGAACAGGAACAAATGAAGAACATTTATTATGCTTCAACTGTTGGAAGCCTTATGTATGCTCAGGTCAACACAAGACCTGATATTGCTTTTGCAGTTGGAGTGTTAAGGAGATATCAAAGTAACCCAGGTTTAGACCACTGAAAGTTGCAAAGAAAGTGATGAGATACCTTTAGGAAACTAAGGGCTATATGTTTATGTACAAATGATCTGACAACTTGAAAGTGATTGGATACTCAAATTCAGACTACGATGGCTGCATTAATTCGAGAAAATCAACTTCGGGATATATTTTATGCTAGCCAGTGGAGCCGTGTCTTGGAGAAGTGTCAAGCAGACATTGACTGCTGCTTCCACTATAGAGGCTGGGTTTGTTTCTTGTTTTTTGAGGCTACCTCACATGGTGTATTGATAAGGAGTTTCATTTCTGGGCTTAGAGTTATAGATTCCATTTCTAGGCCATTGAAGATATACTGTGATAATTCATATGTTATTTTTATGGCTAAGAATAACAAAAGTTGTAGTCAAAGCAAGGACATCGATGTTAAGTATCTAGCCATAAGAGAACGTGCTAAAGATAATACAGTGTTTACTAAGTACATTAGCACTGAATTAATGATTATCGATCCTTTAACTAAGGGCATGCCACCATTTAAATTTAAGGATCATGTATAAAGGATGGGACTTGGTTCACATATGTGATTTTATTGTAAGAATGATATTAAGAAACTCTATTGTGATGTTTTTCATTCAATTTATGCGCATCTACAATTATTTATTCTGAGAAACATCAATTAAGTTTGGACCTAGAATAAATATTAGGTTCATTCATTAAGTTGTATGGGCTTGAGAAATATAATATAATGTAATACATGGAAGATACTACTCATATATATTAGAGGAACTATCGCCATGATTCATGTATTTTATTTCTCATTAAAGTGTATGATGAGATATGTGGACCAAGTAGGAGAATGTTGGTTTATTTTCTGTTGCTTGACTAAGTCAAAACCACATAAGGTAGTTCACTCATCTTATCTTCTAGGGAATAAGTTGTTGCTAATCTTATTCCTTATCTTCTTAGGAATAAATTGTTGTTAATCTTATCAGCTAATCTTATCCCTTTAAGCAACTATGTTCACGTTTTATGCATATAAAAAAATAAACTCTTTGATGGGAAAATTAATTTAAATAATACCAATTTAAAAAAAATTTATCAATATGGGACTGTTTTGAAACTATTTACTTTTATGGGGCAGTCATCCAGCCCAAATTGGGCATGACCAAGTCATGCCCAATTTGGGCGTGATTGACTTGGCCCAATTTATTTAAACCTCCTCCCCAAACCCATTTATTCACACCTTATGTTCTAAATCTCCTATTATTCTATTATTTATTGATATTAAAAGTTTTTGTTTTTGTTGACGGCAAGAAATGAGTTCAGGTGGTGAGTGTGTGTTAAAACTCTCGACAAGCGTACCATTTTTGTCGTTGCAAGTTACAAAATTTATAGAAGTTCGTCTCCACAGGGACTTGAGTTCATTTTGGTTAATTTAAATATAGTTCTAACAGTTTAATAGTTTATATACAGAGAGTGTAAACGACGGTTCATTTGATGCGATAATGAAACATAAAATATAACGAATGTGTTGAAAAACTACGAAAATAAATAAAACGAGTTTAATTCAGGAAAAGTGTAGGATTCGATTTCATCATTCTTATCCTTTTATATCTAATTAATCTTATCATGCATAAATCATTTTCTACTCTTATTGATGCGCACGTATTTTACCCCAAATCGATCCCTCACATATCAAAATAAATACCCCATCATTAAGAATTAAAATCGCGTGCTTATGCAATTAAAATGTTAAGCCCTATTCCTAGCAACGTAACATGATAAGTAATTTCATTCAATTCAAACCCTACGGGTAATTTCCAGTCAAGCTTAGGATTTCAATTCATGAGACTATTGATCAAGTAGAATCAAGCATTAAACACAGAATGAAATTACCAACAAGAGATAGAAAAGATTCATGCAATAAATAAAACTAAAAGAGATACATAGGGATATAAGATTACTTCCAATCCTCGAGAAGCTTAGGCGAACATGGAGAGAACCTCCTTAAGAGAAGAGTTGATGAAGGAAATCATCTCCGCTTCACTCTGGCAAGGTTTCCCCTATAACCTTCACCTCTCTCACTCTCCTAAAACTACCTAAACTGAAACTAGAACTTCCTAAGCTTAAGCACAGCAATGGAAAGCAAGAATTTGAAGAAGAATGATGCCAAACTCCAAATTTTCGTGGCCTATTTATAGAAAACCTCCTCCTACCTGCTTCACTAGCCCAGGCGACCATTTTCTTCATGTTTTGCTTGCCTGGACAAGTTTGAAGTTATCTCCTTGGAACTTGTGCTCGACTAGGCGACCATTTTAGCCTGTGGGAGCTTGCCTGGGCGAGTTAAAGCCTTCAACATGAAGTAATCTTTTGGCTTTGATGGATTTTGGGCCTGAATTGCTTGTTGCACCTCCTATGTTTGCTTTATGATCCATTTTTGCTTGCTTTATGTGTTCGGAAGCTTCAGAAATCCTTTTAACCTATCAAAATGCAAGAGAAGATTGGATAAATCTTCAAGAATATGGACATAACATTCATCCTAAGCACTAAATACAAACTAACTAGATTTAGGGCAAGTTTTATAGATATTCTTAGTAAAAACGAAAGATAAGTGCCTTCAATGTAACCCTAATTTCACTAAGATATGGCACTTATCAACTCCCCCCAACCTAGAATTTTGCTTGTCCTCAAGCAATAGTAAAAATATGTTTGTTAAATGAAAACATGCTTTGTAAAGAATCAACTTCCCAAAAATGATCATAACATATTTTTAAATAGTTAACCTTAAGAATTGAAACAAAAGATGAAATTCACATAACCGAAATGAGGTTAAGATTAATTCACATTTCCTTTCTAAAGAACATCAGAGGAAACATATGTCTGATTCCAACAGAGGAAAACCTCTCAAAGTGTTTAATTTTCTCACAGGTAAGTATTTCATCTCAATTCCTGCACTGATACTTTATAGATTAATTTTGCAATTCATTTGCCATCAAATCAAAGTGCATAATCAACAAGGATCATTAGGGCTTTTGGCTAGAAAAGAAATGTTGTTTTTTTTGGATATTCAAAAAGACCTTTGGAATAAGAGAGCGTATATAGATAAAACATTAAGATAATTACCTCCTATTTCTTCCTTTTTCTTTCAAGATTCTCATTTTATCAATTTTTTCACCCAACACTTTGTATATTTAAACACCAGACTTTGTTTTTTTCTTTTTCTTTTTCTTTCACTTCTTTTCTTTCTTTTCTTTTTACTAAACACATGAATAGCATATACCCACTTTTAAAATCCTTTTTCATAGCATGAACTACCCAAAAGAAGTTTTCATCACAAATTATTCCCTTTTGCTCTCTTATCCTTAGGTAAGGTATGGAATTCCTATCCTAGGTTAGGGTTTCAACAAAATATCAAGTGTTTGGCTCAAAAGGGTTGCAAATGATAAATCATTATATTCATGTTTGGGATAGCTTTTTGGCCAGTGGCTTTAAAAGATGTTTCAAAAAGAAAGACGGCCTAAATCATATCCTTGTATCATATGTTTTGACAATTACAAATTTATGTAAAATCACTATAAATCATATCAGTGAGGTCTCTTAATATAATCTATGTGGTTGCACACACTCACTGGCCTTAAGGTCAGTTTTCATGTTCAAATCAGATCAATTGTTTTGAAAAATATTCTTTATTAAGTTTATGTGAAAAAGTCTTGCCTTCATTTGGTATTTGGAAAATCATTTCATTTGTTTTTCATTCTTAAGATGATTTTTTTTCAAAAATCATTTTGTTATTTTGATCCAATTAAAAACCAAGTTCAAAACAATATTTGTTGATTCTTTTCAAAACATGTAATCTTCCAAGAATTTTTTTTTCTTTTAAGACCCAAAAAGATTTTATATATTATATACAACTATTTTAAGTAACCTATCAAAAAAATTTGGTGTACTTTCAAAAAGACTTATGTTAACAATATACAATACCAAAAATATTTAACAGTATATAATACCAAAAAGATTTATCAATATATAACACCGAAAAGATGAAATAGTTAGTAAGTAATAATAGTAATATAGAGTATTCAGAAAGCGATAAAGACAGAAATAAATAATGTAAAGTATTCATGAAAGCAGTAAAGAAAGCTATAAAGAAATTAAAAACAATGTCACAGTGTCACAGATTATGCAAGTCTATGAGATAAGCTGCCAAGTTCTGCTCTAGATCATCCTTATCAGCTGCTTCCTCTCCCTCAGCAACTCCCTGATCATCTGTAGGGCTAGCCTCCTGCTCAGCTCTCTGGCCTCTTGCCTCCTCCTGAAAGATTGGCTTGTCCCCAGGCCATGCTACATATGTGCTGAACTACTCTGGAGTGGGCCACTGGAATAGGGTGGGATCCTGTCTGTGCTAATGCTGGGTGTAGTTGTAGAAACTCTGGTTAAGCTACATCTGCCCTCTATGATTAGCAGCCTGTTGATCAACCACATGTTGCATATGAGTGTGCATCTAGAGTTCCATTCGTTGTAGATGAGTGGAGATGGACTCCATGGATGCTGGTTGTGGTGGCTGCTACTCCTGTACTTGTCTAGCCAAACAATATTTTTCAATAAAGGCTCTGTTTATAGGAGGTCTGATGGTCCTGGTCGGGTGCACTTGGATTCCGTAGAGTTGGCATAAACTAGTAATTAAAGCGGGAAATCAAAGTGCCCTGTTGGCCTTTTCAGGGTTAAGGGGATGCCTTGGTGGCTTTAACATCACGAACTGATGGATTGCATCGAAAATTAACTGAGCCACATCAATGCTAAGCTGAGTAATACAACTAAAAGCTAGTTGACATTTTTGCATGGGAATATCAGAATTATAGTCACTTGGAAGTATGTTACTCAGCAAAAAGGTCATCCAAATTTGTGTTAAAGTAGTCATATTAGTCCGCATTAACCTTACCCTGTTACCTGCTATGTTCCTGGCAAAGTCACACCCTGGGATACACAGGAGTTGAGTCATGGCCTCTTCATCAAAGTTGTTGCGCCTGGACATATACTCATAAAGTTGTCCTTCTGGCAAGATAAGTGGATTTCCTAAAAATTGATTGATTGCATCAGCATCATATGGAATCCACTGACCTCTGACAAAAGAACATTTTTCGAATAAAGCTCCCTCCAATGGCCAAGCGTTGGCGTAGAATTCTAAAACTATCTCTGGATCAAATTTCTGCAAAGGGGTGGCTAATGGTCTCCATCTATGCCTGTCAAGTTTTGCTGTGAAATCTGGATACTCATCATCCATCAGCTGAACTCACCTTTCTTT
This sequence comes from Glycine tomentella, assembly GCA_007407185.1. NCBI lineage: Eukaryota > Viridiplantae > Streptophyta > Magnoliopsida > Fabales > Fabaceae > Glycine > Glycine tomentella. Next base: position 679,954 of record PYAF01005361.1, on the reverse strand, counting down.
GAGGAACAACAAATTCTTGATTGTTTCAAATCATTGTTGGTGTTCTCTGCTCCGAAATCTCTTATCATCATAAATGAAATCTTCAGGGGGATTTGCACTGGAACCCTCATTCCTAGCTCTTTTAGAAGGGAGTTTCTTAGGAGCCATCTGTAATAGCATCTTAAAATAGATTTAGCATGATTATGGTAAGAGTAGCTAACTTAGATAGGGAAAAATAACAAATAGATGGCAGCTTCATGAGAAAGTGATAACCAAGACAACTACAACATATATGTTCAAAATTTCCTATCTTCCTAATGCATATGTCATTAAGCATATCAATCCATTTACTCCATTGTTGTGCCTTACTAACCATGTATGTCCATGTGGATGATACCAAATGCTGGAAATTTTTCTTACATATAATTTTAACATTTTAGTGACATTCCAAAGCATACACAAAAAGAGTAAGTCATGCACACACACAAAAAAATTCAAAAAAAAATGATGACTCAAACTTGAAGTCTAGGCCTAATTTATGAGCAATGTCATACATGGAAGTTGTCTAAAGCAAGCATGGAGCAATTTTCGTGCATCAAAGAGGTGCCAATTCAAAACTGATTTGATTGTGGCATTGCACCAAACACTTGGTGTGCACACAATTTTGTGCATGAAAATGGACATTTTCGGCACATAATCTACACCAAATTTTCAGAGAAATAGAAGAAGGAGAAGACCAATTCAATATGTACAGCAAAATCATCATCAAAACATAACATCAACTTTAAAATTTCTAACCCTAAGTCATGTTTGACAAAGAAAGCAACAAAAGAACCATTCATGTACAAGAAGGCTTTAGGAATTTCATTCAATACTATAAGTATTTGTAAAGGAAATAAGTACTTACATGATTGGAGCAAGAAGAAAAGCAAAGGTAGTTGAGGTAGCAACTTGGGTGAGTTAGGGAGAAGGGAGCACAAGAAGTGAAAGCAACACAATCAAAGCAAAGTAGTGAAAATGGTGAGTAAAAATTGCTTTTTTTTTTACTTTTGTTTTCGACCTGCAGGGCCTTGCTCGCCCAAGCGAGCCAAATAGGCATGATCTATTCGCCTGGGCAAGTTAAAACAGCAATTTTTTTTATAAAAAATTAAAATAATGTTTTAGCTTGTAATTATTTACTATTTTAACTAAACTATATTTATAAAGGCAAAAATAAAAATGATAAAGCATAGAAAAAGAATTGTTAGAAGTTACTAGGTTTAACGTCGTCTTAGTTGGACGCTTTTGTAGCTTTAGACTTCTTGCAATTGTACCATAGTGGTGAGTCTTTCAACATCACCACCCAGATAAAGTTTGAGTCTGCTACCATTTACTGTCCATGTTCTGGTCGTAGCTGGATTTTCAAGGACTATAGCTCCATGTGTCATTACCTCTTTAATGGTGAAGGGTCCAGACCACTTGGACTTCAGCTTACCTGGAAACAGTCTTAATCTAGAATTAAATAACAAAACATGTTGTCCAGGATGAAAATTCCTTTTTAAATGTTTTTGATCATGATGGAATTTAACTTTTTGCTTATAAAGTTTGGAATTTTCATAAGCTGAAAATCTCAATTCCTCTAGTTGATGAAGTTGAAGCTTTCTTTGTTCACTTGTAGAAGTAGGATCAAAGTTAAATAATTTTAATGCCCAAAATGCTTTATGTTCTAATTCAACCGGTAAATGGCAAGATTTGTCATAAACCAATTGAAAAGGTGTAAGCCCTGTAGGTGCTTTGTATGTTGTCCTATATGCCTACAGAGCTTCATCTAGCTTTTAAGACAATCCTTTCTTGATTGGGCAACTGTCTTTTCTAAGATTTTCTTGATCTCTCTATTTGAAACTTCTATTTGCACATTGGTCTGGGGGTGATAAGGTGAAACCACCTTATGTCTGACACTGTAATGTTGGAGGACCTTTTTAAGTTGGGCGTTGCAAAAGTGAGATCCTCCATCACTGATTATTACTCGTGGTGTCCCAAATCTTGTAAAGATTTTCCTCTTTAAGAAGCAAATAATTGTCTTTGCATCAGCTTTTTGTGCAGCTATTGCTTCTACCCATTTAGTCACATAATCCACAGCCAACAAAATGTATTCATTTGAATAGGACGATGGAAATGGACTGATAAAATCTATCCCTCGGCAATCAAAAGCTTCGACTTCCAGAATGTTTTGTAAAGGAATTTCATTTCTTCTGGAGATTCCACCTGTTCTCTGGCAATTATCACATCTTTGCACATATTCATGGGCATCTTTGAATAGTGTAGGCCAATAAAATCCTGAATGTAGGACCTTTGCAGCAGTCCTCTCTCCATTGTAGTGGCCTCCATATGGTGAACTGTGACAATGCCATAGGATGTTCCTTACCTTCTCCTGAGTCACACATCTCCTCAAAAGATTATCTACTCCAATTTTGAAGAGGTAAGGATCATCTCATACAAAATATGTGGCATCCCTGATAAACTTCTTCTTCTGGTGCCAAGTGTAATCTTCAGGAATTGCACTAGCTGCTTTAAAATTAGTCATCTCTGCAAACCATGGCCTCTCTAAAATGTGGAAGAGCTTATCATCAGGGAATTCTACTTGAATTTCAGGATCTTGTGTGGCTATTTCCTCACTTGTAAGTCTAGACAGATGATCAGCTACATGATTTTCACACCCTTTCTTATCCTAGATTTCTAAATCAAATTCCTGTAGAAGTAAAACCCAACGGATAAGTCTAGGCTTAGAATCAGATTTAACTAGCAAGTATTTTATTGTAACATGATCAGTATAAATCACCACTTTGGATCCTATCAAGTATGATCTAAATTTTTCCAAAGCATACACTATGGCAAGCAATTCTTTATCAGTTGTTGCATAATTGATTTGTGCTTCATTTAAAACCTTGCTTGCATAATGTATGACATGGAAGAATTTGTTCTTCCTTTGACCCAAAACTGCTCCTACAGCATAGTCACTTGCATCACACATAATTTCAAAATCAAGGGTCCAATCAGGTGCAGTGATTATGGGTGCAAAAACCAGTTTTTGTTTCAAAGTTTCAAAAGCTTTAAAGCATGAATCATCAAAATGAAATGGAACTTCTTTATTTAAAAGATTACTCAGTGGCTTAGCAATTTTTGTAAAGTCTTTAATAAACCGCCTGTAGAACCCTACATGTCCCAGAAAACTTCTAATGCCTTTGACATTGGTTGGTGGAGGTAGTTTCTCAATAACATCAACTTTGGCTTTATCCACTTCAATGCCCTGCATAGAAATCTTGTGACCTAAAACAATACCTTCAGTCACCATGAAGTGACACTTCTCCCAGTTAAGCACAAGATTAGTCTCAATACATCACTTTAAAACAACATCAAGATTAGACATGCATAAATCAAAAGAAGTACCAAATACTGAAAAATCATCCATGAAGATTTCAATGCTTTTCTCAACAAGATCATAAAAGATAGCAAGCATGCACCTTTGAAAAGTGGCAGGTGCATTACACATACCAAAATGCATTTTCCTATAAGCAAAAACACCGAAGGGACAAGTAAAGGTTGTTTTCTCTTGGTCTTCAGAATCAACATTGATTTGATTGTATCCTGAATAACCATCAAGAAAACAGTAATATTGTTGACCTGCTAGTCTCTCCAGCATCTGATCCATGAATGGTAGTGGAAAATGATCCTTTCTTGTGGCTTTGTTGAGCTTTCTGTAGTCAATACACATCCTCCAACCCGTAACAGTGCGAGTTGGGATAAGCTCATCTTTGTCATTTTTAATCACAGTCATGCCACCTTTCTTGGGTACTACTTGCACAGGACTTACCCACTGGCTGTCTGAGATAGGATATATCATTCCAGCCTCTAGTAGCTTGACCACCTCTTTTCTGACAACTTCTTCCATGGTTGGATTGAGTCTTCTTTGAGGCTGAGCTACAAGTTTATAGTCCTGTTCCATCAAAATTCTATGCATACAATAAGAAGGACTAATACCTGTTAGATCTGATAGTGTCCAACCAATGGCTTTGTGGTTTTCTTTCAAGACTTTCACTAATTTTTCTTCTTCCTCTTCAGAGAGATTGACATTTATGATCACTGGCCTTTTAGAATTACTTGCAAGAAAGACATATTTCAAATGGGAAGGTAATACCTTTGATTCCAGCTTCTGTTCCTCTTTTGCCTTTTCTTTCTTTAACTCTTCAAAGATAGATTGGTGATAAGGAATCTCTTTACAGGCATTCAGTTGATGAAGGTATTCTGCTTTCTCTTTATCTTCATCTTCATCTTGGACTGTTTCTATCAATGCCTTCTCCAAACCTTCCTTCCTATGAATAAATCTTTTAGAGTCAGAAATTACCTCATCAAGGACATCGACTCTAAAGCATGCTATTTTGTCTGTGGGATGCTTCATCGCTTCAAGGACATTGAACTGTACTTCATCATCTTGCACCCTCACAGTGAGTTTCCCTTCATCCACATCAATCAAGACTTTGGCAGTTTTCATGAAAGGTCTGCCAAGAATCAATGGAACCTCATTATCCTCATCCATATCCATCACCATAAAATCAATTGGAAAGAAGAATTTATCAACTTTCACTAAAACATCTTCAATAACTCCATAAGGATGCTTGATGGTTCTATCTGCCAGCTGTAGAGTCATCCTCATGGGTCTGATTTCTACTTCCCCAATTCTCTTTATCATGGATAGTGGAATGAGATTAATACTTGCTCCTAAATCCAGAAGGGCTTTTCCTACTGATAATCTCCCAATAGCCACAGAGATTGTGAAACTACCAGGATCTCTTGACTTCTCCGGAATGGACTTTTGAATGATTGCACTGCAACCTGCATCTAACTCAATGGTCTCCTCATTAGCGTATCTTCTTTTATTTGTGAGAAGATCCTTCATGAACTTTGCATAAGTTGGCATCTACTCCAGTGCTTCAGAAAAAGGAATATTTATTTGTAGCTGCTTGAAAATGTCTAGAAAACATTTGTACTGCCTTTCTTTTGCCTTCTTGGATGGAGTATGTGGATATGGCATATTTTGGACTGGTGGTGGGGTCAAGACAGCTTTGCCTTTATCACTCCTTTTCTTTTCATCATCACTCATCACTTTTCTCTCAATTTTTTCATTTGTTTCTTCCTCATCTTTTTCTTTTTCTTTTTCAACTTCTTCATCATCATTTTTTTCTACATTTCCTTCATTTTTCTTTTCTTCTTCCTATGTCCTACCAACCACAGTTCCTTTTCTTGTGGTAATGGCTTTACATTGCTCTTTAGGGTTGACTTGGGTATTTCCTGAGAAAGATCCACCTCCTTGCTCAGACAGTTGTTTTGTAAGCTGCCCTACTTGTACTTCTAGATTTTTGATAGAAGCCTCAGTATTCTTTTGGTTACTGATGGACATTTGCATGAACTGAGTAAGAGTATCTTCCATCTTTGTCAATTGGTCAAATTGAGGTTGTTGTGGTGGGTTTCTACTTGAAGGACCTACAAAAGAATTAGAAGAAGTTGCAAAAAAAAATATTAGAAGGACCTGCAAAATGAGGGTTAGTGAGAACATTATAAGCATTATTATTCTGCCTCCAACTATAAGGTTGATTAGAACCTGGACCTCCTCTGTACCCTTGGTAATTCCCTTGGAAATGTTGTTGAGATCTGGATTGATTTTGCATGTAGTGAGCTTCCTCTTCTTGTGGACAATCACCGGGTACTGTACAATGACCGTTCTGATGGTCTCCTCCACAGAAATCACACCTAAGGATTTGTTGAACTTGATGGGCTGTATGAGATTTCTGTGATCCTCCTTGAATTTGTTGAGGAAGTTGGCCCATTTGCTTTGTTAAGGCCTCCAATTGTTGCGTCAGGATCTTGTTTTGAGATAAGATGGCATTCTGGGTGTCTAGCTCCATTATTCCCTTCCTCTGAATCAATGATCTATCATGGTGAGATTGGTAGTCACTTGCGGCTATGAAATCAATATCACTATGGCTTCCTCTGGACTTTTAGACATCATGGTTCCTCCGGCTGAAGTGTCAAGGATCATCTTGGTCTACGACCTCAAACCACTGTAAAAGATATGTAATTGTGCAGCATCATCAAAGTTGTGGTTCAGGCACCTCCGTAGTAGTGATTTGAATATCTCCCATGTCTCGCAGAGTGGTTCATCTACACATTGAGAGAAAGTGGCAATAGCTGACTTTGCACTTATAAATCTTGATGGAGGGAAGAATTTGGCAACGAATTTCTCCTCCAACTCGTCCCATGTGCTTAAACTTTTATTTGGTTGGAACTGAAGCCAAGTTTTAGCTTTACCTGTCAAGGAAAAAGGAAAAACTCTGAGGTAAACAGCTTCAGCATCTTCGTCTGAGGCTCCTAAAGTGCTGCATAGTTCCATGAATGTGGATAAGTGTGTGTATGGATCCTCATGGTCTAGCCCAGCAAATGGATATGAGCCAATAAGACTGAGTAATGCTGGCTTTAGCTCCACAACTTTATTGTTGAAAGGAGGGATGACTATGTTGTTGTAATGCTTGGGACTTTGTTGGTATGCATAATCACCAAGAGTTCTCCTTGGTGGTCTATTTCCTTCTCCTCCTTGATCAGCCATATTTTCACGCACAAATGGTTTTATGGGTGAAGGAGAATCAATAGACGAAGTTTCCCCTGGTGGTTTGTTGGATTCTTGTTTCTTTTTCTTTCTGTCTTGGTAATTTCTAGTTCAAAGAAAGGTATATCTGTAGAAAACTTACCTCACATAAAGGAAAAGGAACAAACTACAAGATTCCGTAAGCACCAAGGTTAACAAAATACAATTGGAGAATTTCTATACAAAAATAAATAACAAAAATGAAAGAAAAAATTCTTCTAAACTGAAAATTATATTTAAACGAACTAAGTAAACGAATCAAATCCCCGACAACGGCACTAGAAACTTGTTAAGACTCTTGGCAAGCGTACTGTTTTTGTCGTTACAAGTTACAAAATTTATAGAAGTTCGTCTCCACAAGGACTTGAGTTCACTTTGGTTAATTTAAATATAGTTCTAACAGTTTAATAGTTTATATACAGAGAGTGTAAACGACAGTTCATTTGATGTGATAATGAAACGTAAAATATAACAAATGCGAAAAACTACGGAAATAAATAAAACGAGTTTAATTCAGGAAAAACGTAGGATTGGATTTCATCATTCTTATCCTTTTATATCTAATTAATCTTATCATGCATAAATCATTTTCTACTCTTATTGATGCGCACGCATTTTACCCCAAATCGATCCCTCGCATTTGAGAATCCTAAGAATATTTACTAGATATCGGTCCCTCGCATATCAAAATAAAGACCCCAGCATTAAGAATTAAAATCGTGTGCTTATGCAATTAAAACGTTAAGCCCTATTCATAGCAACGTAACGTTATAAGTAATTTCATTCAGTTCAAACCCTAAGGGTACTTCCCAATCAAGCTTAGGATTTCAATTCATGAGACTATTGATCAAGTAGAATCAAACATTAAACACAGAATGAAATTACCAACAAGAGATAGAAAAGATTCATACAATACATAAAACTAAAAGAGATACATAGGGATATAAGATTACTTCCAATCCTCGAGAAGCTTAGGCGACGATGGAGAGAACCTCCTTAAGAGAAGAGTTGATGAAGGAAATCATCTCCGCTTCACTCCGACAGGGTTTCCCCTATAACCTTCACCTCTCTCACTCTCCTAAAACTACCTAAACTGAAACTAGAACTTCCTAAGCTTAAGCACAACAATGGAAAGCAAGAATTTGAAGAAGAATGTTGCCAAACTCCAAATATTCATGGCCTATTTATAGAAAGCCTCCTCTTGCCTGCTTCACTTGCCCAGGCGACCATTTTCTTCATGTTTTGCTTGCCTGGGCAAGTTTGAAGTTATCTCCTTGGAACTTGTGCTTGCCTGGGCGACCATTTTAGCCTGTGGGAGCTTGCCTGGGTGAGTTAAAGCCTTCAACATGAAGTAATCTTTGGGCTTTGATGGATTTTGGGCCTGGATTGCTTGTTACACCTCCTATGTTTGCTTTATGATCCATTTTTGCATGCTTTATGTGTTCAGAAGCTTCGTAAATCCTTTTAACCTATCAAAATGCAAGAGAAGATTGGATAAATCTTCAAGAATATGAACATAACATTCATCCTAAGCACTAAATACAAACTAACTAGATTTAGGGCAAGTTTTATAGATATTCTTAGTAAAAACGGAAGATAAGCGCCTTCAATGTAACCCTAATTTCACTAAGATATGGCACTTAATAGTGTGCTCATGTTGTGTTATTTTTTAATGGAAGAAAGTTGAAGGGCAAAGGGGTGTTGTTTTTGAAGGGGAGAAAAGGATGACGCGTATTGATGCGCAACGGCAAGTGCACCGCTCGTTCAAGTAATAAAATGATAAGTAAAGTATCGTTCCCACGAGGATTGATATACTCAAATAAATGTAATTTACGATCTTTAAGATTGGAAAAGGAATTAATAAAAATGAGAGGATTTGAATGTGATTTGGATTTGAATTATTGTGAATTAAAGAATACTAAAAACAATGTAAATTGAATGCTCTACAAAAATGAAGAATAATTGTGATTAAGCACAATCACTGTTGTTCCTTCTTATGTAATTGAATCAATAATTAATTTCATTTATTATAATTGCTCAAAGATATGCCTTAAATAATTAGTTAAACCCTGATTTCTCGGTCATTTAACCCTTTAATACTAATCAAGAATTCCAATCCCTTAGCAACTCCTTTTCAGATTAAGCTTTAAGTTGGCACATTATGCTTTGCAATCCTTCAGCTTTATCCCTAGGTAATGTCGAAACTGTCACTCTACCGCTTTCCGAAACTAAAATCCCAATATTCCTATTGCGAATTCTAGCTCTTAGAAACTCTAATAGATTGATCAAGTCTATCACAGTAATAATAACAATTGAAGAACAAGATAAAGTAAAACAAATATAATAAATTTCATTTATATCAATTCAATTAAACACGAGTTCACATTGGCTATGGCTCAATCACAATTACAAAAGAAATTAGCCAGACATAGTTATGTCTGGCCTACTACAATGTAAAGAAGAAGGAAAGAAAGGAATTAGAGGTTGAAGAGCCACAAACCCTTCAATCTTGCCTCTCCTTGCTGTCTTCTTCCTTATTGAGCTTGGTGCCTCCTTCCTTTGTTCTTGCCTCTTCTCTTGATGTTTCTTGACTTTTATTACCTGTCTAATACGTCCTACTAATGTCCTATTTATACCTAGGTTATAAAAACCCTAAAATCCCATCAGTTTTATATTATTTAAAAGCAAATTTGTAAATCTCGTGACATCCGCGTGACTTGCGCGGGCTGTGGCGCGATTCGCGTGGATTTCCAGAATAGCTGGCGCGATCCGCGTGGTTCTAGCGCGACTGGCACGGGCTTCCAGAATTGGTTTGCTCTTTATTTTGCTTCTTTTATTCCTTTTCTTGTTCCTAAACATCAAAATAACAATAATTAGTAATAAAATTAATGATAAAACAATTTATATCTATTTTAAGCCTTTATTTGATATTTTATGCTTAATTTCTTAATTATTTTATCTTAAAAACTACATATGCTAACATCATATCAAATAATTCCAAGATTTAGATAGTGTTGTCCTCAGCAATAAAATAAAACTTTATTGTAGTGGAAACCATACTCAACAATCAAGCATATCATCACATACACAATTTCAGAACTACTTAGTAATCATGCAATTGAATTCCACATGAAAATTTCAAGAATACTTGTCAAGTCCATCAATCATAGAAACATAACTTGGATACCTCTGTTGATTCAAGAGGAGTCATGAGAGGATGAACAAAGGAATCAAGCTTTGGTGTTTTGTGCTTTCAACATGCCTCATTGGAAAAGTGTTAAAGAAGCTATGAAGATTAATTTGATTCATGTAAAAGGGAAGATGTGTTTTCTGATAATCCAATGAGCATATCATGCATAATCATTCATCTAGGATTGTTAGATTGAAGGTGTAAATAAAAGCAATTAACAAGTAAGGCATTTTAAAATCAAAGTTTTTGGAAAAATGAAGTTTTCCTACATTAATCGATTACAGCATTGTTGGCATCGATTATTTTGTTCTTCGTGCCTTCTGGAAAACAAATCAAGAACATTGTAATCAATTACATATCGAATTAATCGATTACATAGGCTAAAATTGAAAAATCATATTGTCTGTCTTAATCGATTACAGAAGTTCGTAATCGATTACATATCATGGCTATGGCTAACATGTTCTGCTGATTTAATCGATTACATATCGTGTTAATTGATTACATAGTACATTTGAAAATATTGGTCTGTTTGTCTTAATCGATTACCAAATTTTGTAATCGATTACTCAGTGCATTTTGAAAAACATGAGTGTCTGGTTTAATCGATTACTTGACGGAATAATCGATTACATTGTTCATAGCTCAAACCCAGAACATATCAGGAGCACTTTAATCGATTACATTCTTGATTTAATCGATTACAAATGTGAAATAATCGATTACAGAAGCGTGTTTAATCGATTATTTTCAGTTGGAAAGCTGTTATAAATAGAACCCATTGCTTTGTGTTTTTGTAACCTGAGAATTTCGAAATCTGAGCAATCACAAACACTCATAAGCTTCCATTAGTGTATCCAAAATTGGTGAATCCTCAGGAAAAGATTCCCAGTCTATCCTCTTCTTCGGAATGATCTTCTTTGGAGCATACCAGTTCTCGTACCTCTGTTGACATTCCATAGTTCTGAATCTATTCTCATCAAAGCCAGTTGTTTTTGCTCTCTTTCTACCAGATGTAGCACCCCTCCTCTTGTCTTTCTTTACTTGCTTACCCTAAAACTCAGAAAAGTTCCCATACATATATGCAATGAATTCCCAGATTGCTTTCAATCATATCTTAAACCTTTCTTTATTTCAGATTAACAACAGAAACTAGCATCATATAGAATCAACATGTATAAATTGAACAAGCATTTGACAATTAATCTCCAAATAAATCCTACCTAATAATTCCCAAATTTATTTGGCTTTACATGACTCAATTATGAATTCAGAAGGTATACTAGGCATCCTCTTATCATTGCAATTGGGAAATAAAATCCTTAATTGGAAAACAAAATCCTAGAAACAATATAACCACCATTCCCAGATTTTATTTCCCACTCTAAGTCTTGAATTTTTCTCACAACTTCATACAATTTGAATTTAGACACAACTCTAATCTACTCATTTAAAAGCAATTAGCACTCAATCATTCAATTCAAAAGGGTCTTATGTTTCAACATACTTATCATGATAACTAATGTCATTCATTCATAGACTAGAGTAAACATCAAAGAATCAAAGCATTACAAACCAATTCCCAACAATCCCAAAACATAAAGGACAATTCAGTGTTTTGCAGTTGGCGCGGTTGTCGCCAAGTTCATGTGGTTCGCGTGAACCTACAGAAGCACTGGCGCGACTAGCGCCACTCCCCACGCGAGTTGCGTAGGCTACAAAATAGGGATTCTCAGGAACACAAACTGCATTTGCCCTATCTTCTATCAATCAATACCAAAATCAATCCTACTCACATCCTTTCTAATCTAAACCCTAAAGAATACAAAATACAAAGATTAGGAAAAAGAATGTGTACCTTATCCCTTGCCATTTGAAAGAACTTGGAAGAATTACAATGTGCTCTAAAAATATAGAAAGAACTTCAAGGCACTATGTATTCTCAGTTGTTACTCAAAATATGACGACATGAAATAGGAATAAGGTAAAAATGGCAATGTATATATATATATATATATATATACATATACTTCAAGAATTAAAAGAAGTTATGGGTGATTATTGTCACCATGTAACTGCAAGTGGAAAGTTAATGGCAGTTTATGACATAGCAACGTTTGAAATGAAAGACCCAAGGGTCGTGGCTGCTGAGACAAGAAAGAAAACCACCCCAAAATAGGGTTTCAACATTTTAATTTGAAAACTGCCCTCGAAGTGCCACGCGACTCGCGCCAACACCCACGCGAGTCGCGCCAAGTTCCAGAATAATGGCGCGGATGGTGCCAGGTTCACGCGATCAGCATGAACCTACAGAACCAACCTTCCTTTTTCTGCATCCTGGCGCAGATGGCGCCACTCCCACGCGATTCGCACGGGATCACAGAATAGCTTTTTCAATTTTTATTTTAAGTAGAAACAATACTAACCTAAACCTTCAAAATTTAACTAACTTTAAAATGAAAACACACCAAATATCAATGCAAAAATTTAAATTCAAACAAAACATCAAAATTAACCAACTAAAACATAAATAACAATTCAAAACAAAACAACCAAAACAATAAAAATTTCTTGGATTGCCTTCCAAGTAGCGCTTTGTTTAACGTCACTTAGCTTGATGCATCAAACCTTTAATCCTCAGGTGAATTCAGCGGAACAGAAATGATGTTTCTTTCCACTTGTCCTCCATGGTAAAGCTTCAACCTACATCCGTTAACCTTGAAAGACCTGTAACTATCAAGTGGGGAAATTCCCACTGTTCCATAAGGATAAACTTCACGCACAATGAACGGATCAGACCAACAAGATTTCAACTTACCTGGAAAAAGTCTCAAGCGAGAATCGTAAAGTAATACCTGTTGTCCTAGTTCGAATTCCTTTGGGCGAATCTTACTGTCATGCCACTTCTTGGTCTTTTCCTTATAAAGCCTAGCATTCTCATAAGCGTTTAACCTGAACTCATCAAGCTCATTTAATTGCAATAATCTTTTCTCATTAGCTTTAGACAGTTCAAAATTAAGAAACTTAGTAGCCCACATAGCTTTATGTTCTAATTCCACAGGAAGATGACAAGACTTACCATATAACAGCTGAAATGGTGACATACCAATTGGGGTCTTGAAAGCTGTTCTGTATGCCCACAATGCATCATCTAGCTTATTTGTCCAATCTTTCCTTGAACTTCCAACAGTCTTCTCTAATATTCTCTTTAATTCCCTATTAGAAATTTCAACATGTCCACTCGTTTGAGGATGATATGGTGTAGCCACTCTATAAGTAACCCCATATTTAGCAAGCAAACTTGAGAATTGCTTGTTGCAAAAATGAGCGCCTCCATCACTTATGATTTCCCTCGGTACTCCAAATCTAGTAAATATGTTTCCGTAAGAACGACACAGCCACTTTTGCATCGTTAGTAGGCAAAGCAACCGCTTCCACCCTCTTAGAAACATAATCTATTGCTACTAGAATGTACTGGTTGGAATATGACTTGGGAAAGGGTCCCATGAAGTCAATTCCCCAAACATCAAAGATTTCCACCTCTAGTATGTTATTGAGGGGCATCTCATCCTTCCGAGATATGTTACCAGTCCTTTGGCATTTGTCACATTTCTCCACGTAATCCCTTGCATCCTTGAAAAGTGTCGGCCAGTAATACCCACATTGCAGTACCTTTTGAGCTGTCCTATTTCCTCCAAAGTGACCTCCATAATCTAAAGAATGACACTGCCAAAGAATCTCTGACACTTCTGCTCTAGCTGCACATCTGTGAATAACACCATCAGTACATCTAAAATAAAGGTATGGTCATCCCAAAAATACCTCTGTGCGTCATGGAAAAATCTCTTCTTCTGCTGCTAATTAAAATCTCCAGGAATAGCACCCACAGCCTTGAAGTTGGTCATGTCCGCAAACCAAGGACCCATTTTAATCACCATCATCACCTTCTCATCAGGAAAAGATTCATTGATAACCATCTCTGGTCCATCCTATAACTCCTTATCCTGAATCCTTGAAAGATGATCAGCTACTCTGTTTTCTACTCCAGTCTTATCCTTGATCTCCAAATCAAATTCCTGAAACAAAAGCATCCAATGCAACAACCTTGGTTTTTCATCCTGCTTATTCATCAAATACTTAATAGTAGCATGGTCAGTATAAATAATAACCTTAGAACCTATCAAATAGGACCTAAATTTATCTAAAGCATATACTACAACTAACATCTCCTTTTCAGTAGTGGCATAATTAACTTGTGCCTCATTCAAAACCTTGGCAGCATAATAGATCACATGCAATCACTTATTCTTACGCTGACTAAGAACAGCACCAATGGCGTATGCACTTGCATCGCACATCAGTTCAAAAGGTATGGTCCAATCGGGCGCCATCAGAATAGGCGCAGTGGTAAGTTTTTCCTTCAACACATTAAATGCATTAAGGCAGACTTCATCAAACACAAAATCATTATCCTTAGTTAAAAGTTGACTAAGAGGTTTAGCAATTTTGGAAAAATCCTTAATGAACCTCCTATAAAAACCTGCATGACCTAAGAAACTCCTCACCCCATTAACATTAACAGGGGGAGGAAGTTTTTCAATCAACAATAACTTAGCCTTATCAACTTTTATACCATTTTTAGAGATTCTATGACCTAGTACTATACCATCTTGTACCATAAAGTGACATTTTTCCCAATTCAATACAAGGTTAGTCTCTTGACATCTTTTCAAAACTCTAGCCATATTAACTAAACATGACTCAAAACAACCACCAAAAACAGAAAAATCATCCATGAATACCTCTAAGCATTTTTCTACCATATTAGAAAAGATAGAAAGCATACACCTTTGAAATGTCGCTGGTGCATTGCAGAGGCCAAATGGCATTCTCCTGTACGCAAATACTCCAAATGGGCACGTAAAAGCTATTTTTTCTTGGTCTTCAGGTGCCACTGGAATTTGATTGTAGCCGGAATATCCATCAAGGAAGCAATATGCATGTCCAACTAATCTTTCCAGCATCTAATCAATGGACAATGGAAAATGATCTTTCCTAGTGGCATCATTGAGTCTCCTGTAGTCCACACACATCCTCCAACCAGTGATGGTTCTAGTGGGAATCAATTCATTGTTGTTATTTTGAATAACAGTCATCCCACCCTTTTTAGGGACTGTTTGGACAGGGCTCACCCACGCAGTATCGGATATGGGATAGATCATTCTGCATCTAACAACTTAACCACTTCCTTCCTTACCACTTCTTTCATTGTAGGATTGAGTCTCCTCTGAGGCTGTCTCACAGGCTTCACCTCATCCTCCATTAGAATTTTGTGGGTGCAGAAAGAAGGATTGATACCCTTCAAATCAGATATAGACCACCCAATTGTGGTGTTATGCTCCTTAAGAACTTTTAAAAGCTTTTCTTCTTGTTCTGGCTTCAGATCTTTATTGATAATCACCGGAAACGTCTCATTGTCTCCCAGGAATACATACTTTAAATTGTTGGGTAGTTCTTTAGGCTCAATCTTCGGTGCTTCAGATATTGCATTAGAATCTGTCTTATCTAACACCTCCATGACTACCTCAACATCCTCTGGTAATGAATCTATACCTAGAACTTTAGGATCTTCTTCCATTTTCTGGTCATCTGTCTCACCTGCATGGATTAATGTATCTATAATATCCAAACTGAAACAATCATGCTTGTCAGTAGGATTTTTCATAACATCGAAAACATTAAATACAACAGATTCATTATCCATCCTAAGTTCTAACTTTCCCTGCTCTACATCGATCAAAGCCCTACCTGTAGCTAAAAATGATCTACCCAATAGAAGAGGTATTTCACTTTCACCCTCCATGTCTAAAACAATAAAGTCAGCAGGAAAAATAAACTTATCAACTTTTACTAAAAACATCTTCAATTACTCCGATTGGTCTCCTTAATGAGCGATCTGCAAGCTGCAAAGAAACTTTGGTAAGCTTGAGCTCAAAAATTTATTAATGCTAGCTCCTAGATCGCACAGTGCTCTCCCCACATCCACATTACCTATAGCAATGGGAATATTGAAGCTTCCCGAATCTTTTCGCTTGGGCGGAAGTTTCCTCTGGATTATAGCGCTGCAATCCTCAGTAAGTGTTATGTTCTCACAATCCTGCAATTTATGTTTCTTAGACAATAACTCTTTCATAAACTTAGCATCATTAGGCATGTTAGCTAAAGACTCAGCAAATGGGATATTAACGTGCAACTTTTTAAACATTTCTAAAAATTTCTCATACTGCTGCTTTTGGGCTTGTTACTTCAGCCTCATGGGATATGGTGGTTTCTCAAAACGAGAGAAATCCATCTGTTTCTTTGGAGATGTAGGATTCTTTTCCTTCTTCCCTTGCTTGCCTGAAGGTGCTTTAACCACTGGTTCTGCAGCAATAGTGATAGTTTCCTCTTCATCTTCTCCTTGAATTGCCTTGGGCATCTCTAGAGATATAGTTGTAAGCCCAATTCTTGTAGTGATTGCCTTTATATGCTCCCTTGGATTGACAACTGTGTCACTAGGGAACTGTCCTTGAGACCTCTCGATCAATTGCTTAGCCAACTGACCTATTTGATTCTCAAGATTCCTGATAGAGGCATCTTGATTCTTGAGGTGTGCTATGGTTTCACTGATAAAGACATTGGTTTCCTTAATGAAAGAGTTGGTAACTTGAATGTGCTCATTAGTGGTCTTAGACAACTGTATCATGGCCTTCTCAAGCTCTGATGGTTCCTTAGGTGGAATAGATGGAGGCTGCAAGTAATTGTTGGATTTGTAATCCAAACCTCATCCTTGAATCCTCCTTTGGAAGTTGTTACCTGGAGTGTAACCTGAATTCCTTTGGTAATTGGGGTGATTTCTCTGATCGTACCACACTCCATTCACCTGTACCAGATCGGCTCCTATCAAGGTAGGACATTCATTGGTGTTATGATCCCCCCGGTAGTATTCACAGATAGATGGCTGTGCTCTGATAGTTGAAGCTTGAGCTTTTGGAACTTGCATCCTGTCAAGTCTCTCATTCAGCTTCGCCAATTGTTGTGCTAAAAGTTTTTGCTCAGCCAACATTGCATCACTGCTTCCTAGCTAGATGACTTCTCTCTTAGGTTGACATGCAATGCTATCATTTTCATTCTGGGCCAGTGAATCAATCAGTTCATATGTTTGGGTTGCCATCTTCGATCTGATCGAACCTCCAGCTGCAACATTCACTAAAAGTCTTGATTCTGAGATCATCCCATTAAAGAAGATGCATACTTTCCTTCCCATAGTCATGTCATACTGTGGACACTTCCGAATCAATTCCTGAAATCTGTCCAAGCTGTACAAAGGCTCTCTTCTCCCTTCTGTGTAAAGTTTGTGATCTCATTCACCAACTTGTTGTACTTTTCCATAGAATAGTATTGGGCGAAGAACTTGGCAACTAACTCATCCCATGTAGTAATGTTGTTGGATGTCTGTCTGTCTAACCAATGAAGCATCTTTCCTTTAACTGCAAAAGGAAACAAATGTAATCTGACAGCATCATCTGATACTCCCTGGTGCTTGATAGTATCACAGATTCGCAAGAACCTGTTAATGAATTCGTGAGGGTCTTCGTTGTCCTCTCCACCAAATTGATTCCTTTCCACCAAAACAATCAATGATGGATTTATATCAAATTTGTTAGCCTCAATCGCTGGTCGAACTATACTCGGACTTGGTCTCGTGAACAATGGAGCGAGTATTTCCCCCATTAATTCTTCTCTTTGTGGTGGTTGCTCATTACCTCTATCAACCATCTTTGGGTCTAATTCCTCAACTAAATTAGAATCCCCTTCTGCTTCTCGTCTCTGCTTGGCTAACCTCCTGTTTCTTCTTACGGTTCTCTCTATTTCTGGATCAAACTGTAAGATTTCAGATGTACTTAATCCTCACATAAACTAAGAAAATAGATCAGTAATAACAAAATCCAATATTAAAGAATAAATTACAAGTAAATTAGTGTAATCAATCCCCAGCAACGGCGCCAAAAACTTGATGCGCAACGGCAAGTGCACCGCTCGTTCAAGTAATAAAATGATAAGTAAAGTATCGTTCCTACGAGAATTGATATACTCAAATAAATGTAATTTACAATCTTTAAGATTGGAAAAGGAATTAATAAAAATGAGAGGATTTAAGTGTGATTTGATTTGATTATTGTGAATTAAAGAATACTAAAAACAATGTAAATTGAATGCTCTGCAAAAATGAAGAATAATTGTGATTAAGCACAATCACCGTTGTTCCCTCTTATGTAATTGAATCGATAATTAATTTCATTTATTATAATTGCTCAAAGATATGCCTTATATAATTAGTTAAACCCTGATTCCTCGGTCATTTAACCCTTTAATCCTAATCAAGAATTCTAATCCCTTAGCAACTCCTTTTCAGATTAAGCTTTAAGCTGGCATATTATGCTTTGCAATCCTTCATCCTTATCCCTAGGTAATGTCGAAACTGTCGCTCCACCTCTTTCCGAAACTAAAACCCCTATATTCCTATTGCGAATTCTAGCTCTTAGAAACTCTAATAGATTGATCAAGTCTATCACAGTAATAATAACAATTGAAAAATAAGATAGAGTAAAACAAATATAATAAATTTCATTTATATCAATTCAATTAAACACAAGAGTTCACATTGGCTATGGCTCAATCACAATTACAAAAGAAATTAGCCATACATAGTTATGTCTGGCCTACTACAATGTAAAGAAGAAGGAAAGAAAGGAATTAGAGGTTGAAGAGCCACAAACCCTTCAATCTTGCCTCCCCTTGCTGTCTTCTTCCTTATTGAGCTTGGTGCCTCCTTCCTTTGTTCTTGCCTCTTCTCTTGATGTTTCTTGACTTTTATACCCTGTCTAATACGTCCTACTAATGTCCTATTTATACCTAGGTTATAAAAACCCATCAGTTTTATATTATTTAAAATCAAATTTGTAAATCTCGTGACGTCCACGTGACTGGCGCGGGCTGTAGCGCAATTCACATGGACTTCTAGAATAGCTGGCACGATCCACATGGTTCTGGCGCGGGCTTCCAGAATTGGTTTGCTCTTTATTTTGCTTCTTTTCTTCCTTTTCTTGTTCCTAAACATCAAAATAACAATAATTAGTAATAAAATTAATGATAAAACAATTTATATCTATTTTAAGCCTTTATTTGATATTTTATGCTTAATTTCTTAATTATTTTATCCTAAAAAATACATATGCTAGTAGCATATCACGTATCATGTGAAACTCAACACCGGGTGAATTGCATCAGAAGATACGACAAAAATTAGATCTGCAAGACAACCAATGTATCACTTTGTTGACGACAAGTTTATGGCAACATGAACAATACATGGGATTTCAAGTACTGGATGATGAAGAAATAGAAATGGTAATGGAAGAATTTTTCAACCAGTCAAGGAAAGAGTTTTTAGAGTTGTATGTTGATTTTACTGGAGCAAAGGATGTTGTTCTACCCATTAGGTCAGTTGCTTTAAATTCTACACGTAATACATTATCATATGTTGATCTAGTTGTAAATGTGTCTGAGGAAGATGAACATGACCCAACTTGGGTTATGGATGATGATGATGAAAATATTGCAATGGAAGATCGTCTTCTTGAGAAGGATGCTAGTGCATCAGATAATGATGAGGATTGTGGTGTGCATGTGGCTGAATTCCAACAAGATAATGATGTGGGGTCATCTCAAATCCGTAATCATCCGGTCGTTGGACCTGCTCAAGCAGAACAACCTGTAGAAGGTATGTTAGATGACTTAATTCAATGAAAATGTAGTCATATATGTATATTTGTATGTTGTAGTAATTTTTTTGGTTGATGTGTTTATTAAACTGATTATGTATTTAAAGGTGTTGAGGTCATTCCTTTTTGGCATGGAATTCCACATTACACATATATTGATTGGAATCATCCAAGCGAAGAAGAATCTTGTACTAGTTCTGGTTCGGGTTCGGGTTCAGTGCAGGGTCTCTGGCAATTAGGGGATGAGTTGTTTGTTAAACAGGAATTTGCAATTAAGCATAACCTCATGAAGGATCATTAAGAAGCAATTGTGGTTAAGAGCAAGCCTAACAAGTTTAGCATGAGGTGTATTCCTCATAACGATGATTGCCCCTGGAGGGTTAGGGTAATTAAACCAACGTACGGTGACAAGTGGCTTGTTTCAAGATGGGGTGGAAAACACAATTGTCTGAATGACCATATTACAATGGGTTACATACAGCTTGATTCTGATGTTATTGCTTCACTTGTAGTAGGTATGTATTTTTTTAAATTTCCTCTATATGTCTTTAATAATGGTTCTTTAAGGTATCTTCTTAATGCGAATGTTACAATTTCATTGTTATGAATGATTAAGGAGGAACCGTCTGTGTCGATTGCATTGGTTCAGAAGACGATCACCCATCCGTATGGATTTAAAGTTTCATATTGAAAGGCCTGGTATGCAAAGCAGAAATCAATGGCAATGATTTACGAGCATTGGGAAGAATCTTATGCATTTTTGCCCAGGTGGTGTGGCTACATGCTTCATTTTTCATCAGGTTCTTTTTATTACATTCAAACAAATGATTATTTTGTGGGAAATCGATTGATATGGGCAAAGCGTGTGTTTCATCGCATTTTCTGGACTTTTAGACAGTGTTGCGAGGCTTTTAATTTCTGCAAACCCATGATTCAAATTGATGGGACTCATTTATATGGCAAGTATAAAGGGAAATTGTTGATTGCCATGACTCAAGATGACAATAATGAATGTCTGCCACTGGCATTTGTCATTGTTGAGGGGGAGACTTTGGAAGCTTAGGAATACTTCCTTGCTAGTATTCGCATGCATGTTACCCAAAGCCGAACATATGTCTCATTTCAGATAGGCACCGTAGCATATTATCTGTTGTGGCTAATCATGCTGGTTGGCAATCACCTTATGTGCATCACGTGTTCTGCCTTCATAATATTACTAGTAATTTTAATCAAAGGTTCAGGAATGAAAAATTGAAGAAGACCCTGATGAATTTAGGTATGCTTAACATATATTTTGAATATATTAAATGGATATATTTGCAACCAAAATAGTGTTAATGGTATGATTCTTTTGCAGGTTATACTCCCTCTATGGTTGATTTTGAGGTAGCGTTTGCACGATTTCGTGATACGAGTCCTCAAGTTGCAGAATGGATTGATAGCATCCCTAAGGAAAAGTGGACACGTGCATATGACGTAGATGGGAGAAGATTTGGCCATTTGACAACAACCCTTTCTAAATCAGTAAACAGGGTGTTGAAGGGAGCAAGAAACATGCCTATCACAGCTCTGGTGAAGCACATGTACAACAGATTGGTTCAATATTTTGTAACCAGTGGTCAGGTGGCTCTTTCACAAGTTCACCATTCACAATGGCATAATCATTCCCTTGCTACAGGCCAGCATGTACACACATATAATGTTTATCAAACATTATTTGAGGTGGAGAATGATTGGGATAGGTCATATTCAGTCAACCTTGCAGAACGTTTTTATCAGTGTGACAAGTTTAAGGCCTTCAAATACCTATGTAGTCACACCGTAGTTGTTGCTTTACATGTTCGTCATAATCCTTTTCATTATGTGGATGATGTCTACCTGATAAGTAATTTGGTTCAGGCTTACTCATTGTCATGGTAGCCAATTGGTAATGAAAGTGATATTCCACCGAGTGAAGATCCAGTTGTCATACCTGACAGGGAAACGTTGTGTGCAAAAGGCCGTTCAAGGTCCACTAGAATACGTAAAGAGATGGACGAAGTCGAAACAAGTCAAAGACGCATCAAAATACGGAATTTGCAAGCAAGTTGGACATAATCAGATAGCTTGTCCTAATCGTGGTGCTATTTCATGATTTTGTAATGATGTTTCTTTAAATAGTTGTATCTTAATGTATTTCAATTAAAAAGATCACAAATTTGTTGAAAATATGTTGAGACTTTCATCATTTGCCAATTCGTATATGTGAATAACGGTAATCGAGATGAGACACAGAGAGACAAACATAATAAACACTACTTAATAAAACAAAAATAAAGGAACGGACACTTGAAATAACAATAACAATTGAAAATAACCAAACTAATCATAGTTTCACATATGTTGTGCGGCGTACATGTCTTCTTCCATTTGAATCATTCTACTGAGCATTATGCCAAACATCTGCAGTGAACATGTATTCTTCCATTTAGGTAACTGGTTTGTTAAAAATAGCTAAAATTTATATTGGACAAAAATGTTTCTAGTAGTTGGATTCTGCTAACACCTTTAACATGTCTTCATGACATATGAACTTTATTATGTGATATTCGATTAATTTTTCTGAATATTTTGCATAGGCTGGCCGTCGAAAAAATAATTTTCTTACCACCTGTGAGTTGTGAATTCCATAAGGAGGAACCCCAACAGGTACAACTTGCTTGATGACATCCTTGAGTGTTTCAATGTTGCATCCTAAAAGAATTTCAAATCTTATTGGATTTGTTCCCGTAAAGGAATAACCCACAAAATCGCCTTGTCGTGGTATGTTCCACTTGCCATTGTAATATAGCATTGCATCATGTGTAGGGACGATGGTGGATCGAAGTAGGTTTAGTATACCATCAGGTGTTCTGTTGATGGTACATAATAACTCTATAGGGCCAACACACGGGTATTGCTCATAACACATTAACATTGTGCAAACATCATCATCATTTGTCAGTTGCAGAGAATGAAAAAAATATTGTTGATCTACTTCTAGTGATGGTTGTCAGTAGTAGATTTCGTGCACAAATTGGTCATTGGTGAGACCAAGGGTGTTGTGCAGTCTACTCTTGAGTGACTGAAAAGAACACTCATTAGGAACTCGCATTGGTATTGGAGTAGGACATTGAAAAAAAACACCAGTTTGGTTGTGTTTGATTGATCCATTTGGAAATGAATGCTAATTTGGAGTTAGCAATGGTCTAAGAATGACATAGTATTTCGATCGAATTTCATTTGTGGAGGTGTGTTGTGTGGTTGTGTTAACGGGGGTTTGTGTTATTTATAGGGGTCAATCGCCCAACTTGGGCGAGACTGAACACGCCCAGATTAGGCGTGACACCCCCTGTTTGGAATTCAATGTTGTAACGGCCTAGTGTTTTGATTGCGTGTCTATGCATGTGTTTTTATTAACGCGAAATGTATATTTGTTAGCATAGAATGAAGGATGAAAGTGTTGTACGTGTTTTGTTTTGGTAAATCATACACGAAAAAAATTCCATTACACGAAAATGTTGTAATCAATGTCTGACGATCAAATAAAGTCCATTACAAAAAACAAATAATATAAAGACAATGTAAAAAAAAAAAAAAAACTATGACTCAAGTGGCCACTGGTAATGACGCACCTGACGATCAGGTAACCTTCGTCTAACACAGGCCCGAGAAGAGCTTGCCTGAGAAGGGCCTGCTTACGAAGGCTCTACATATGGAGGTGGGTATAGAGTTACCTGTGAAGGCTCTACATCTGGCGATGATGGTGGGGGATAATCAGGAGGTGGGTGGCATGTGGTGGATGTGATGGCCAATCACCGCAATCGCTTGGGGAATAATCAACCTGATCGAGCAGGCGGTCGATATCGTCAGCACTCCTATTCGCAGCAGGTACATGACTAGTGCTCCCAGAAGCTGCAACCCCAACGTCCCCTGATGCCATGTTCAAAGCATCTACGTAATATATAGGCTGTGTCTGGGAGTATGCCTGTGGAGGAACATGACTCTGCGTACTGAATCCCTCATAATAAATAGGCTGGTTGCTGTATGTAGAACCTATCATTGGAGGCCTAAACCAACCATCACTGCGAGGCCTGGGAGCTCCTATTGGCTCAGGAACATGGTACATGGCTTTCTATCGGCGCTCTAGCCCATGTCCCTCCTGTCTACCACAGGGAACGTCAAGATGTACCTGTGGGTCCTCCAGGTGACAGGTCTCTCTGAAGATAGAGATGATGCGACCAATCTCATCATGCACCCATTCAACGGTGTAGCCCGGCCACTGCTCAATGCCAGTTGCAAAGTACAACATCTCCAGGCCACCAATCTACAAATTATAAAAAAAATACATTATATTTAAATAAATTATATAATGAATATAAGTAAACAAATTATATTTAAACAACACTTACACCACAACCAGTCTTGGCAGCCATCTTCGACACATAACGCTTCCCATTCTTCCTGAACCAAACCATGTACATGAGGTTTGGTGACAACAACCCATGCAGTAGAAGGGGCAGCTCGATGTGTTGGTCTCTAACCTCCCATCGTTGTATGAAGGGTCTCAGCTTACGGACCCAGTTATCTTGCGATTTACCTCGCAAGGACAGATCATGCCCACCCTTCGGCTTCCTATGCCTTCGTGGGATTGGTTGACCCCTCCCAAATTGTCGCATGCATCACTGAGAATACTCAACTGTGTGGAAGCATATAATAGGAGTACTAGCCATCCACAATAGTTGCTGCTAATCAAATGCACCAAGGAAGTGGTAGTCTACATATGGTTGCCAAACCACCTGTACAAAAGAATTAAACACACAATTATGAAAGTACAGCGACCAAAAATGCAAATTATCAAAGTACAACGATCGAAACTTTTATAAATAAGAATACGTACCTCATCCCGACTAAGGAAATCTAATGTTAGACGATACCAAAGAATTTCGTGTGCTCAAAATTGGCCTAAAGCATTAAACCTAATTTCAAAATAACTGACATTAGACTACTTATAAGACTCATTAATACATACTTAATTACAGAAAATAATAACACATACTTGTGTCCGTAATGCCACTCCGGCTCAGTAGGCTAAGGAATAGTTGGAGCAATGGGTAAGAATCTGAGCCACGCCCATATCTGTAGAAGCACGTGATACCCCCCAATTTCACTTCTCTTTGGATCTGTGCAAGGACCGTTGAGCCCCAGCTATAGCTACCTATGTCTCCGAAGTCCCCTTCAAGCAATGGGACGTAGCGACAGGCAACAGTGCTCCCCCCGGATCTGTCGTATAGCAGCCATGCTCCAATCATACGCGCAATGTGAAACTTCGTAAACTGCATGACTTCTACAGGATTCGCAGCTATCTCACCCCAGTGTGCATAATGTCTATCAAAGTAAGACAGGCACAGAAATCCACCTTTCAACTCACTCCCATCTTGAGGAAGATGACCAAATACGTCCTCAATGACGGTGGCCCAATCGTCAGAGGTAGATCCGATGACGAAATTGCCATCACTGGCTAATCCTAAGATACCAGTCACGTCTTCCAACGTGATGGTCATCTCTCCCTGCATCATGTGAAATGTATGTGTCTCTGGTCTCCACCTCTCAACCAGAGCACTAATAAGCGCAGGATCGATCCAAATTAAAATTCACAATAATCAATTTATGTACAATTATAAACAAAAACATTTTTGTAGTTTTTTTCAAACCAAAAATTATAATTATTCAATTCAGAATTACATACCTGAATATGTCGCATGCGTGCAATATGTAGGAATCCAGCATGTCCTAACATCTCAGCAACGACATCAGGTATATCATCATGATGTGGCCCCCCGTGACTTTACCATGTCGAGTCTTCAAGACTCGACATTTCTCCTCGTTCCACACAACTTGTGAAACATGGGTGTGCTGGGTACGCCTCCACAAAACACCCCACTTATACAGGGTGGGGATAACATGGGTCGTCGGATCACTGAGCTCACCCTCATTATCGGAACTAGATCGGGAAGAATCAGACGACGATGAATGAACCATCTAATGACTATCTTAACATAAATAAATCAATATTATAATTAATAATTTTAATACCTTCAAATTAAATTACATTACAAATAATTATCCTAAATAAAGAAAAATTATAATTAATAATTTAATACCCTTATTTAATACTTCCTATTAATCAAAAAATAAATTAAACTAAATAACTTCAGTAAAATAATTATAAATTAAAAACTAAACTAAACTAAACCCTAAACCTGAACCCTAAACTCTAAACCATAAACCCTAAACACTAATCGCTAATTCCTAATCCCTAAACCATAATTCCTAAATCCTAAACCATAAACTAAACTATCATCTAAAATAATCCCTAAACCCTAATACCTACGTCGCTAACAATTTAATATAACATAAATAATATGCAAAATTATTAAATTTACTTACTTGTTGGCTGAGCTTCATTGCAAAGATAATCCACTCACAAACTCTAGAGAAAAATTTCAAAAACTTTTAGAGAGAAGGTGAAGTAATAAAAGTGTGAAAAAGTAAAAATTTTTGGCTTATATATAGGTCAATCATGTCCAAATTGAGTGTGATTGGTTGCTCCATAAACGTAAATAGTTTCAAAATAGTCTCAAATTGATAATTTTTTTTTAATTTGTATTATTTAAATTAATTTGTCTATAAGCATGATTAGATTATTTTGTTATGATTGCAAATCTTCGCGGGGATAGCTTATCAAATCTCACCGAGTGAGTTCATGTTTGATTTGTGACTCACCCTTTCTTCATTTGCTTTCTTGTTTATTCTCTCTTGTTATATGTCATTACTTTTTATAGTTTTAGGAGTTCCTTGCCACCAAAGTGCCCAGTTATTTTGTTCTCACGGAAACAACTCCGTAGGTTGTACTTGTAATTGCTTGCATATTTATCCTCTGAATTTCCTCATTGAGCCACATTAATTCTTGTCGACCTAACATGGGATCTCAGGAAAGCTTCTAAAGAAACAGCTATTCATAAGTGATTGATTATATTTAGCTACCTTAAGATGGGTTTATTTAACTTATCAATCTCTCTGTATATGTTTTAGTGTGGCTCCCATGAGGTATCCGTGGATTGACCATCGCAAAAAGGCATGAAAATTGATTCTGTTGAACATTAGATGTAAGCGATGGGAAGAGTTCTTGAAAATAACATTTGTCAACTACTCAACTCGGTCGAAACATAGGTAGGTACCCACTTCCATAAATCTTTCATTTCATAGTTCTACTAAATTCCTTATAGCATTTTTGTTTTTCTTCATAATAAATGCTCCAAGTTGAGAAGGTGCCCCCAGGATTCACCAAGATGCCAAAGCCAAATATAGCCTTTTTCTAGATATAGAAGTGGCTGTAGACTAGTGCTGAAACAAATGAGCAGCAGCTTCAGAGCTAGAGCCAAACTGAAAACACATCAGGCGATACAGCTTTTGTAAGGTTGTAAAAAATTAAAATTATAACTTATCATTAATGTTAATCTTTAGTATCTTAGTCCACATGAGAAAACTTAACCTTGGAAGGAACCTTGGATTTCCTGAGGGATTCATCAGGATTTGTTTTTATTTGAAGAGTGGTAGGAAAATGGAAGAATATACATGAATACACACCTAAAGGATGGAGGATGCTTATGAGCCTATGGCAGTTAACTAAAGTTTGCGAAAGAAAGAAGAAAGGGGTTAAGGCCATAATTGGGAAGGAGAATTCTGTTAGAGAAGGAGTGGAGGAGACTAACAGAATGGATAGCTGTCTGAGGGGATTGGCGAAGAAGATCCTAAGAATCATGAAGGAGAATGTGGATGAGGTGGGGTATTAGAAATTATTTGGGAATTGTGGGTGGTTATTGCCACAGGGCAGACTGGCAGGGAACCTTCTCTAAATATTTCCTTTTCAAAATTCTTTTCCCTTCTTTCTTACATAATTTGTAATGTAATCAGGTTAGTTCCTTGAATTCCTATCAAATTTTAATAGTAAATTTCAGTTCCTATCAGAAAACCCTTTTTTAACCACATCAGGAGATAAGTGCAAGGGTAAGACTTTGTATAATGACCCTTCTCATGCCTTCACATAGCAAGGAGCCTTCAGGCACTGGGTTATGTTAGTTTTTTTAGGAGATAATTGCAAAAATCAAGTAGGAGTAAGAGGAAAGTTTGAGAGGATGCAACAAATAAGATTCAAGTTAGGTTGATCAAATGAAAAAAATGCTTCAAGCCTAATTTAAGATTCTGTGGCACTAGAAGGAAAATTATGTCAGTCGGCAATAAGTTTAGCATAGATAAGATTATTGAGATGGATAAGCCAACATACTAGAAAAGATAATATGTCATCAAAATTGGAGTGCCATTTGTTTAGGAGAAAATATTAAGTTCTTTCTGAAGATGGTTTGATTGCAAGGAGAAGACCAACAGATGTGTTCAAAAAGTAAATCAAATTGAAGATTCCTCAATTAAAAGAGGTTGAGGTAGACTGTGACTTTAGGATAAACGATCAAAACATTCCTTGCCCTAAATTGATATATTGAAATTTTGGTTTTGGATGGAGCCTAATAGCATCATATGATTTATGTAGCAGACTCCACATGGTTGTAATTCTTGGCTATGAACAAAGTTTCACCCAAATAATCAGGTATGTAAATTGTGGAGAACATCTTCTTGTAGTAACCGCATCCTGATTGTAGCAACTGTTATAACCACATCACCCTTGTTACTGACTGCATAGGTTTGCATTGACCTATAAACTAATAGTGATCATGATGTGACCACAGTTGCACTTTAAACCCTATAAATAGTTGTTATGTGATCCGAGCATTAGAATTATAATTTTAACTCAATTCCAATTTTTATTAAATTGGAATTGGTATTATGCTCCTATGTTTCAATTATATTTCTAAGGCTTGTGTTAGATTCTTATTGCTTAAAAGTACCAAAATTTAAGCATGGTATCACTTGGTCTCTGAATAAGAGCATTAAAATGATAGAATTTCCAATGAGTTTTATTTAAATGTTCTCGAAGACAGACCATGCCTCTGAATACAGAACAAACTCAAACATAAAGACAGAGGCTATGCCTCTAAATACATAACAGACTCACATTACAGAGGTCAAGCCTCTAAACATTGAACAGACTCACAAAGGACAAAGTGATGCCTCTAATCACTAATTACTAATAGACTCACAATTGTGCGCAGCCAACTTATTTTCAATTTCCTTCAAATTATTCTCAATCAGCTTGTTGAGTTCTTTCGGTTCTTCAGCATTATTTGGCAGGTCTTCACCTTACATGTACTGGAACATGGATAAGGCCATCTCCTTCTCATGGTTCTCTTGACGCTGTTTCTTCAATTGCTCTTGGGCTTTGGCAATCCTTTGCACGATTAAGCTCTCTTGGTTAACATTCTTACTTTCATCTAGTACAGATGCATCCAGATACCTCTGAATCACCTGTTTGGCTCTATCTGGATGTGGCCAAACCTCTGGCTTAGAATCCAAAGGACTGGAAATTATAACAAACGCTGGGATACCACAAAGAATGGTGAGTTCACTCACCTTCTTAATGATACCCTTCTTCCTTTTCTTGTATGTGGATTTCCTTGCGTGACATCAGAGATATAGACAAGTTTCACTTTCTTCCTAGTCATGGCTGCAATGGTGAAGAAAGTAATAAGGAATTAGAATCCTTTATGCAATGTTTACCCTACACCATCTGGGCTTTATAAAGAGCTATCTCACCTATCCCAATCAAAATTCCTGAAATCCTTGTTTGGCACTTGATACCACTACCTTGGGTTCCAAACAGAAAATTATCTAAGCATTCGAATTTGACAATGATTGCATTGGTGTATTATATTGGAAAATATATATAAAAGGCACATGCCTAAATTGTTGCACCTTAATGCATTGCCATTGTTGGAGAATATGCAAAATATGGAACTTTTAGGGTCCGTTTGTTTTGACAGAAACTGGAGGGAAGAGAAGCTGGCCAGTCTTGAATCGAACCCTCATTTGGTTTGAAAATGAGAGGAAATAAATGGGTAAAAACAAAATTGGATCACACTGTTTCATACTTTCTGTGTTCTGCCCAAAAAGGAGGGAAATGGGAGAGAAAGATGGGTTGGGGTAGTAAAAGACCAAAAATCCTTTATTTTTGTATATTTCTTTCTTTCTTTTTTCTTATGTTAGGGGTATTATGTCATTATATATACTTTTTTCTTTCCTTTCTCTTTCTTCCAACCAAATAAGAGTAAAGAAATTTTTTAACTCTTTTCTTTCATTTTCATTTCTACCAACCAACTTATAAAATCATATCATTTTTCACCCATTTTCTTTCATTTTTCTTTCTTTCCTAAACCAAACATATCATTAAAGTTTACATATTATTTGAATTATATTTTATTTTCAGTATCTTAGTTATATACTGTTGGATATGGTTCATCTTTCGCAGTCAGATGACAACCCTTCTTGTTGGCGGGGTCAGCAGAAAGCCAACTGGGGTCCCGTGTAATATTTTACTTTTATTAGTAGTTTGGGCTAGGGCCCATGAATAGCTACTGTTAGGGTTTCTTTTAATCCTATTTATATTCCCCTTGTAAACCGTGTGACTTGTAACGAGTGGCGGTGAGGTGATTATAGTACAGACAAGCTGGACGTAGCCTACATTGGGTGAACCAGGGTAAACTACTGTGTCATATCTCTCTTCCCTATTCTCTGTTCTGTTTTTTAGATTTGTGTGTGATTGTCGATTTCCAACATATACTGATAACATGATTACATTTTAATGAATTTTACTTATTACTTGTATCAAATTATTATAACATTTTTTTATAAGAATACTGAATTTTTCTTATAGGAATGGGTGCATGAATTCTACAAGAATGGAAATATTTAATGAAAATCAAGTCATTGCATATTCTTATCAAATAGATAGTTTTAGTATTACAATTTATTGTCTCTTTTTTATTTTATGTGAATTAGTAATTAGTCAAATTGCATCAAATTGAGAATCTTACTATTGTAAGATTCTGAAAAACATATAGGTATGTGTTCATATAGGCAAAAAATACATGCATTTTCAGAATCAAAATTAATGAAACAAATTAATGAAATGAAAATATCAATAAAATCAAAATTGAAACACAAATAAAAACAACAAACCCTAAGATGATAGAAGAAATGCACTAAGATGGGTGAGAGAAAGAGACAAACCTGGTTACTAGAGGGAGAGGCCTTTGATGAACCGAGAAAGAGAGAAAATTGAGTGTAGCATTGTAGAGAGAGTGTAGCATTATAGTGGAAGGGATTGAGCATATTGCAGTAGAGAGAGTAGCATTGGAGAGAGAGAGAGAGAGAGAGCATTGCGCTTCGTATGAGAGAAGTGAGGGTTTTTAAATTCTTTATTTTTTAGACGTATTCAAAATTTTCCTATTTTAGTTACTTAATATGTCGTATAAAAATACTCAAATTTCAAAAAGAAAAGTTCTATTCAAACAAGTTATTTCATTGTGTAGTATTTTAAGTTCTTAAAAAAACTAATTATTCTGTTAAATCCTCCATCCAAACACACTGTTATAGTAAAGTAGAATTAAGAAAATCAATTGTTGATATAAAAAAATCAACGGTTAATATTCCAACTCATAGGTGCTTTGTTATGCATGTGCACGTAACATAAATGGTTGATTTTCATCAAAGATTGATATTACTTTATCCTCTAAAATAAGTTGCCTATTTTAGAAGAGTCAGATCTATACATGGAATCTTTGGATATTATTTTTAAAGGTATGGGTCAATTTGTAAAATGTTTTATCACTCTGAAAGACAATAAGCACCATTAGGAGCTGATAGTTGAGAATTTTTATAGACCGTAGAGGACCTTTTATATCAACAATCAATTTTAAAAATGTTTGATAAAACTTTTATAGGGATATAAATCTAATTATTTGAAAAGAACTTGACAAGCTTAGTTTTATTTTTTAAAATGATTTCCCTAAGGTACCTTTATTTTTTAAATGCCACATTTTTATGACTTGCTTTTGAAGTTATTATTTTTATATTTTTGTAAAAAATGCTAAGATGTTTTAAGGTTGTTGTTTTACAATGTTTGGTGTGAGGGAAATGGAGGGGATAGGAGGGAAGGAATTTTTTTAAACTTTTGTTGTTTGGTTCAATTATTAGGAGGTGAAGGTGAAGGAAATAAAGTAAGGTTTGACATGAGTTAGGTCGGATCATATTAGATTTGTGACATTTTTTTATCTAATTAAATTCAATAAATTTGGATCATATTTTGTCTAATTTCGATATGTAACATGGTCCAAACCAATTTGATTATGATTGAATTGGGTCATCAAATTTATTATTAAAACAATAATTAATGAAAAATTTAAAACAAATTTAGGAAAATGGTTCTGATTGTATGTAATTAATTTTATACATTTAACTCGAGTTATTTTTTAACTACTAATCTAATATGAAACATGTTCAATTTCAAGTCAAAAGTTAAACCATGTTTTAAATCATATTAATTACTAATTAATAACCTTAAAATGAAAAAATACAATAAAATATGATTGGGCTAAAAAGCCCAAACTCTTAAGGTTAAAAACATAAAATAAAAATAATATATAGTAAGTAATCAATTGGATAGGATTGGATCGGATTAGATTCAATTCTCAAAATCAAAATTCGAGATTTGATCATAACTCATTTGATTTACTTTTTTTCAATATGATATGAACCAATGATCCAAAACAATTCAATTTTTTTAGCTTGGATTTGTTCGGATTGATCTAGATTTATGGTCAACCCTAGAATTGAAGGGAGCAAAATCCCCCCCTCGTCTAATTTTAGCTCTCCTCCAATATTGGGAAACTTGGAGGGAAAGTGAAGGAGATTTAAAGCATTTTAACTATAATTTAGTAAAATATCCTTCTGTTTTGAAATTTAAAAATATAAGGATATTTATAATTGATTTCACACTTTATTTTAGTTTCTCTTCAACTTAGAGTTTTAATTCTCATTATTTGTCAATCAAATTTTAATAAATTAGAGTTTAGTTTGATTTGACAATTGAATATGTTTCGATTGATTTTGTTTACTTTATGAATAAAGGAGTAAAGATTCAAGTGAAGCAAAAATGGAGCTTTTGAAGGAGAAGACTCATGTCAACGTTGCTTAAGCAAGACATGTTCTAGAAAGCTAGCCAAGGAATGTCGCTCAAGTACGAAACCTATTTTGCTACAACTAAATCTATTGCAGAAAGCAACTTCAACTAATGCTTAAGCGAAAGACCAGTCTCACCTAAGCAAGATTACTTCCAAAGCTTAATAGATGCACTCTTGCTTAATCGAGAACTAACGTGGTAATTTTAGTGGGAGAAATTTGTTTATAATTGGATGACCTACGAAGTTGATATTGATGCAGTTAGAGAAATTTGTTAGAGACGATTTTGGACGACCTACGAATCTCTCATCTTCAACCATTTTTCTTTGGTTTTTGATCTTTCCATGGTTAGACATAACTAAATCCTTGTTTGTTGGGATTGGACCGTAGTAGAACCTCAAACATGTATTCTCTATGATTTTCATATCTACTTTATTCTTCAATGCAATCTATTGTACTTCAATGCTCTATATCTTTCTATTGTTTGATCATTCATGGTTTTGTGAATTGTTGTGTTTGAAAACATAATTTAATTCTAGATTTGAAGTAGAATGATTAATAGATCTAATGGCTAAGGATATGGTTTTGATTCAATAATTCTTGCAATCCATCTCTCTAATCCTAATTTCTATATTAGATCTACTAAGGAATTAGAGATCTAAGATAGAAATTAGGTCTCAATTAAGTACACTTACTTTTGTTCGTTATACAAAATTATGTAATTACCCTTTCCTCATTTTTTTCTTTCAAATAATCCTCATTTTGTTAAACCTCTTTGTTCTTCCATAAATGGCATTTCCCTCATTTCCTATGCATTTTCTTTTTTCATGGAACTCCTTTTTTCTTTTGAAAATGTTAATTCCTTTGCACCTTCTCTTCCACATACGTGATTCCTTTTCATTTCAATTCGTTTGTTCGTTGAACCCCTTAATTTTTTCAAAATGTTTTTTATTTTTTATTTTGAGTCCTTTATTTTAACATTGTGAGTCATACACAAAAGCCAGATTAGACATCATATCTTGTGAAGAAAAGGGGGAGAAAAATAAAGTTGCAATGAAATAAAATAAATGAAATAAAAAAGTACCAAAAATTACATCATATAAAAATGCAATGACTTGTTGATAAAAATGTAACACATAATATCTTTTTAATGCATGATATTATATATAGAATTGATGAAATATGCACAACATTACATTGATGAAAAACACATGGTATTATTGAGCTTGATGGAAAGCATGGTATTCAATGTAGGGAATAAAAATATAATGAAATTTTATTATTTTCTATAGAGAAGAAAAAAGAACATAGAAAACACATGTAAAGGGTTTAAGGAATAATGAAGATCATGCACACAATGGGGGTTTAACAAAGATAATTTGTTAGTACTTTCGTAAGTCTTATTGAGCCTTAAGATTTGTCAGGTCCCGATGAGTTCCGAGACCCAACTCATATAAACTTTTCATTTGACAAATATTTTTATGAAAATATAGGCCTAATTAATTATATTTTTGGTCCTTGAAGTTTTCACAATTGTGCAATTTTAGTCTCATGGATTTCAATTATGTCAATTAGGTTCCTCAAGTATTGCAAAAGTATGATTTTAGTCCCCAAAATTTTAGTTAAGTCAATTGGGTCTCTCATATGTGGTAGGTATACAAACTGTTCTAGCTTGTTTAAGGCTCGACCCGTGAAACCCACATTTTAGAAGGGGTTGGTAAGTTTGGTATGCGAAATAAATCGTCTTTTATTCGAAGGTTGCACCCGTTCTACAAAAGCTTATGAATAAACAGGTTAGTTTGTGTGCCCAAATAGTAATTTGAAAAAAAAATATGGTAAAATATATATATATATATATATTAAAATTAGAAGAAGAAAAACTTCATTTTTAAGCTTTCTTTTTTGACAAAATTTATAATATTAAAATATACCAACATTTTAAATATAACAAATTAACAATAACAACTTAAATAAATATCATAATATTAACATAAAAAATTAACAATACTTGCATATTAGACTTAGACGAGCTACATGGTAGTCCTTGAGTCAACGGATAAAGTTTGTTAGGTATGAGGGTTTAACGAGCCAGATTGAGAAACTTAATATAATTATGCAGATTTAAAAAAAAAAAGATTCATTATCTACAAGGTTCGTAAGTTTAACGAGGTTCAAGGGATCAAAATCCATGTACCTACCCTTACTCTTAGGTATCAAAAGTATAATTTTTATTTAGAAAATTAGTTTGAATTTTACAATTATGAAATTTGAAGAAACAAAATTACATAATTGTAATAACTTAAAATTCTCCAATTATATCAAATTAGTATTTTTGTTACACTTTATGACTCAAAATGTGTCAACTTAGGGAAACTTAGTAAACTGTGAGAGATGAGAACGTATCAATTAATATTGACACAGTTAATGACAAAGATTGAATGATCAATTTGTTATAATTAAAATACTAAAATAAATATTTTTTTAAATAAAATAAGTAATTTTATGTTTTTTTCCGTATTTATCTAGACTATTTTTTTTAAAAAAAAACAGTAAACTAAAAAAAAATGGATCTGCTTTTTTTTTATAAAAAAATCAATTTTTAACTAACTGTTTTTTTTTATGCTGAATGTTTAAAAATAACTTTTTTTTTAGAATCACTTTTTTAAACATTTAGGGATACCTAATCAATTTATGAGAGACCGTGAAATTTGATCCAATCAAACGGTTTACCATCAGCTTTGAATTTTGATTAAAGGTGCATCCCTTTCTCCATTTTAAATTTTGGTCTCCAGTCTCCACTACGCATTCGGACAAACCCTATCTACTTTTTGCTGTTGTTGGTCACCAAGATGAAAGTGAACATCTTGCGTATCCTTCCCATTCTTCTTCGTTTCATCTTTTGGCCCTTTCATTGTTTTACTATTTTTGGCATTTTACATGTTTTTGTCTTTGCTTCCCTTTGTTGTATTTTTCTTTCTTTCAAATTTTCGTGCTTTTACTCTCAGCCTAGTTCTTATCATATATCGAGAATTGGGTATTTGTGGAAAAGGAAAAGAATATGTTTTTCTTGACAAAGGTCTCTACTTGGATATCTGCTGTACTTCGAAAAAGAGTATGCTCTCTGTCTCTCTGTCTTAAACATAAACATTCATATCATGATGAACTTGTTCTGCTTACTTGGTCTTTCAAATTATTCCTTGGCCGAAGTTTCTGGATGTTTATACTTTATATTACCATATCTGTTGAATAATTAAGGTTGTGCTTGTTAGAGAATATAGAGATAAGGAGGGAAGTAAAAAATGAAATGATGTGGAAATGCCTTGATTTTCATTCTTGATGCATGATTGAATTGAGTGTGGGAAGTTGTTTTTAGCTTACTTTCGTGCTCTGGGAGGATTTGCAACTGTGTGTGTCTGTCATGGGGATATGTTGCATTTTCAATTGCTTGGTAGAATTAGAATATTAGAGAATGTAGCGATTAGTGAAAAAGAAGTGGGATGGAAGGTTTTGATTTTAAGTTGGTGGAACTTGTTAGGTGGAGTGGACAAGAGTGGGTTGTGAATAATTTTCTTCCCACATTTATGCTATAGAAGAATAGACAAAACTTGTATGACTGGTGTGAAATTGAGTTGTATTTCACTTTCAATTGCTCCAAATTTCTGTTCTACCAAACTAGTTTAACATGATTTTTATTCCAAATTTTCAGCCTTCCTAGTTTCTATATACTCATTTGCTTTGCGACTAAATCAAGCACATCCTGATTACCTCATTCCCTTTTGTTTTGTCAAATATAGATGGCATGCTGTTGCTTCGTGGACTTGGGATGCCCAGGATGAAACCTGTGGGATTTGTAGGATGGCCTTTGATGGATGTTGTCCTGACTGCAAACTTCCTGGAGATGACTGCCCACTGAGTAAGATATTCATAATATTATATGACAACTTTCATTGTTATTATATTTTGCACCAAATTGTCTTAGGTATATTTCTTAATTAATCCTTTACATTTTGGAAATTCTATGCTACTCTAGCAGTAATAAACGCATACTTGTGATTTTATTATTCACAATTAGCTTCTATTTAGTAAATGACTTTGTGTGGACACTGATTGTGATGTGGGGTCTTAAGCAAGCCTCAAAACAGATTTTTAGTAGTTTGTTTAGTACACCTACCACAACGTGCATTCTATCCAACTAACAATCTAGATGGTGTGGATAAAGATTTCAAGCTTAGCTTATAAGTTTAAAAGTTTGTAGGTTTCGAAAAAAGACCCTTTTATTGTTTTTTGGGGTCTGTACATGTAGGGCAGTGACAGCAAATAACTCTATTCTCTTATTAGGAAGGATGATTGAGATTACAATGCTATCATGTTAGGAGTTTCCAATTTTCCTCACTGCAGATGCATTAGGATACCTCCAAAGTCCAAACATAATTCGTAGAGTTTCACATATATACTAATACATAAGTTTAAAGTTCTCTAACTCCCTTGATTTGAATGTATTGAACTGCTGCAAAGATGTTGACTATTTAAAAAGTTTTATGCATACCCAAGGAGTTTGAAGGAATTCCCACTTCAAAAAATCATTAAGATTACATAACTAAGAAATTGTAACAAATGTTTGGATTGAATTCCTGACTGACTAACTGATTCAATTGCTATATTCTGTGGATATTGATATCAGTAATTAATCTAACATATGTTTCTACAGTTTGGGGTGTATGCAATCACGCATTTCATTTGCACTGTATCCTGAAATGGGTGAATTCTCAGACATCACAAGCGCATTGCCCCATGTGCCGTAGGGAGTGGCAGTTTAAAGGATGAGAGCTCAGGTTTTCATTTTTTTTTCAAGCGTGACCACAGAGAGCAATGTAAATTGGTATGGTTAATTCGAAGATGTATTGTTTCCTTATTAGCAAATCTGTATCTTCATTGTAACTTGTAAGGAGATCGAAATCAATGTTTCTGTTAAGTGCAAGTTTATTTTATCCATTAATGACTAATGATAATGTCCTTTTCCTTTGTTTTCTGATATGATTCGATAGTATATACTGATGTCAAGATGATCATATGTATATAGATAACAACTGGATTCCATAAGAATAAATAGTCAAGCTGGTCATATCATATGTATATATTTTGAAAGTCTTCATTAAATTGAAGATATAAGTTCCCAATGCAAATATGACGGTGAAGTGTTGCATAACCCGTCACTAAAGACTATGGAAATTTTAATTTGACAAGTTATTGCCTGATTTCACCACCCGCCTTGTCGCAAGTGTCTGTTGCATTTTTCGTTTACGTAGTTAGCTTAAATTATAATTTAAGTCTTCTAAAATATAAGTGCATACAGCTAGGCCTCTAAATCTGTTGTTTGTCACGTCAACAAATTATTTCCAATTGACAATATGATATGGATCACATCCAAATGGTGGCCATCTTTTAGTGTATAAAGTTGATTACTAAAATGTCACATCACACGATGTTTTAAAATTCATAAAATTTGGCTAAATAACAAAAAATAGAAAGAACTTTTGCCGAAGTAATTAAATTGGAGTGGAGGAGGGGAAAAAACACTCATTTTCGCTTAAATAACAAAATTTGTCTAGTGGTGACATTTGTTCTACAATCTGCACATTCATATTTGAGTATTGCACATAGGAGGACTCCAATTATTTCACAAACAGTTTCATGGCTTGCCATGGTGGTGGTTTTGCCGGTTGGTGACAAATATCAGTGCCACTGGGGTAGCTGATCTTGTTATCATAGTAGAGGCTTAAGCATGGTGGGGCTTCAAAGAGTAAGATGCAAAGTGATATGATTTTTTTTATAGGCTGAAAAATCATAATTATAGCTTCCAGACCTAGCTCTATTCTGAAGCCCAAAGAAACCACCAAATCAAGGGTATAAAAAGAAGGAAAGCCTTTATGAATTTCCTTTACTTATCTCTTTCTTTCTGCTCAATTCTCAAAGGAAGCCGCCAAATTTATCATCGTTTTCATGCTACTATCTACGATTAAATTTATTGAATAAAATTAAACAGTTAACTACGAATTGCGTACTTGTTTATCATGAATATACTGATATTGAATCAGATTCTTTTGGTAATATCATTGGACAAATTTACTTGGCTAGATCATTATCTTTATCATTATCATTAATCTTTATCTGAAACAAAGATAAGACTGAATATGTGCAAAAGAGGCTCAATAATACAAGAACCTTGTCCCCATGGAACAGATGAATGACATCGACAGAACAACTTTAACTGCTTAACAAAAACTCAAATGCGTTTTCAAAAATCAAAACAGAATTTATGATAAGAATAAATCCGATTTATTAATTTGAAAGTAATGAATAGCACAATTTACATTAGATACATGAACAAGATCGTTGATACAAATCAAATTGTGTATTTCAAATCAATTATCAAATCTAGAGACTACATACACAAGCTAGTAAGCTACAAAGTCCACTCTCGCTTAAGCTAAGAACAAAAGGGGTTTTAAAAACAGAACATAAGAATACCACAACATTGACAGCGATATATTAAAGAAACACCCATGACATTTGTTTATTGTCCACCTGCCACACAAAAAAAAAAAAGCATCATTTCATCAGTGAAATTAGGAGGTCCACCATAAAAGTAAAGCTAATCAAAGCCAAACCCACTTGAAATTCCTTTAATCACAATTATTAGCACGAGAAAGTTGCATGAAATCAGTGAGAGGTTGAACATCATCCCCTTCTCTATCCAAACTTTTGTCTTCTTTCTTATTTATAACTAGTGTTCTTCTGGATGAAGATATTGTGGTTTTCTTTTTTTATAAAATGAAAAGAGGAAAGAAAGAAACGTATGGATTTCATCTCAAGACTACTCAAAGAATAAAAAAAAAAATCTTATGACTACTCAACAATTCAAGCACAAGAGCTTATGCTGCTGGAAGCCTTGAAACTTTGCTAAAAATATCATTGACAAGTCCTCAAAAAATCCTACGGCCAAACTATTTCAAACCCGAATTCTTTGAAGTAAACACTTATTTTACAAGAAAAATAAGATAAATGAGCCTCTTCCATGTAAAAGGGTCACTTACAAAAAGTTAAAGGATGATCACTTGGTGATAGCATAGACAGCATAGATAATTCCAGGTATATAACCAAAAAGGGTCAGCACCAAACAAATCCAGAACTCCACCTGCATCCAACAAATTAATTACCATTACCATCAACCAAGTGTTGTATTAGTCACCACACTCTACAATCCATTAACATGCAATGAAAAAAAAGTAACCAATTTTTTGTGTAAAAATCTTTAATTCTGAAAAGAAAAATATGTCCAATTTAGTACCTGGCAGCCATATTTGAGAAAGACTCCAAGAGGAGGGAGAATGATGGCAAGGAGGATGTCTATGCATGTAGCTGTACCGTCACCGGCCATTTTTGTCTCTCTGGATATCCTTAACTTAGAAACTTTTTTTCTGAGGAAGTGGTTCCAACTTTTGCGAAAGAAATGCAAATGGAACAATTCAAATTCGAAAGTAACACTATTACTACCTTTTACTGCCGACGTTGTAACTGGTGACGGAAATCAAGGGGTGGTGCATGCTTATTTATAAGCCACGTACACACTCCATGGACCAATAACGTGGCATCTTTTCATTGCAAACTAGAACGTGGTTGCTTCACCTTGTGTAAACTCCGCGTGCCATTATGCCGTTGTCACATTACGCCAATGCGAAAGAAACTATTCTTTCAAATAATTAAAATAATCTTGCGGATTCTGCCCAACTAATCTCTCATGAATCCATGCTATTTTTAGTGTAGTATTTAAATTTGATAAATGTTAACGTATCTAGACAAAGAATGGTTTAATTTTGTTTTATAATAATAGCTATTAAATACAAAATAATTGTGTGAGAAAAAATATCAATTAAATATAAAAATATTTTCTATTCACATAGTCAATAATTGAATCTATGCTTAAAGATATAAACTACTAGTCACTTGTGTCACATTTTGCGAATTGTGAGTGTTATTAAATAAATAAAAAATTTTATGAGATTCTTAAAAAAAAGACTTCCTCATAATGGAGTGAGCTAATCTAAAGTACTTAATTACTTAAGTGAAATATATTGTTTAAGTTGTGTTCCTAGAACAATAAGTGGATTATTTATCATTGTCTAACAATACTTATTTCTAATATTTACTTATAAGGTTGTATGTGGAATCAAGACCTTTTGTTATATTCTGAAAATCTTGATATATGATTGCATATGTGACATCTTTATGACCCATTTAAATCTTTGGAGAAGATTGGATTGGGATCAATTTTTTTGTTTAAAACCAGATTAAATTTGATAAGTTATAAGGATCGATACACGATCCGATCAGAATAATATACATAATTATTTCAATGATATAACCACTTATGTATTAAAAATTGAGAAAAAAAAGATATATATTGATGATATAAAAAGTGTAACATTATTATTCAATTACAACTAATTATGTATAATAAATTTATTAATTTTTATAATAATAATTTTAAAAATAATACTAATAAATTAATAATAAATTGTGATTGAATAATAATATAAATATATTTCATATTATCGATATATCATTCTTAAACACTTAAAATTTTCATAAAAATAGCGCACTTAACTGTCAATGAAAATAAAAGGTAATTTATCCTTTGAATGAGTATTAATTTAAAATTTATTTCAAATAATAAATTTTAAGAAAAAAATACATCCTATTTCTAGAAGTGCCTTGGATTCGAAGAAGAATGGGACAGGTCAGGTGTAAGGTTGGCATCATGTAATGTAAGTGTAACATAACATAGACAGGGGAAGAGTGTTAGTTGTGCCACGTGGGGGCCATAAGAAGTAAGCAAAAAATACTAACACACGCAATGAAAGTCAAAGGCAGAGTGTGGAAACTGAAGGGATCGACGGCTCGTATAATGCCGCGCTAATAAGAATCAACGGCGATAATGAAGCCACGCTTTATGGGGTCCCATGTTACAACCGACCTCTCTCACGTGTGTGTGCCACCTCCTTTATCTTTTCTTTTCTCGGCTGATTTATTTAAGAAGGAATAGGTTCTTGTTCTCCTTCATTTTAGAGAATAAAGTAAAATGTTTTAGCTGTTAAATGAAAAAAAAAAACCCTTAAACTTTGTTTCATTTCTAATTCATTTTTTTAAGAAAGAATTGACTTAAAATAGTCAAATTCATTTAAGAGTATATTTAGACGTAGAGTTTTAGAAGGAAAAATAAAAGAGTGAAGGTTTTTTTAATTAATAAAAGATAAATAATTCTCCATGACGTCTACTTTGGAAGAATGGGACCAATTGACTGTTATTTATATTGGTATTGGTATTATTTTTTTAAGGCTGGATTCATATTAATATTAAATATATAGATATAAAACAACTTCATTGTCCGAATTACAATTATTTAAATTAATATTTAAAAATAAAAAGGATAATAGTATCAAATTGATTTATAATAATAGTTAGGTCTTTTATTTCAAGGATGTGCAAGTACTGTTCATCACCTTAAATATTAGATTTTTTTTATTAAACTTAATCCTGTTAAATAAATTATATATATATATATATTAATTTATATACATGTTTTCCTAATTTTGATTTTGATTCTTGATTGATGTAGGTATCAAATTGTCTATCGCAATTAGGCCACTGGTCGACCTCTCCTAATCCCCTTTAAAGATAATGGTATCAAATCATGTTATATGAAAGCATGAATTTAACTTTGATAGATTATTATATTGTCATCAAATTTTTATTGATAATTGTTTAAGTCATTGTCTCAGTTAAAAAAAGTTATACTATCAATTAATTATAAATTATTTATAGCATCATTTTTAATTAAAATTTATCGCACATATCAATTTGTCATAGACGTTATGTGCTAAATAATTAATTATTCATAAAAATATATTATCCTAATTTTATTAAATAGAATGATTATATTAAATAATAATATATTAAAACCGAACTCTAAATATTTACGTACAGTAGGATGTATATAAAAATGTTGATTGTTACTGTACAATGTATAGGAAATCAGATCCGTCAAAAGTGCACCACGTGCTGCCAATACGTCAACTTCACATTCAAGTAAGCCACGTGGTGTAAATAATCTTTTCATTGTTTTTATTTTTTTTTTCATTTTCAGACAATAACTTACTTTTTTCAGTTTAATACTTTATATTTTTCTTTCTCCTACGTGCGAATCAGATTCGACTGAAAAATATTTATTTCATGTTTAATTTCAACAATAATCTTAGTGTAAAATAAAAAAGGGTGAAACATATCATAAAAACATTATTTATTACTTAATGAAATAAAAAATATAGTATTATATAATACACAGTATACTAAACATTAATTTTATTTTTTATTGATAACTAATTGTTTTCTAATTTCATGTTCTAAAAATTTATTATTAATTTTTAATTTTCTATAGTTTAATATATTTTATTTTTTAATTTTACCTTATTTATTTGGTTATGAATATATATATATATATACATGTTCATGTATTTCATCATCAATCATTATAAATCTAATTTTTCCTAATAACAATTTATTGAAATTTATTTTTTTCTTCTAATTTTCATTACCTATAATTATATTTCTATCTTTCTATTTTTTATTTTCAGTAATTAGTTATATTTCTTAATTTTAATATT
>PYAF01005361.1:615149-631366 GCA_007407185.1 Glycine tomentella | reverse complement strand
ATTTAAAATTACTAACAACAATTACAAAATTATTTTAAAAACTAATAAAATTAATATAATAAATTACAATAATTTAATTTATATACATAAAAAAATCAAACAAATGTATTATCATTATTTCATATATTATAATAATTAAATGTATATATTTATTAAATCATTTTACTATCCAGTTTATTAATTTTCAAACAACCTAAAATTAATTTTTTTTTTCAAATTAAACTTAAATGTGTTATTAAAAAAATTAAATTTGTTTGCCTTTTCAAATTACTTAAATTATAAAAAAATTAAATTATATTAAATTAAACAACAACATTTTTTAAATTATATCTTATATTAAATTTTACAACTACTACTATAAAATTTAATTATCATAATTAACTAAAATTATTATATTTATTAAATAAATTAGTCAAACAAATTAATCAAATAATATTTCTATTTCTTTCTTTTTTTCCTTTTTTTCAATTTTTCCATTTTTTTCTTTTTTTTTTCTTTTTTTTCTTTTTTTTCTTTTTTATTGGGAGTCGTATGGAGCTCCACTACTTTGAAATCGTGTGATGTTCCACGACTTCCTTTTTTTTCTTTTTAATTTAATTATTCATTTTTTTTATTTTTTAAACAACGTTAAATGATTTTTTAATATTGCATATTTTTTAAAATAAATTAACTAACAATTTTAAATTTTATTTAAGAATAAAAATTTGTAATTTCCTACTTAATATATAAACAAATTCATTTGCCTTTTCAAATTACTCAAATAATTAAAAAAATTAAACTAATAAAAAGGCTTTTTAAATTATATTAATTTAAATAAATAATTAGTTCAAGTATATTATTTAATTAATTTGAAAAAATTGATGAAATCGTGGGATATGCTACGACTTTGAAGTCGTAAATATATTTACGATTTTAAAGTCTTAAATATATTTCCGACTTCCATTATCCTTTAATTAAAAATAGTTAAAAAAATAAAAAAAAATAGACAAAACAAATGTCAGGTACAAAGTCGTGCCAACTGGCACGACTTACCCCCATAAGGGAAATAAAAAAAATTTTACCCCCAAAGCATAAATAAGTTAAATTTTTACCCCCTTTCGATAAAAAAGCGCATTAGTGCTTGTTTATGA
Organism: Glycine tomentella; assembly: GCA_007407185.1. NCBI lineage: Eukaryota > Viridiplantae > Streptophyta > Magnoliopsida > Fabales > Fabaceae > Glycine > Glycine tomentella. The sequence continues at coordinate 630,236 of PYAF01005361.1, read as the reverse complement.
TACTAATGTTCAAATATGATAAAAATATAATTAAACAACTTAGTCATGGTTATCAAAATCACGATTTAAATCGCTCAATCATCCGATTCTACAAGTTTGATACCCCCTGGCAAGTCAAATCGGAGACAGAATCGGTTTCGGAGCAAACTTGGACAATTCTACAGTGGAATCGGACGATTCCACTCAAAATCGTGAGTCTAGACCTAGTTTGCGAGTCCATGGGATCGAAAAATGGCATCGTTTTTGGCTTCACTGGCTTTCATTTTCCTTCCCCTAATCCTCTGTGGTGAGTGAAAACCAAAAACACAGCATTCCTCTTCTCCTCGCGTTCGTCCCTTTCGCCGTTCGTGCTTCCTGTTTGTGCAGTGCAGCTGCGTCCCTTCCACCGTCATGTCCTGCCGCAGTTCGACTGTCCTGTTCGTGCACAGTACACTGTCGGCGTCGTCCCTTCCGCGCGTCCCTGTTCTGTTCGAATGTCGTCCTGGAGTTCTTGGAAGCAAATAGGTTTGTCCCTTACTCCCTTTCTCCCTCCCTGTCCATTTTTGTATTGTTAAATTTGGCATTTGTGAAGGCACAAAATGGAGTGTGGCTGTGTGGTCATTACTCATTACTCACGAAATGAAGTGTGGCTGGTTTGAATAAATTTGTTGTTGACTTGTGGTTGATCTGTAATATGTTTGTATAATGGGTATGAGGTATCTAATTTTGTATCTGTGATATGTTTTGCTAATCGCTGGTTTGAACTTTGAATAAATTTGCTATGGACCTATGGTTGATCTACAATATGTTTTACATCTAATGCTGAATTGCTGAGTGCTGAACTGCTGATTAGTGATTGTAGCTATTTGTTATATGAATATGATGCTCTTTGTGAAAAAAAATGTCTTACTTAAAGTCTTTCATCCTAGTGGGCTAGTGTGTTCATTTAGTTGTAAATCAATGATGTTTGATGCACTGTGTTGTAGCTGTTTGTTATATGAATATGATGTTGTTTGTGAACAAATCAATGTTAGACTTAAAGTCTTTTATCCTAGTGGAAAGATTGCATTGTTGTGTTGTTTTTTTTGCACATTTATGTTTTTTACTTAATTTCCTTAGCTTGTTGCAGCTTCTTGTAATCTTGTTGGCTTGTTGTGTTGTGTAAAATGAGTGGAAGTTGATCTGATTCCACTGCTGGAGATGCGGATGGCTCTTCGATTGGTAGAAAAAAAAAGCAAAAATGCCCCTAGGAATAGGACTGACATTGGGTGGAAACATGGGGTTGATGTTGATGGGAGTGGTAAAAAAGTGAAATGCAAGTATTGTTCAAAGATTGTGAGTGGTGGAGTTTTCCGTTTCAAGCATCATCTTGCCGGGACTAGAGAAGATTCTGAGCCTTGTGCAACGGTGCCAGATGAGGTTAAAATGTTGATGATGAAAATTGTTGTTGAATCTAAAGCAACAAAAGAAAAGAAAAGGAGATTGATTAGTATTGATGAATATGAAGATGAAGATAGTGCTGGCAGGGTTGAGGCAAGTCAAGCAACCAACTTTCAGGGACCAAGGGGTTTTGGTTCAAAAGGAAAAGAAGGGAGTTCAAGTAGTGGGAGTGTTAGTGTTCAAGCAACCTTGAACCAAATGATGAAAAAAAAAGAAAAACCTTTAGTTGATGCTCAAGTTGCTGAATTTTTTTACACAAGTGCCATTCCATTCAATGCTATCAAAAATCCCGCATTTTTAAAGATGTGTGACATGATCGGGAAATATGGACCTGGCTATAAACCTCCATCCTACCATGATGTTAGAGAGAAGCTCTTGAGATAAGCAGTACAAAAAAACTGATGCCAGTATGCAGGAGTTTAGGGATGAGTGGAAGAGAATTGGTTGCTCAATAATGTCTGATGGGTGGACAGATAAAAAAAGGCGTTCAATTTGTAACTTTTGGTGAACAGTCCAAAAGGGACAGTATTCTTGTATTCATTAGATACTTCTGACATTTCAAAAACAACAGACAAAGTTTTTAAGATGTTAGATTATGTTGTTACATTTGTTGGAGAAGAGAATGTTGTTCAGGTGATTACTGATAATGTTGCAAATTTCAAAGCAGCAGGAGAATTATTGATGCACACTCGCCCGCATTTGTATTGGACTCCATGTGCTGCCCATTGCATTGATTTGATGCTTGAGGACTTGGAGAAACATTTGAAGGTTCATAAAGTCACTATAAAGAAGGGGCGAAAGATAACCACTTATATATATGGTAGAACAATGCTCATCAGCATGTTTAAGAAGTACACAAATGGGAGGGACTTGGTTAGACCTGGCATGACTAGATTTGCAACTGCTTACTTGACTCTAGCTTGTCTCCATGAAATGAAAGCATCTTTGATGAGGATGTTCAGTTCTGAAGAGTGGAAAAAAAGTAAGTTTGCTACTTCACAAGATGGGAGAAAAGTGGAAGATTCGGTTTTGGATAATAGATTTTGGAAGAATATAAACATATGCCTCAAAGCTGCTGCCCCTCTTATGGTAGTCCTTCGATTGGTGGATTCTGATCAACAACCCGTCATGGGTTTCATATATGTTGAGATGGATCGTGCAAAGGAAAGGATTAAAAACAACTTCAATAATGTGTACGTTTTTTAAACTATATCATCTTAGTTTTAAAATATATTTATCTTTATTTATCTATGTCTAATCTTGAATATGGTTTACTTTATTTATCTATGTAGTTATGAACCTGTTTGGGAAATTATTGATAAGAGGTGGGAGAACCAATTATATAGACCTTTGCATGCAGCTGCATATTACCTTAATCCTCAGTTGCATTTTGAAGATGACTTTAAGAAAGATAATGGAGAAGTGAAAGAAGGATTATTCATTTGTATGATGAGATTGGTCAAGGATGTTGGGGTAAGGAACAAAATTAACGGGCAACTTCTTGAATTTCATTTTGCTAAAGGTCTCTTTTCTATGGAGAATGCAATAAACTCTAGGAAGACTATGCCACCTGCAGAATGGTGGGAAATGTTTTGGGATGGATGTCCAGAATTAAAGTGGTTTGCTATTCGTGTTTTGAGCTTAACTTGTAGCTCTTCTGCATGTGAGCGTAATTGGAGTTCATTTGAAATGGTAATTGAACTTCATGAGTTTATTTATGTTTAAATTATATTTGTTTTTATTTAGTTTAGACAAGTTATTAACTTTCATATTGAATGTTGATGTGTTGCAAACACATCTTAGTTTTAGGTTATAATTTAGTTAGATAATTAAGAAAATAGATTAGAATAGGTTAGTTTATTATTAAGTTTGATTTAATCTCATATCATTACCATTTGTGCATTTTAAGGCTTAAAAGAGGAGAATCAAGGCAAAAGAAGGAAGAAAACAAGATTCAAGGTCTCGCGCGGACCGCACCGGATTCCGTGCGAGTCGCGCCAAGTGCATAACAACAGGCCTCAGATTCGAACAAGCCACGCGATTAGCGTCACACTCCACGCCAGTAGTGCCAGATGCTCAAAGGCCAACCTTCCAACTCGAAGAAGTCACGCGACTGGCGCCATGGCCATGCTAACCGCGCCACTTATTCGAAGCCTCCGCGCGGATCGTGCCACAGCTACGCCATCAGCGCCAGAAGTCCAGCATCAAGCCATTCAGCTCGAAGACTCCACGCTATTAGCGTGGAGTTCCACGCGATCAGCGCCATCCATTCTAGCAGTCCACGTGATCAGCGCGGGACTCCGCGCGGGTTGCGCCACAGAGATTCTGTTTCCTGATTTAGATTTATCTGTTTCAAATTTTGGCACTATTTTAGGCTTTGTTACCTTAATTAAATTATTCTATAAATATAAGGCCTCTGAGGACTGAAGGACATCATCCATTATTCATCCATTAACCATCTATCATCCAGAAACACTTCTACAAACCTCTGGAATTCAAGAATCAAGGCTAGGGTTTCAACAGAACTATGAATTATTCAACAGCTTTTGTATTCTTGAGGCCTATGGCAGGCTAAATCTTGTATTGTGGGAAGGCCATGAACTGATGTGAACTCCTCTGTAACTTAACTGGTATTGAATGAGAATTTCTTGATTGTTTTGCTTTACTCTGTTCTTTATTGTTTTATTCTTATTTGGAATTGGTCATTCTAATTAAGTATTGAGGGTTAGGATTCGCAATGGGGACGTTGGGATTCTAATTTCAGACCTTAGTAAAGTAACAGTTGTTCATTACCTAGGGATAGGGATGCATGGCTGCAGAACTTATAATATGGTCTTTTACATACTTAACTTGATAGACTTCACTAAGGAATTAGGTTTTCGATTCAGGTTAAAGGGTTAATTCACTAAGGGATTAGGGATTAGTTAAAGTAGGAAAGATTTATTCTCTGAACAATTAGAAGTAGGCAAACCATATGTTATAGTCTTTTACATGCTTGATAGGAATCACTAAGGAATTAGGGTTATTGTCAAAAGGTTAAACTGCTAAGGAATTAGGGTTTACTAAACTAGGAAAGATATATCATTTGAGTGAGCAAACTTGATAAACCAATTAAGTGAAAGTGGTAGGAATCAAAAGGGATTGTGCCTGACCACAATTGTTCTTCTATTGGTAACAACTCTATTTAATTTACTGCACTTAGTTCTTTAAATTCTGTTTTATATTCAACACTTCAACCAACTCAACAACAATTCTTCTAAAATAATTTCTTTTTACTTCCAATTACTGAGACTTATAATTACTGTGAATTTCACCCCAATCCCTGTAGAGACGATACTTTACTTACCTACTTTTATTACTTGAAACGAGCAGTGCACTTGCCGTGTTCGCAACAAATGTTATTTATAGGTTCATACAGAGAGGAGAAACCGCTTGCATCAAAAGAAGATGAATGACTTAGTTTATGTCATGTATAATTTGAAGCTCAAAAGTAGACAACTAAGAAAAATAGTTGCTCTTCCATTTGAAGATATGGAATCTGATGATGAGTGGATAACGGCAAACGGAGATGATATTTTTGATGAAGACAATGTCAATGTTCAACTTGAGGAAACTTTACATAAAAGTGGTAGTGGAAATAATGACTTGGTAGGAGGAAGTGATCCAACTTTGGATGCATTTGATATTGACAATTTGATTTTAAATGATAATGTTCATGATCACTTCTCAACTGACGAAGAGCTTGAAGGAGATGGAGATGAGGATGATGGTGGTGATGGGGGTGACATTGGAGATGATTTTATTAGAGAATTAATGTACATATGAACTATTTCTATGTTTTATAACTGTTTTATTTTAAGAACTTATGTTTGGTGGTATATTTTTACTTTATGTTTGATTGGATGTGACTGTGAACTTTGGAGTTTGGATTAAGAACTTATTTTATGATTGTATTTGTATCATTTTATGAATTTATGTTTCATATTTATATATAGGTAAGGTAATTTACTTTTTTTTTGTCTGAAGTAGACTCTTACGATTCTACGATTCGATTCTACGAGGCCTCCACGATTCTACGTAGAATCGCGATTCTGACAACCTTGAACTTAGTATCATTTGGTCTTAGTTGTTAAATAGTTGAATATTTGTTATGATAGATAATACAATATTGAGAGTGGTAGTTATAATTAACTACTAACTATGTTTTGAACTATATAAAAGGAGTTGTGTTATAATACTTTATATAGAAAATTCTAATAATGCACTACACACTTATCATTCTATCTTTTCTCTCCAAGAGCAAAAATCTCTTTCTTTCTCCTTTCTTAAAGTATAGATTGTCATTAATCATCTCCTTCAATTTGTTATAACAAATTGGTATCCAGAGCTTTTAGTTCGATTTGCGTAACTCAATTCACGTACCAGTTGAAGGATCATGACAAGAAACAATGAAATTCTTAGGAATCTACCAGTTCTTGAAGGAATCAAGAACTGGGATAGGTGGTGTTCTTAAATGAGAGTTCTTTTCAGATTTCAAGGTGTGTTTGATGTTGTTGAGAAAGGAATTTAATCATCGAGTGAAAGTGCGAATGAGGCACAAATAGCAACCCATGAGGGAGAATTAATGATTGATGGAAGAACATTGTTTCGGATCCACCAATGTGTGGATCCAAATATCTTTGAGAAAATACAAGAAACTAGTTCAGCAATCTCTTGTAGTGTGCTTCAAGGGTGATGAAAAAGTCAAGAAAGTGCAACTTCAATCACTAATGAGGCAGTATGAGTTGATTCAAATGGAGTCCAGTGAAAAGATTCCAGAATTCTTCACAAAGGTATTAAATTTTGTGAATCCAATGAAGAATTGTGGTGAAAAAGTCCCTAATCAAGCAGTGATTGAAAAAATCATGAAAACCTTAACCCTCTCAATTGACTATATAAGTGTGGCAATTGAAGAATCAAGGGTTCTTTAGAAGCTTAAGAATTGAAACTGCTTGAGAAAGTTGTGTTGAAGACTGTAGACCAAGCCCTGCAAGCTCGGACCTCTAAAAGAAACAATGGTGGAAAGAACTGGAAGAATGGATCAGAGAAAGGAAAATACTCAAAAGGAAATTGGAAAGATAAGAAAAAGAAGGAAGAAAAATTAGAATCCTCTAGCAAAGGGTCTTAGAAGAATTCAAATGGTAAAGATGAAAAAAAGGTATGACAAAAGGAAGGTGCAGTGTTTCAATTGTGAAAAATATGGTCACTATGCTGATGAGTGTTTGTTCAAGAAAGGGAAGTCAAGTAGAAATAACAGTGAAGAAGCCAATGTTGCCCAGGAGCATGAGTCAGATTTTGATCCAGTTTTGTTGATGATGACAACTTGTGAAGGTCAATCACATAATAAAAACTGATATCTTGACACAGGATGTTCAGACCATATGACTGGTTATAGGGATTGGTTGATTGAGTTTGATCCAAGCAAGAAGACTCAATTCAAACTTGTTGATAGCAGATCACTGATGGCAGAAGACATGGGAAAAATTGTAATTCAGAGAAAAGATGACAAGGCTTCAATGATTGAGGAAGTTTTGTTTGTATAAGGTATGAAGTGCAACCTGATGAGTGTTGGGTAGTTAATAAAAAAGGGGTTTTCAGTGGTGATGAAAAAGAATGACTTGCAATTGTGTGACTCAAGGCAAAGGTTGATTACGAAGTCTCCACTGTCCAGAAATAGGACTTTCCAAACATCGACCAAAACTATACGAGTAGAGTGCCTAGTAGCTATAACTGATGAAGGTTGGCCCTAGCATCTCAGGTTTGGCCACCTAAACTTTAGAAGTTTGAGTCAGTTACACAATGACGAAATGGTGATAGGTCTATCTAGAATCAAAACACCTGATAAATCATGTGAATCATGCATGTTTGGTAAACAAGCAAAGATTAAGTTTCAATTCCCATTTACCTATGAGAGCTACAGGTCTATTACATGTTGTTCATTTTGACATTTGTGAACCTTTTAAGACTCCTTCACTAGGAGAAAACATGTACTTTGTGACACTTGTGGATAAGTATAGTATAATGATGTGGCTCTACATGATCAAACACAAGAGTGGTGTGTTTGAGATTCTTTAGAAGTTCAAATCTATGACTAAAAGACTAAGTGAGAAGAAATTGAAGATCCTCAGGACAAATGGTGGAGGAGAATACACATTCAGAGAAGTTGAAAGTTTTTTGTGAGAAAATGGGCATTCAACATGAAGTGACTACACCATATACTTCTCAACACAATGTACTTGGCAAAGAGGAGAAATAGGACAATCCTCAACATGTGCAGAAGTATGCTGAAGCAGAAGCAATTGCCAAAGTCCTTTTAGGGTGAGGCTATTGCTACTGCAACCTATCTTCTAAATAGATGCCCTACTAAGAGATTATATAAAAAGGTCCCTGAGGAGGTCTGAAGTGGAAAGAAAACGGTGATAAGCCATATCAAGGTGTTTGGTTCTCTATGATATAAGCATATTTCAGATGCTAAGAGGAAGAAACTACATGATAAGAGTGAATGCATGATTTTGATTGGATATCATAGTACAGGTGCCTACAGGTTATTCAATCCAATCAAAAGGAAGGTTGAGATAAGCAAAGATGTGCTTGTATGTGAAAGCGAATTCTAGGACTGGGAGAAACAAAAGGGCCAATTGAGATCAATAATTCTTGAAGCTGACTCACACCAAAAAGTTGAAAATGGTAATGAAGAACATGATGACACAAACATTAACGGAGCAGATGATACCAACCCAATGCCTGAGAGTAATTAAGTCATTGAGGGAACTAGTGCAAATCAGAGACAACATAGAGATAGGCACATGCCAACCAAATTTGACCAGTTTGAAATGCTTTCTAATAATGCTGTGATAGACGATGGTGATCTAGTTCACTTTGCTTTACTTGATGATGCTGAACCTGTAGACTTCAAAGAAGCTGCTAGAGAACAAGCTTGGAAATAAGCTATAATTGAAGAGCTGCAATCAATTGAGAAGAATCACACATAAGAACTGATAGAATTACCTCCAAAGAAGAAACCAATTGAGGTGAAATGGATCTTTAAGCTCAAACTAAACTCGGATGGATCAGTGGCCAGACACAAAGCCAGGTTAGTGGCTAAAGAATTTCTACAAAAAGTTAGAGTAGATTGCAAAGAAGTCTTTTCACCAGTGGCCGGATTTGAACAATCAGACTAACTATTGCTTTAGCTAGCAAAAAGAAATTGGTTGTGTATTACCTAGATGTGAAATCTAATTTCTTGAATGGATCTCTCAATGAAAATATGTATGTTACTCAACCAGCTGTATTTGAGATAAAAGGGAAAGAGAAACTAGTCTACAAGTTGAATATGCTCTATATGGCCTAAAGCAAGCCCCTAAATGCTGGAATAAAAAATCAATTCATTTATGTTCAAGCATGGATTCAAACAATGCACAGTTGAATATGGAGTGTACTACAAGGAAGGGTCTGAATCAAGTCAAGTATTGATTTTCCCTTATGTAGATGGCCTATTGGTGACTAGAAGTGACTCCAGTAAGGTTGAAAGATTCAAGGATTTGATGAAGAGTGAGCTTGAAATGAACCTTGGGACATTGACATATTTCCTTGGCATGGAATTTTTGTACACTGATACGAGTATCCTTATGCATCAAAGGAAGTATACCACTGATGTGCTAAAGTGGTTCAAAATGATGGATTGCAATCACACAATCACTCATTCTGAATTAAACTCTAGGAAGGAAGAACTAAAGATGAAGAAAAAATGGATCTTACCCACTACAAGCAACTCATTGGCTCACTAAGGTACCTCTGCAACTCAAGACCTAACCTTAGCTTAGCAATATGAGTAGCTAGTAGGCATATGCACTAACCAAGAAAGTCACACCTCATAGCAGCCAAAAGGATCCTTAAATACCTGAAGGGTACATAAGACTTAGGAAATCTATTTCCTAAGAGCACAGATGAGAAAATGGATGAACTCATAAGATATTGTGATTCAGAATGGTGTGGTGATAATTCAGACAGAAGGAGCACTACATGATACTTGTTTAAGCCTCTTAGAGCCCCAATTTCATGGTGTTCCAATAAGTAACCAATGGTGGCGTTGTCAAGTTGTGAAGCAGAATACATTGTTGGAACCTATGCATCATGTCAAGCAGTTTGGCTTGATTCTCTACTGAGGGAGATCAAAATTGAAGTGAAGAGACCTCTGCACCTCATGATTGATAACAAATTTGCAATCAATCTTGCTAAAAATCTTGTTGCACATGGGAGAAGTAAGCACATAAAAACAAATGTTCCATTTCCTAAGAGAGCAAGTGAAGAAAGGGATAATCAAAGTGACCCATTGCCCCACTCAAGATCAACCAACTGATGTGCTTACCAAACCTGTGAGAGTGGATCGATTTTTGAAGATCAGGGATGAACTAGGGGTTGTAAGTTGTTTAGATTGAGAGGGAGTGTTGAAATATGATAAAAAAATACAATTAAACAACTTAGTATCATTTGGTCTTAGTTGTTAAATAGTTGAATATCTGTGTGACAGATAATGCAGTGTTAAGAGTCATAGTTATAACTAACTACCAACTATGTTTTGAACTATATAAAAGGAGTTTTGTAGCATTTTATATTAGAAAATTCTAATAATGCACTACACACTTATCATTCTATCTTTTCTCTTCAAGAACATAATCTCTTTCTTTCTTTCTTAAAGTATAGATTGTTATTAATCATATCCTTTAATTTGTTCTAACAACTAATAATGATGATATTTATATGTTTGCGTAACATTTTTATTTCTATTTTATTACATTTTTTTATACTTATTTTTATTCTTTTCCTATTAGTTTGTTGTCAATAATTGTATATAACCATGAATATATATTTTTTTCTTACACTATGAGACGGTAGGCTCATGGTATCGACACTTTCTAGTTGTCTTGACAAAGGAAGATTTGTCACTTGAGTTGAATTGAGTTATATAACTTTTAGCTATTGTTTGGATAGCCTTCAAACTCATAGTGAGGTGAATCAATCTTGATTTTGATTAAATTTTATATATTTAGATTGTTTTCAAAATTATGATATGATGTTAAAAATTATGGTAGAATTGAAGCAAGTAGGAGTAATTCTACTTCTATCAAAATTAATTACATAAAATCAGTTTCATTCAAAATCAATTTTGTCATCATTAATCCAAAGATACTTAATTCCAAACCTCAAAACATCTTGAACAAGAAATGATAATAACACAAGCAAGTTAGACAAAATTGGAAAATGACACTTTAAACATTTTTTTAAAATAATAATGATGGAGAGATTAGAATAATATTCATGAGAGTCTAAGTTTAAATTTAATTACAATAATTGTAAAACAAAAAAAAAAAATAATAGCGGCTGCTGATGTTTTTATGATGCTGAAAGATTTGGTATATACGTGTTCTTGGAAGCGCATATCATTATCATGAATAATTAAGGATCTATACATCGATTGTAAAGAATAATATTATAATTTTCGAAAGTGCGCTGCTATAATCTTAATTACTACCGACATTAATTCTTTGATGATTTACTGTAGATACAGAACTGAAAACGTACTATATAATTAATAACGGTATAACTGTAGTTTTGTTTTATTAATGAACATGATATAAATCGAAGGCCATTCTTCTTAGCTGGATCAATAAATTGTTTATAACACCATGATTAAATTACTGACAAAGATAGATTGATTATTTTTTTTAGCAATAAATAGGTTGATTATTATTAAGTACTATACCTTACTTTTCTATCTATGTTCATACGCATGCAGTATATTTAAGATTGTAAAAAAAAAAAAAAATGAGTGGATTTTAATTATATGTGTCTAGCCGCCATGTGCAGTCTGAAAGGGAGCAGATACAATTTGGCTGCAGGGACAGTTAGCAGTGCCAGTGGGAGCATATGACTTATATTTGGTACAAGTATATGACAAGCTAAGTAAGGAAACTCAGAAAAAAGATATTATAGAAGTCAAAATAGCCATAAATACACCACAATTTTATTTATATTTTTCAAATGGAATGCGTGGGAGCATATGACTTACATTGGGTACAAGTATATGCATGACAAGCTAGGTAAGGAAACTCAGAAAAAAGATGATTAAGTCAAAATAGCCATAAATACACAATAATTTTATTTATATTTTTAAAATGGAATGCCTGAATTTAAGATATTCAATTTTTTTTTTTATGTATTCTTCTATATATATGTATAGTTGTAAAAAATGTTCTAGATATTTGTCATTATAATCTGGTATTTTAAGATATTCAATATTTTTAATGTATTCTTGTATATATAATTGCCAAAAAACACTTTTATCCAACAGGTGAGACTGAGTTAAACTTTTTAAATATCTGTGACTTGAAAAAATCGAAACAATTTGGTTTGGCCTGATAGATTAGATTATCATGTTGGATAAACGAAATCCATGTCCTAAACAGTTAGGCTTTTTTTTTTTTTTTCCTTATGTTTATTTATTTATACATAAAGTACATATAAATTAATGCAAAAATAGGATTCCAACATACTGAGAAACCATCAAATCGGTGACTTATACAAAAATTGAGTATGCCCAGTCCACTTTTCATGTTTGGCCTAGATAGTCCATTTTTATAGTTATATTTTCAGATGTCCTATTTTATATGTCATTTTCTTCTAAATAATTATATTAATGTGTAACTTCTTTTTATATCAAATTTTTATATTACAAATATGATTCTTTATTTTTAAAGGTGATTATTTCTAGGAGTAATTTTTTGTTAAGTTATATATTTTTGGTTGCATTAAGTATTTATTTTTTATTTTAATAATTAATACTTAGTTTTAATTTTAAATTAATTCCCAATTTAAATTTGATTTGAAATTTGAATTTTTCATCTTGATACATATTATATGAAATTAAAGATATCTTTATATGTTATTAAAATGTTATAAATATACATTTTTATAAATTACTTTATTTTTTATTAACATTTTCTAATTTATTAAAATGTTACAAATAAAAAATAAGCCAATTTAAATTATCGTTCTCATAAATATATTAAAATATTCATATTTTAAATTTAATAAGCACATGATTAATTTTATCTTACTAATTGTGTACATTTTTTATTTAATATACATGACTAAGGAAATTGATAATAAGTTAAATAAAAAATTACTTTTAGAACTCAATTATAGAAAACATTTTCAAATAAAATAATTCAAACATATATTAATTTATGTTTATTTAGGGTTTAATTAATTGATTTACTCATTTTAAAAAAATATTACTTGTTAAAAAATAAATATTTTGATAAAACTAAAGTGATAATAAAGACATTCCATAAATCTTAAAATAGTGGATGGCAGATAGCTCCTCACCCCTCAAATAGATCCGTCCCCGGGTACGGCCTCTTTAATCATTTAGGTAACCATTTATTAACATTATCCTCTGTTTTGGTTCACAGATCCTGGCATCAGACAATGGAATTTCTTTATTTCCAATAAGCATCAACCAGTCTAATATTTATGCTACGGATCCCCGCGCAGAACATGCATGCATACAAAAAGAATAAACTATAAGTCGTAAAAATTTCAGAAGGTTAAATTTGGTTTTTAAAACATTAACTAGTGATAAACAACTAGTTTTCAAATATTTTGTTTTCATCACCCATTAACGTTAATTTAGTCATCGATCCAGTAGCCTGTTTGAAGGTTAAAACATGCAAGCTTATCATAATAGACAATTTATCAAGATAAGTTATAAATTTTTATACCATGTTAAATTTCATTTAGAAAATAATTAAAAATAACTTGTCCAACAAATATATAAGTCATATATCAAGAATTGAGATAAATGATGCGAGACTTCTTAATATATATCAATGTGGTGGGGTTAAAATTAACGTCAACATCAATAATATCTTTAACTCAAATTAATTGAGGTCGGTGTTAGATGGATCCAGTGATCTAAATAAGAAATAAGGAAAATAAAGAGAAAGAAAGAGGCGAAGAAAAAGAGTAAACAAGACAAAAAAAAGATGAAAAATAAGCTAAACTAAAATAGGAGTGAAAAAAGAATGAGAAAAAATAAAGAGGAAAAAACTAAAAAAATGAAATTATTGGAATATAAAAATACTAGGGTTTAACTTTCTACTATTTATATTTTTTTCTACCTTATCTTAAAATATATTATATGCTAATCTATATTATACTTCATTAGATCTTATTTAACTACATTTCTTCATATAAATTTCGATCGATCTCTACCTCTCTTCATAAAAATTTTGGTAATAAATTTTTATTGTTAGATAAGTATCCTTCCGTGATAATCGTATAATGTGTCCAAATAAACTTAACATGATTAAGTTTGTAATTTGATTACAATTGTATTCCCAAGATTGTAAAATGTTGGTGCATAATGGTTCCAAAACACTGCATGATAATTCGTATATTCTCCTGCTGCACAAAAAAGTATCATAGCATCCTGATAAAAGAAGGATTCTGAAATTTGTTCTGGGCTAACTAGGAAAGGAAGAAATATATCCAAGTTGTAACGACACAAACACATGGCGGCGAATTGCAGAGCAGAGCTGCAATGAGTAATGACACATCATGAAACGCATTTACTCAATTTAAGGTGGCTGCAGTTCGCAGAGGACCAAAAATGCGTCGACTTTTCGAGCGAACGAGTCACAGCATATGATATGTGACTTCCAAAAACGGCAAAAGTACGAAAACAACGTGTCTGTCTCGTGAATTTCATCCGCGCACGGGAAACCCACGTGCAGCGGTCAGCGTTACTGTTCTTTCTGTTTCTTCGGATAATAATCACTATATATGTTTAGTCAAGGGTGTCTCTGCACAGCAAAAAGAAACTCTTTAAAATGGAACATGCAATGCACCAGAAAAAAAGATGAAGGTCCACATGGATGGAGCCAAATCCCCTACCACTACTAGGTCAGGAAGGGTCCAAGTGGACGTTGCCCATTACCCATTACCCATGTCTTGCCATATTGGGGTCCATCAAGTATAATACTACTATATCTGTCGGCTCCTCTAACCCCAAATAGTTAGTAACACATTAGTATATATACTCTTTGCTCAATAGTCCACACCTTCTAATGGGCCCCAGTCACTCCAATCATTCCTATTTTTATGAAGATGGAAATAACTCGAACCAAGTATTTGACTAAGTGATTGGGTTGAGTGTTGTTTTTTTTAGTAAAATTTCATATTCAAGTATGTATTGTGGATAAAAAAAACTTTATAGAAATTAATTTTTTTATTAACCGATCATCAATTAAGTCTTTTGATTAATTATCATTAAAATTAATAGATAGTTTGTATTAATATTATGAAAAAAATTAAGCAATTAAACTTTAAGCTTGACTTATAATCATAAATAAAAATTAATTAAAAATTCATGACTTAAATAAAGTTTTACTACTGAACATGTGAATTAACATGTATAAAATATTTCAATTAATTAATAAAATTAGGTTTAAGTCTTAAAAATATATAATTGTCTTAAACATTTTTTTTATCTTCTATAATAATATTACTCAAATTGAACAAAATTGTCTAATGTAAAAAAATACCTATAGTCTATTCTAATATAAA
>PYAF01005361.1:569723-615049 GCA_007407185.1 Glycine tomentella | reverse complement strand
ATAACCAAAGTTTTTTTTTTTTATCAGTTTTTAATAAGAAAACAAAGTTTTTAGCTTTGCTCATTTAAATATAATTTTTATAAGGTTGATGATAAATCCCTTCTTCAGCTTAAAAAATAATTTATAAATAACTGAATTTAGTTACACAATTTACGACCATATAATGTAGTGAAAAAACTGCTATAAACAAAATAACAAGTTAAAAAAATAAATAAAAAAATAATTTCAAGCAGTTGAAATAAACAAAGTTTAGGGCATGTTTGGTATATCTTTTAAGAAAAAATGTTATATTTTTTTTACAGGGAAAACATATTCATTTATTTTTCAAATAATCTATAAAATATTTTGTAAAAACACTATTTTATAATATTTCTGTAAAAATGTTCATTTATTTCTCTCTAAAATTAATTGTCTTTCGTTAATTTATGTAAAGAACTACAAGAAGAAATATTAGTTTGGACATCATTAATTTATGCAAACACTATTTTGCTCTCTTTTCAAAGGACAGGCAGACATCCAATCCCTTACCGATTATCTCGTTGACCCATAACTAATCCGTTCCCTAATCCTGCTTTCGATTAATTCCCACTTTTTCGGGGCCCCTCTCTGTTAGTTTATTATATTTTCTTAAAAATAAATCCTGTTTAGGTGGTGGTCCCTACACTCAATCTAATTGGTTGAAAGTTGATGATAATCATGATATATCAATATCAGTGTCCAGATTACTACTAATCAAGTTATCTAAATTGAAACTAAAATGCATCCTGAGGAAATGGCGACAATACCCTCCGTACCATAATGTTATCTTTGCTTAAAAACAAAGGGCACGAGGGAGATCCTAGTGACATTTAAATAAGGGGGACCACGTGCACGTAACACCAACTAATGGGTTAGCAATTTCTTAGATTCTACCTGATGACAATTGACAAAGGGCCTTTGAATTCTTTAAGAAAACTCCAATTAATCAAAGCACTTGTTTTAATCAATTAATCCTTTCTTATAATTTCAAATGATTATTCTAAACCCTTTCCTTATAATAATAACAACAAATCCAAAACTCAAAGAATTGAAACATAGAAAACCAGGAAAAGGACACCAGTCCTCTTCTGGCATGATTGCAACAACGAAGAGAGGAAGATTGCTCTTTTTGTCAATTAAGAAATTTTTAAAAAGGCGATCATCAAGTCAATGACTTTATTAGTCTTTTAACCCTCAATTTACAAAGCAGAAATTCGAGTATTATTTTTTAAGATTATCTGCATTAAAGAGTGTCATTGTCCAAACAGGTTATAATGATACGGATATGATTTTGTTGGTTGCATTATGGATGCACTCATACACATACAACACTTACCCAATTCTGCTAAGATAATATATACAAAGAACAAAACTCGAAAGATGATCCCTTCCTTTCTAAGTACACAAAATAGGGACACGCACACAGACCATACTCTTCCTATCCTAATGTGGTGTCACAATATGGCAAACCTACCCATCCATTAGGGGCACACAAGAGGATTGAAAATAGTATATTCTCTAACCCATTTTATTTAAATAATATTTTTTTATTAATTAAAATTTATTAAACTACAAAGTCATATAAGTAATTTTTTAATAAGTAAAGGTTTATACAATTTTATATTTTTCTGATAAATTTTAGTCAATAATAATTTTAAAAAAGAACGTATTCTTAACATTTTCCTAAAATAAAACTTATTAGGATGTAATTTTTTTTTTGTGTTTTTGTTATTGTTCTTTAATCAGACTTAAAATTTCATTTTATAATCCGTGTAGTGAAAAATATACATTAAATATTTTATTGATTACAAAAAATTTAGGTAATTTGGATCTAAGGGACTTATTAAGCCACAACCTCAAAAATTGATGAACACATAATATATATATATATATATATATATATAGATTATTTATTAACATGATTTTTTATATCAGTGTTGAAAATCATATCTACATCTTTGTGAAATATGATTCGTTTCTTTCCGACTGAATCAATATTTGTTGTGAAATTTACATTAAATATCAAGAAAGATTATATAATGAGATTTCAATTTTAGTTAAAAGAAACACCAAAAGAAATTGCATATATATGTTTTTTTAATCTCTCAAGGGCCAAAAACCCCAAACAAAAGGAGCGTGTGATCCACTCGCTTAAGAGGAGGGTGAGCATTTGGTTCTAGAAGGGTCTGAGAAACTTAAACCACGACAACTTGTGACTAAACCATGGTTAGAACTTAGAAAGTAGAAACCCCTGAATTTCTCACTCTTTTCTGTTCTTGTCTGTCTCATTTGTGTCACCGCCAGACACTGCTTTGCTTTGCCTTCTTCCGCATTGCTTCTCTGCAAATCTTTCGCCGCTTTCTGCGTCCATCTGGGTCTTCTCTTTCTGCGAGCTGAGACACGCTCTCTTAGGCCTGAAAAGATTGCTTTTTGATAACTTCCCGGTGCTTCTGTGAACTGGGAAATGATCACCTCCACTCAAATAGCAGTGTTGCTGCATTTGGATTAGGAAAACCTCGTCGGTCACGATTCTCGAGGAGCCAAAGGTTTCCAAAAAAATCGTATCTTTTTGGGTGCCCATTTGAGAAGAGATCACTGGGTTTCAGCCTGAAATTATTGGAGTTACATGAGTTTCCCTTGATCTCAGCCGAGAATCAGTGTCACTATTGTCGATGGAACTCAACTGGGGTGGTTGTGTTGTGTGTGCCAACCTGAATGCTGCTGATTAGGGAAAAAGAAAAAAGAATAAAAAAAAGAATAAAAAAAAGATCGAATCTTTTAAAGCCCCTTACTATACTTTGCAAGGTTTGTGCGTGACATACATATACTTATATGTAAGTAGGCAATTAAAGTATTTGTTTGACTGATGCTGTTTTATTAGTTTAATTATTTAATTATGCATCAAAGTATTGTTTTTCCCTGATAAGGACTTGCGATATTAAATATAAAGGGTTTTTTTTTTTTTTTTTTTGTAAATTATTGCTGTGATGTAATGTTAATGTAAGCTTGTTTTCTTTTCCTTTTATAATCATAGCAAAGTATGAATAGTGTGACTTACGTCGGGTTTCTTCTATGTCTTTCTACTTCATTTGGATTCCAAAGGTTTTTGAGTTAATATAGTAGAGTACGTTCAATGCAACATTAGGGGGCTAAGTGCCTTATTTTGATTTGAGGCCTTTCTGTGTTTTTGATACTTCGGTTCTGCCGATCGATTGATTCATCATCATGCCTTTGCATGAGTTATACCGGCTGGCCAGAGAGAAGCTTGGTAAAGAAACTACCAGCACACGTGCACCTGATCAATGTTCCTCGTAAGTTCATTAGCATAACTTGTTGTAAGCTTTTCATCTGTTTTAATTTTGAATTTTATTATCTTGTTTGTTTCTTTCTTAATGCTTTTTTGGGTTTGAAATTTGGATGTGTAGGCCTGAGAATGATTTTTTTGAGCTAGTTTGGGAGAACGGTCAGATTTCGAGCCAGAGTCAGTCCAGTAGAGTTAGAAGGAGCCCCTCTTGTAAGAGTTTGCCATCTCACTGCTTACCATCTCATAGTCCCAAGGCTAGGGATAAAGATGTAGGATATGGTACCAACACAAGGATGGGAAAATTTGGGGATTTAGACTCCGGATTGAATGAAATTCCAATGTCAGTGCCCTCCCATGAAGTGGATTTCTGTCATGATGAAGATGTGTTACCTTGGTTGGATTATACATCAATGGATGGTTCCTTGCAACATGAATATGGTTCTGATTTCCTACATGCCTCAAACAGTTTTACTCTATTGGATAGAAAAAGTAATGGCAATATGGCGTTTAGGGATTCTCATAAAACTTCAGAAGAACAAGGGAATATTTTCAAGGGTTCTTCAGCTGAACAGGTTGAGACTGCCAGACCTAAAGCTAGCACCAGTCAGTTATTCCCCTCATC
The DNA here is from genome assembly GCA_007407185.1 of Glycine tomentella. Classification (NCBI taxonomy): domain Eukaryota; kingdom Viridiplantae; phylum Streptophyta; class Magnoliopsida; order Fabales; family Fabaceae; genus Glycine; species Glycine tomentella. The sequence goes on along the minus strand of PYAF01005361.1, from coordinate 611,105 downwards.
ATTGCATCAATGGCAAACATCTTTTGTTTCTTCTAGATCCAGAGCATCGGATATAACTGAAAATAACAATACGAGTAATGCAAACCAGGATGTATCTCATGGCAAAATTACTCATATTCTATCTTCCTCAAGTGATTTGTCTAGTGCAAAGGTGCAGAAACGTGATCCACCTGTTACTAGCAATGTTTCCAGTTCCACCATAATGAATTTCTCCCATTTTGCAAGGCCCGCTGCTATGGTAAGAGCTAATCTTCAGAACATTGGCCTGAAGTCTGGTTTGTCTTCAGCAAGATCAGACAGTATGGAAATTAAGAATAAAGGTGCTGCTGCAACTAGCAGCAATCCTCCTGAATCAATTCTTGTTGATTCAAGTGATGAATGTTCGAAGGAACCGACCATGCAATGCCAGCAGGTTGTGGAGCAGTCCAAGCCTGATGTGAACTCTTTGCAGCCAAAATCTGTTGAACCGAATGCTCTGCCTTCTAAGCAGTCGGAGCCTGCTTGTAAAGAGAGTGCCACTAAGATTGATCAAACTCCCAACCAAGTTCTTGGCGACAGTGGCGCTAAAGGACAGACAGCTGCTGAAAAAAGTATGGAGCCAGCAGTAGCCTCTTCCTCTGTTTGCTCTGGCAATGGTGCAGACCAAGGTTCAGACAAGCCCAATCAAAATTTGAAGCGAAAAAGAAAAGACACTGACGACTCTGAATGCCATAGTGAAGTATGTCTTAGATTTATGGTGTTTTATCTATTTAATTATTTTCTTACTTATCTTATAGTTTCCCTCCATTAACCAAGAAAACATTTTATGTGAAGGATGTTGAGGAAGAATCAGCTGGTGCTAAAAAGACAGCTGGTGCTAAAAAGACAGCTGGTGGGCAAGGAGGTGCAGGTTCCAAGAGAAGCCGTGCTGCTGAAGTGCATAATCTATCTGAAAGGGTGAGCAAGGCCATCTTCTATCTGTGTAGTATTGATTATTAATTATAATTATGAAACAACACATTTTCCCTTGAATCTTGAGTTTATGTTATTTCCAATTTATCTGATTATAATTTATGCATACAGAGGCGAAGAGACAGGATCAATGAGAAGATGCGTGCATTACAAGAACTCATACCAAATTGCAATAAGGTTAGCTTCACTTTATCTGATTTTGATTTTGTTAGGCACGCCTGAAAAACTTTGTAAGATTATGGAATGATGGTTAATGGTTACCTCTAATGATTTGAACTTGAAAACAGACAGTTATTGAAGTTTGTTGTTGTGGAATATGGAAGGTTTATCAAATCATCAGAAGTTACAACTTAAAATATGTACATTCAAACCTGAAGTTAGGCATTTTGTTTGCAGAGTTTATGTCCTCAAATTGAATATAAACATGATCTTTCATTAAGTATATTGGTAATAGAAGTGGAAGATTAACTTAAACTATTAAAATACTTTGTATTTACATATATACATACTTGATTCCTCATTTATTTTTGGTTTCTCTGACTTTGTACATATAAGGTGGATAAAGCTTCAATGCTGGATGAGGCAATTGAGTATCTTAAAACACTTCAGCTCCAAGTTCAAGTAATCTCTCCCCCCCTCTGGCTTTGATTAAAATTTTTCTGATTATAAATTGTATACCTGTAGTGTGAGATTGACTCCTATCTTCATATGCAGATTATGTCAATGGGAGCTGGTTTATATATGCCTCCAATGATTTTACCTGCGGGAATGCAGCACATGCATGCACCACATATGGCTCCATTTTCACCTATGGGTGTTGGCATGCATATGGGATATGGTATGGGTTATGGGATGGGAATGCCTGACATGAATGGTGGATCTTCAAGATTCCCTATGATTCAGGTGCCCCAAATGCAAGGAACTCATATCCCTGTTGCGCACATGTCTGGACCTACTGCTTTACATGGGATGGCCAGATCAAATCCTGCAGGATTTGGGCTTCCTGGACAAGGCCATCACATGCATATGCCGCCAGCTTCCGTATTTCCTTTTTCAGGAGGACCTCTCATGAATTCACCAGCTCAGGGACTACATGCCTGTGGATCATCAGGACTTGTTGAAACTGTGGATTCAGCTTCTGCGTCTGGCTTAAAGGATCAAATGCCAAATGTTGACCCACAAGTTAAGCAAAGCACTGGAGGCTGTGACTCGACAAGTCAGATGCCTACCCAGGTATGTGTTAGCTGACATATTTCTTGACTTTTTTATATAAATGTATCTCAGTAGCATATAGGTTCAGCATAAATAATTTATTTAGTTGATTTAATTACAACAGTCATGGAAGCACTAGCATATACCCTGACGTGGTATTCACTTACTTCCCTTGACACAGTTAAAAAGTGTAAAGTCCAGTACTCTCTATTTCTGCCCTTGTGCATTGTGTTACTAGACATTCTAGGTCACCTGAAATTACCATTCTCAAATTGTTCTAGTTTTTTAATTGATATTGCTCCTAGAAGGTGCACCAGTGGTCAACTTTGAAAAGCATAGATTTTATGGTTTGATTGAATATTTTGAATTTTAGAAACTGAAAGGAACATGTTAGAACATAAGATAAAAGTTGAAATCTAAAGTGATTATGTGGTCTTTTAGCACAAGTATTGGTGCATGCTGGTCCCCATGATCAATTTTCATTTCATGTTAATGAAAACATTCTGTTTCCATTCTGTTATTCACTCTCTTGATGTATGTGTCTCTCCATTTTTTGTTATGCTAGTGTGAAGCAGCAGCTGTAGGATTTGAGCAACCTGCTTTGGCTCATAGTAGCGGTCATGCATCCGAGGCTAATGACAATGGAGCTGTTAATCCTGATCCTGGCAGATGACATTGTGTGATTGGTAAATCTTCTGAAAATGCATCACTAAGCACATGCACGTGCACAAAGCCACAAAAGACTAACTGTTGAATTGTACTTGCAGGTTATGATCGACAAGACCGTGCCCAATGGAAGTTTTAAAAACTGAGTCCAAAATCTTACAGATTACCACACAGGCTATACTTCAGAGTCATTGAGGTTAACAGCATCAAAATAACTACTGAATCCTAATTTCCGGACTCATTGCACGGATTTTGGCATCTTGAGCGACGCAACTCATTTGTACATCCACTTAGTAACCTGTTCAATCATTTTGCGTAATATTTTATATATCCTTACAAATATGTATTCAAATGTTTGATCAGATCTTTCATAGTGATTCTTTGGATGAATGAAATAATAGTCTTTGTCTCTTTGCCCATGGCTATCTTTTTTGTCACCCTCCTAGCCCCGGAAAAATTAATGAAAATGGGTACTCTAGAAGCACTAACATACCCTATCTCATATCTACTTCAAATGTTTGCTAAGGCCTAAGATATATGTTCTGTTTAACACAATCATTATTGTTTCCTTCTGCTGCCACTTCCCTGTATATACAATATATAACCCGTGAGTTTCTCAGGTATAGCTTTAGTTGAAGACAACATAGATGTTTACAACTAAGCTACAGATTGTCAAAAAATAAGTGGATGGGTATCTGGTAGTTTTCTACAGTAAGTTGGTCCAAGTCTGGTCTGGTCACATATTATGGCCTCATTTAATATAACTCTGCTTTGCTTTTAATTACCTCAGGGTCATTGAAGTTAATGCCACACGCTTATTTGTGGGTGGATTTGCGGGGAGGCTTTTGTGTCGACAACGAGTAAAGTGTGGAACACATCACATTTTATTATTTTAAGGGTTCACAAGCAATAATTTTCTTTATTCAAGTTGCGGTAAAAATTCTAACAAGGACTCATATTGTGGGGGTTTCTTCTCTTGGGTGGTTCAACTAATTTTGAGCCATGGCTAACTGAGGATTTAAAACTAGCTAATGTCAAGCATTTTTACAACACTTTTTAGAGGCGTTGATGGGTTGGTTTGGTTTCTTAGGGGTTATTGGTAGAGTTGAAAGAGAGGGGAATGAAAATGAAAGGGATCCAAAGAAGTGAAAAGTGAAAAAAGAGAATTGTTTGGTAGAATTATTAATATTAATTGAATATTTATAATGTTTATTAATGTTCAGTTCGTTGCAGTGTACTAGAACTAGTATCGTTACAAATATGTCTTCAAATGTTTGATCAGATCTTTCATAGTGATTCTTTGGATTAATGAAATGAAGAATACAAACATCACATTCTCTGACATACTGTGCTCTGCACAAACAACTAGAAGAAAAAAAATCAAACCAGTGGAATGTGGATCAGTACGAGAGAAAAGTGAAAAATAATAAAATATTCTATAAAAGTGATGTGTCAACACGTGGTAAGCAAATGAGAGATTGAACATTTTTTATAAATCTATTGACTATTAATCAGAAACATTAAATAAAAAGTAAGACAAACTTTTGTAATTTTAAATACAGTCAATACAATGAAGTGTTTAAAATAATGTGTTTCTAGTATTTCTTGAAATGAAATAATAGTTTTATTTCTTTCCCCATGCCTATTTATTTTGTCACCCTCCTAGTCCCGCAAAATTAATGAAAATGGTACTCTAGAAGTACTAAGATGAGGCTTACTGTTCTAGTGCTTCTGTACTTCAGCAGTTCGAATGGATTTGTTTGAAAATTTATCTATGTGGATTGTTGAGAAGCATATATTATGAATCTATAGTCGAAGGAGAATCTGATCATGATTCGCGAAAGCTCTTTAGAAAAATGGATGCATAAGGATTGAAACTGTTTTGTAATAAACAATTCAATACTAGATAATTATGGGGTCCTTTTATAGAACGTACAAACATGTAAACTTTTCACAATAAGTTAAATTGTCTTCCTCGTTTATCAACAACAAACAAAAACACAGCATATTATCCAAAAATATAAAACAGAACAAAACAATCAAGTTTTACAGCACTGCCTAATGCATGGCCTAGTTCATCTATATACAGTACACTCTGCACACCCTTTTGCATTCAAACAAATTCAAGAGAAAAATTACAATGTATAAAAACCAACAAATATGCTATAATGCTATGCACCACGACAATGAAAAGAAGAAAGAAAGAGAAAGTAAATACTTAATGCTGCAAACTTGTTCACTCAGTTCCATTATTTGACTTTAATATCGCCCTTGGGCTCGGAGGAAAGGTTTTTGGAGGATGGAGATTTTCCAGTGATAGCTTTCTTTGCTTTCACTAGTGACTGCTTAACCTTTGAAATGATGTTATTTGATTGCTTTTGAGCTGGTTTGGCTGGAGTTTCTTTTGGAAGGTCCTTGGATGTTTTTGTTGCATCATTATCCTTGGTGGCTTGAACCTCAGTTTTCTCAGGCTCCACAGTTTGTTCTTTCTCTATCTTATCCGCTCCAGGTTCAACAGTTTCCTCTTCAAATTTAGATGCCAATGTTTCTCTAACAGGTTCGTTAATAGCTCTAGAGATTTCTTCCACCTTTGTGTCAGTTTTCTCTTCCTTCTTGTCATCAACTACGATATCAACTTTGACACTCTCTGCTGCTTCAGTTGTAGCTGCCTTTGCCTCATTTTGTTCCTCAACCTTTTTGCTTTCAATCTCTTCCTCTTGTGAGGATTCAGGGACAGCAGTGGTAGGTGCTTCAGGTTCCTTCTTGTCAACATCATCATTTGCAGCAACTGCAACAGCAACCTTTTCCTCCACAGCAGCAGGAACATAAATCTCTCTTTCTTCGTTTAGGTCAGTTTTAGCTTCCTCATCAATGGAGGCTTGCGCTGGACTTTTTATGATGTCAGTGGCTTCGTTTGATTCCGCTTCAATCACATCGGCGATGCTTGATTCTTTCTTGTCATGAACCTCTTCAACAACCTTTTCTGCTGCTTCAGGAGAAGGTTCCAGGATATTTGCTTGCGGTTCCTCATTTGAAGAAACTTGTGCAGCATTTACAGTGAGACTAGTTTCCTCCTCTTTGTCAGTTTTCTCTTCCTTGGCCGTGTCATCCGGAGCTCCTTCACTCTTGGAAGTCTCAAGCACAACTTCAGAAGAAGTTTCCACAGGATTTTCTTGAGGTTCCGCATTTGAGCTAGTTTCCTCCTCTTTCTCAGTTTTCTCTTCCTTGATCGCATCGTCCGAAGTTCCTTCACTCTTGGCAGTCTCAATCACAATTTCTTTCTTAGTTTCCACTTCCTTACTAGCTTCTGCAACTTCCTCATATACTTGCAGTTGTTCTCTTGGCTTTTCCTCCACTTCAGTTGGCAGAGGTTCTGGTTTCTCTGTTTTTGCAGGAACTGCTTCTGGCTCCGAGTTGCCAGTGTCTTTCACATCCTCAATACCTGAGTCTTTGGGAGGGTGAGCCTCAACTATATTGCCTTCTTGTTCTGCACTTTCAGCTTCTGTTAAAGGAACAACTGTCTTAGGCTTCTCTTCTTCCTCTTGTTTTTCTGGTTCACTTTGGTTTTCATCAACTTTAGCAGCCACGGGCTCTGCTTTCTCTGCTTCACTCTGGCTTTCAACAACTTTAGCTTCCTCAGAATTTGGTTTCTCTGTTTCAGAGTTGTTAGTCTCTTTCAATACCTCTGCCTCAAATTCTAGTTCTCTTGTTTTTACCTCTGTGGCATCATCACTTTCTTCTGAGTGTTCAGGAACTACAGATGTGTCTGGTTTCTCATCTTCTACCCTTTGTTCCAATAATTGCTTATCTGGTTCTTTCTGGCTTTCATCAACTTCAGCAGCCACAGGTTCTGCTTCCACTCTTTCCGTAGGCCCCGTTTCAGAGTTCCTAGTCTCTTCCATCACATCATCCGAGGGTCCTGTTGCTTTTTCCTCTATGGTATCACTCGGTTTCTTAGCCTCTTTCAATTCTTTTTCTGGTTCTCGTGTTTTTTCCTCCACTTGTGTAGCCACAGGCTCAGGCTTCTCTTCCGCTTGGGCACTTGTTTCCAAAACTTGAGCCTCTTTCACCGCTTCTCCTTCTGATTCTGTCAGAGGACTAGTTTCATTTGTGTTGCTTGGTTTTTCAACGGATGCTTCCGGAGAGTCTTGTGTCTTGGGTTGTACTTGTTTCTCTTGTTCTGTTTCTACAGGTTCCTTTTCTAGCTCCTGTGGTGGTGTTTCCTCCGCAGCGGGTTCTGTGAATGGTGCCTCATGAACTGGTTCAATGTCACTGATACTGTGTGAGTCAGGAATCACTTCCTTCTCCTCTTTTACTTTGTCTTCAACTGCAACAGATGGCACAGAATCTTCAGTCTTTTCTACAGTAACATCAGGCTCAACCTTGTGATCTGTTGGGGGTGGTGTTGCACTTTGTGCATCCTCAACCTTGTCATGTTTCACACTATCTTCAGCAGAAGCCTCTAATGCCGGAGAATCGTCAAATATTTCGACCTCAACTGCAGCAACCTCAGCCTTCACCTCATCTTCTTCTGTCTTTGATGGAGTATCCTCATCCTCAGGCTTGTCATGTTTGACTTCATCTTCATTTGCTAAAGAATCCATTTTTTGTGCAATGCCTTCGTCCTTTTCCTTCTTCACATATTGCTATACAATAAAGATGAAAAAACATTAACAAACAATGAGTGTAGGAACAAAAAACAAAGTACGCAACACGGTAGAATATGGAACTAGCAGGGTACGTTAGAAAGACATGGCACAGAAATCTCAGCTTTTCCCGTCATCTCCAATCAACAATAATGGAAATTAATACGAGAGTATTTGCTCATATAACAAGAAAGGCAAGATGAGAGCAAAAAATTTATTCTCCATAATTAACAATACTCATACAGGTACCAAAATCAAAGATATAGGTACTGCTAGAACCTTGGTTTGCACCAAATTCATATTCATATTCAAGGGACACAACTATTTCTGTTTCGAAAGCTATGAAAACAGTGGGTGGTACGTTGATCTTGCATCTCTTTATCAAAAGGGTATCTAATTAAGAATAATTAAGCCTTTTATATATAAGAATAATTGCTAAGAGAATTATACATTTAATTGAGGAAAATCAAATTAAGAATAAACATAATTAATTTTTAATTAGTTATTTTGGCTTCATCATACTTATTTTCTAGATCCGTCTTTAGTAGACTACAGGTATATTTTTCTTGAACGAGGACAGATGATGATCGAATTCATTTCGTTTTTCATTTTTACAATATTTGAATATATATGTACTCTCACTAGGTCCTCTACAAATTAAAAAAGAAAACATAAGTGATTAATATTTTTAATGAATACAAAAAACTATTATGAATACTTAATAATCTATGATAAAAAAATCCTTACTAATAAATTATGGTTGTTGACGAAAAAAAAGTTGAAAAATGAAGTGACAAAACAGAACAAACATTTTTTTACTTTTCTCTATATCCATGAATTTTTTGATGAAAATAAATCCATGTGTATAGCATGTTTCAAAAAAAAAAAAAAATCAGCGAAATCTGTTCATTTTATCCACTGAGTCACACAGATAGTACTATAGAAAGAAGTTCAAGATCATATACAAGAGATTTGAAACTGAGAAAATTAAAATATGAACAAACCTCATCAGTAGTAGAACCATGATCAGATGCAGAAGTCTCAGTAGCCATGATGGAAAAATTCTTGAAGCTGATAACCTTCCAAGTTTTGGAGAACTTTAGGTGGAGAAAGAAATAAAGAAGAAAGTAGTAAGTGAAGAGAGGAATAATTTGGTCTGCAACAACTCCAGGAAAAGAAGGAAAGCCAGTTAAACTTTTAGGAAGAAGAACAACTAGTTTTCCACACAAAAAAGCAGAAACATAGATGTTTGACAGACTGTATCACATGAGCTGGTATGGTGGTCTCAATGATTTAGGAGGATTATTAGGATTAAGGTGCCACTAAAGTTTTCCCATTAAAAACAAAAAAGTATGAAATAATTATAAAAAAAAAAGTTGATCATGTAGCTGTGAGCTGTGGCAAAGTGACTAGCTTTATTGGGGACCAGATCAGCGGCAAGAAACTCATACATTTAACGGTTGAAAATGTTTGGGCCCTCTCCTCTATATCTAACCTTGTGGTTCATAAGATTCCTCTACGTCATTAAGCTTATAATTAAGAATTCTAATGAAATCTCATCTCTCCAAATTATGCAATCGATAAATGAGTGCTTATATATCTAGGCAAAAACTAAGGCAACTTGTTTGTTTGCAGCTAATAAGTCCAGAAATTTTCATAATTGTTGTGTGAGAAATTATATTCTAATTACCCATTAATTATTTCATAGTTACATCATTTTTATAAACGAAATATTGTATATCATATTTAATTTCTGTCCGGATCTACAGACTTGTAAGGGCCTTGTACAAAAAATGAAATCATACAAAAATTGGAGAGACATAGACAAATATGCAATATATAAATACCATGATATTTGATTAAATAGTTGTAACATACAAATATCATGATATTTGCTAAATAATTATGTTCACTTTGGTCATGATTATTAATCTACCTTGTTTTTATATCTGTACCAAGATCAACGGTTAAGGAAAATTATCATAATTCACTTAAAAATGATAAAATAGATAAGTTCATGATTTGAAGGTCGTGTTTTCTTCCACGGTAGGATGATAGAATTTGCTTAAGTTTTCAAACTTGGACTAAGACATACCACTTCGATGAAAATGATGCTGCCTCATGTCACTTTATTGGTGTTCGCATGTTTGGCATAATAGGGTATACCCCCCTCCCCCTCTTTTGGTTCGAATTTTTCTCCCCCTTTAATTATTTTGGTATGTAAATATTAAATCATCTTGATAACTTTATGCGTGTGATGTTACGCGCGTTACTTTCCAGAGGGCATTATGTATTAATTGTTATATTATATCCAATAAATGCAGATTATGCAACATCCCCAAGAAAAAAAGAGGATTAAGAAGACAAAAAAAAAAAAAATAGAAAGAAAAAAGCATAACATGGCTAAATGCATTGGAAAAATGTATTTTAAACTACACATTATGTTTTGGATTAAAAATGCAATACTTTTTATTCTGAAACAAAAGAAAGACAACAACAACAATACAATACTTTTCGTGTCTGATCAATGTTATGAAGCTGAAAACCATAAAATACTGTCCGTTTTGTTAGTTTAACATTTGAAAACTTTTGGCCAACAAGTTCAACCTTTCCATGATCTGTTTTTCGTTCTTTAAGCCTAATTAACCTAATCATCTTTTTAAATCCCTAAAGGAAAATGAGTATTCTCAAGTATCATGAGTCATTAGTCATGACAGCTGCCACAGCCCTCTTTCTAAAGATAAAAGACTAGTGTACACTGAGATTTGTTGAAAAATTAGGACGTCTCATTAGCACAAAAATGCAAAGAAGCCCACCTTCTATATTTATTGAGCTGGTTCCCCCTTCACATGTCCCCTCATCTTTGGAATCTTCTCAAGCCCATTTTTGAACTCAAGCTGTGTAAGATTCAAGGTGGTCCTTCAATCTTAAGCCTGTAATTTTCTTAAATCAGAAAAGAGAAAGAAAAAAAAAAAAAAGCTTTCTTATAGTGAAGGATGCTATTTTTTCTTTGTCCAAGTAAAGTATAGCGGACACTATGGGCATGAACATTCATGCTTGAAAGGTATTGATTAGTTGGAAATTTATATATAGACCCAACTTGACCATTAATTGTCTCCAAAAGAAAAATGTCTCTTCCACACCGAAAAGGAAATTAAACCAACTCGTTAATTTAAAGAAGTCGAGTTTGGTGTTTGGCCTTTCCTTCGAGTATAGTATAATTTTTTTTTCGTTTTGATATTAATTTTCGGCATCTAGAAGCCACAATATAATTAATCTGTTTTTATTTATTTATTTATTTTTGTTAAGATGGGTTTAATCTAAAGTGGAATAGGGTAGAATCATTTATGAGGATAAAATGCTCCTAATTTATTTTTCCATTCACGAGATCTTAGTTAATGAAAACTAATTAAGTTGGCTATCACTTGAACTATAACATGTGTTAATTAGCTAGCTTTAATTTTATGATGTTAGTGTACTCTTTGCTTGTTATCACAAGTTTGGTGTTTGTCACTATACTTTTCTCTCTTTTCTCTTCAACACAAGATCTTTTTCCTTGGAGAATGGACATGATCCCCCATAATGCCAACGAGTGTATGTATACTTTTTTTCTTTTCCTTTTCCTTTAGGACTCTCTTAATTTGCTTCTATATGAGCATGAGTGGCTTGTGCCAATCCCTCATAGATCAATTTCAGTTTTGTGAAGTTGACAGATAATGGTGGAGCATAACGAAAACGATGTTATAAAATTAGTTAGGCATAGATGAGAGTTCAAATTGCATGCTTGCAGTAAAGTATTTGATAGAGTGGTGGTGAAGTGAAGATGTGCAACGAAATGGGGTCACTCTTGATTACCTGGAAAGGTTCATTTGGATCCACAGCTTTGTGAGACAGCTGAAGAAATAGATCCTTCTTTAATTTGCTTCAAAAGATTGTTTCATGTGCTCCAGCATTAATTCAACATTATAGTTAAAGAAAACTAACAGCTTGCCAATGTTATTGGTAATTAAGGTAACTAATGGAGTGTAGGAAATTGGTGCCTTATGTTTGTATATTAAAGTCTATTTTCACCGATAATTATTGAAAAAAATACATTATCTTATTTCCGTTTTCTTTCTTATTTTCTAAAAATTTGTATAAGATAGGTTGCATATATGTGAGTGCTTGCTTACACAACATATTTCTGCACACAGAAGAATCTTGAATTTGCCACACCTGCACCTTTGTCTTCTTGCGCAGTTCATTACAATTTTGCATAATGTCAGCTACTTACAACACCGATAAGACCGCATTAAATCATATTCTTGCTCCAACTCCAAACACAAACCACTGCTTTTTGTATTATTGCCCCAACTTGGTCTTCTGTCGTTTGCCATTCGTTTTAATTCATTTTTTTTTTCTTTCCCAAAACCTATATATGGGGAGGTTTGAGTTTGGGCCCATGTGGTTATTTGCTGAGTTAGAAGAATCCTGCTTAATGGGGTAAAGTCATTTTAGCCATCACTGTTGATGGTACAAATTGTCAAATTCATGTTACAATGTTAGTTGGTTTCATTTTAGGACAAAATTTACATTGAGATGTTCTTATATCATTCTTCGATTAGAATTAAAGCTTTACTTCGTCAATTTATACTAACTCTAGTTTTAATAAAATCAGAGAAGCCCGAGCTTTAATTTTTAAGCATAAGTTAACTCTGCATTTTTCTAGCCTAATTCGATTGTGTCTTGATTTAGACTGTTTCTTGTAAAAGTTTGTACAAAATTAAACTTTCTTTAGACTTTCTTTAGCTTGCAACCTTCATCAAGTCGCAATTAAACAGATCAAAACTCTTTTAATAAATTGTAGGGTTTAGGCTTTAAATTTTGGAAAGTGGATTAAATTTGAGCATTTTAGCCCAATCTAATCATACTCTAATCTCCGCCTAGTCAACAAAAACTTGTACAAAAAGTCAAAATTAAATTTTTGTTTTTTTTCTTGACCCATATTGAGCTTGTGATATGTCCAACCCAAAATCTTCTTGATAAGATGTTAGATTTGGGCTTTAAATTTTTAGCACAAATTAAATTGAGTATTTTTATCTCAATATTAGAATAATCTATAAAATCTTCTACAAACAAGGTCAATTTTAGTGGACTTGAACTTCTTTTTAAAAGTCTAAATTAATTTTAAATTTTCTTGACTCAATCTGTTATAGCTTACAACCTATATTTGACTCACAACTAACACAATCCAATCATAACCTGCTTTATAAAAAGTAGGGCTCACTACTACATAAAGTGCCTTTTACGACACCCATTTAAAGTCGGTTTTCCTGAAACCATCATCGATTGTAGTGCGGTGGCAATCCCATAATTAAGTTTAATTTTTTAAGACGGTTTTCGTATAACCATCCTTGAAAGCCATGCATTTATTTAAAATAGGGAACTTGAAAGACTGGAGTTGTGTTAGGTTATCGCGTGAGCTTCCCTTCCTTCTTGACCTGCTTCGTCTCTACCTCCTTAATCTCCCGTGTCTTCAATCTCAATTTCTCGTCCAATGCACAGATTCTCCCCAACATCGTTGCCTTCTCGCCCTCACAGCTCTCCAATTTCGTATCCTTGGAAGTGGTGGGCTTCGCAGTTCGAGGTTTGTTAATGGTATTTTCAGTGGTTCTTCCAGTTCCGTCGACGACACCTCTGACGCCACGCAAGTTGTTGGCAAGCTCAACGGTGGCATCAATGTTGTTTCCCTCAACGTTGACGGAGAACTCGTTGCTGTAACCACCAATTTTGAGCACCTTTTGGTGATGACTCACGATTGGGACGTGTTGTACGAAACACCAGTCCATGATGATGATGTTCCCGTAAGTAAGGACCACCACAACCTTAATTTCAATGTCTTCCTTACTAATGTCTTGTCTACTATCGCTATTGTTATGAAAGTTTTCAATTTGGGGATATAATGGTGGAGAAAAAAAGAGAGAGAAAGTGATAGATGTAATAGAAACAAGAGAGGTAGGAAGAAAAATAAGGTGAAAGAGAAAGTGAATTTATGAATATAATTGCTCTGTATCATTATTTGGTTGGTTGTTTAAGTTGTGTTTCTATGTAGAGTTTGGTTTAAGATTGTGAGTGTTCTATGTTTTCAGGTGAAGGGGAGTTTCTTTTCGTGTCTTGGCAAAGAGATAGGAAATACTTTGCTACGATGAGTGATGCGTGTGGTTCTGGTTAGTAGTTGTTGTCAATAGTAATATCCTCACTTGTTTTTCAATTACTTCCTTTGCTTTGAGTGTGCTTGACTTTCTGGTCCTTTTGCTTGTGTGTGTAATTAGTCATAGAAGCATGCAAGAGTGAAACATGGTAATTTACTGCCTAGCACTAAAAGCCATAAGGTAATAAGGATGCTTTATTGTTGGCACAGGTCATCTTTATTTAGAACTTCTGTTTGTGTTTTGGTTGCTTTCTATTATCTCATTTTTGCTGTTAATTTTATGCTTAAATATATAAGTGCACTATTTTAATTGCTATTTTTGGCCTAGATTGCTATACGTTCTGGAAGAGCATTCATTAAGTGGATTATCATGTAGTAGTGTGATTTACTTGACTTGCTTGCTGTTGGGCATCTAGAGAAGGATGCCAAATATGCTCTGTTATATCAGCTTCTTAAGATTTTTCTTACCCAGAGGCTAGATGCATACTTAGAATATCAAGCTGCGAATTCCACCTTGTTGAAAAACTATGGTAAAGAAGAATGATTATTGTTTTTTATTTGTGATAGATTCTCTGCCTTCCTCACCTTTCTCTTTTTCGCAGGTTACTTTATTATTTTCTATGAAGCAAACATCAGGATGATGGTCATGATGAGGAGGAGTCCTACTTAATTGAGGTTCATGTTCTGAGTAGTCAGCATAAACCCATAACCTTCTAGTCCAATCAAGCTAGGATTTACTGTCTCCTTTGTTTACTTTTCATGACATTTGTGCCAAATGGTAGTATGAAATTCAAATATTCTGATCACCATATCATGTTTATTCCCTTATGCATGTGGATGGGATTCAATTTCTTGAGATTTCTATGTGCATCAGGTGCACTACATAGGTATTTCAAATGAGACTTCATATGGAGTGATGAAGTTTGTTCATGCAGCCAAAGTTGAAGGCCTTCCAAAGATTGTCAATATCCAAACACAGCTACAACTTGCTTGTTAGATGTCGTTTTGAAGGTGAGATTCTTAGATTGGCCAATTCTCATTCATATCACTTTTACATTTTCTTGCTTTGTGATGCAAAGCTGCTGATAATTTATGATTTTTGTTAAATAGCCATGCAATTTTTCATCATATATCCTTATACATTGTTGTTCCTATAAAGACTCCAAAAGATACAAAGTAATACAATAATTCTTGCTTTTAAGGATTTTGTTTCTAGTAGAAATTTCCAATTTACCTCAAATTTTTGGTCATGTGCACTTTGGTGCTTACAGACTGAGTAACATGATCCTTAAACATTTTAGAAGTGTGCATTTTGGTTATTTCATCCAATTTTCCATCAAAATTAACAAAAATGGACACATTTGTTAACCTTGAGTCCTAAGTCCACACAAACCTAAGTTTAAACGGATAAATTAAACCTTTTCCATTAAGAAACTTGCCACAAAAGTTGGTCACATGATTTAAGGATCAAAATGCATATGACCCTAAGTTGGCACTTGGCAGGGTATAAATGATGGAAGAGAGTCTGTTAGGAAAACAGAGAGAGCAGAGTGAGAGAATTAGATGTGGTGCTTCCAGTGAAGAAATGAGAAGGATGTTTCATATACCATGGCCTATGGTGGCTGTGAATGATTCCCAATATTTGTTGCAGGTTGTGTCAACCATGATAGTTGGCTACTTGGGTGAAGTCTATCTCTCTAGCACATCCTTAGCAATCTCCTTTGCTGGTGTCACAACTTTCAGTGTTCTTGTAAGCTCCATCTCTAGCTTCTGTGTGATTAATTTCTTATTCGATTGCCTATTCTTCTACTACTTAATTGAATATGTAAAAGATAATAGAAATAGTGAAGCCTTTGTTTTTATTACCTTATTGTCCTGTTACTTGTACTGAATTTCTTCCTTGCATGACATGTTTTGAAAATGCATTAAGGAACACCAACATGTTGGTTTATGTAGTTGTTTTTATTTGTTTGTTAAATGTTGCCTAAATTAGTTCCTTGTAAGAGTAGTGTTATGGTGGTGGCGATAGCAGTAGTGTCTAGGGCAAAGAAAAAAGTGAAGAAGGTTAATTGAATCCTTCTCTGTTCTCTTCAACTCGCTTGCTCCTTATCTGTTCTCTCTTCTTCTGTGTTCTCTCTCATCTGTTCGGCTACCTCGCTCACTCCTCCTCTATTCTCTCTTACACCGAATCATGCTCTGTGTTGGTTAATAATCTGTGTTTACTGCATTTCAGGTGAAAGAACAAACGAAATTAGCAGAGAAATTAGGTGAGTATATGCATGTCTATTTGTGCTTGTTACTGAGATGGGAATATGCTTGTTGCTAATAATTAAAATATGTTGTGTTGCAGTTCCTTTGGATATTTGAATTTTGAAGTAATGGATTTAAAAACGAATAAGAAAAGTTTATGGATATAAAAAAGTTATTTTCGATTTGAGGTTTCCCTACTAAAATTACTTTCTAGAAGGATATAAGAATTAGGATGTGAGTAGTTGGAGAGACCAAAAAAAAAAAATTAGAAAATGCATGTCTCTGCTTAGCTCATATTTTCTGGCAATTGTTGATTTTACCATGGAGATTTCTGTTTGCATTTGTTCCTCCATGCCAAATTGCTCATGGATGGATCTCCTTCATTTGCTTTCTGCTTTTCATCATTGAGATATCTTACATTGTGACTAAGATCACAAACGTTATAAGTTGTGTCACACGTTTTCTTTCTCACTCGATGATATTCTTGTCCTCTTCTTTACAGATCATTATAGATCCAAAGTAGTCTTTATGATTGTCAGTTCTGCATATCTTAGTTTTGTTTTTTTTCCTCTTTGTTAGGAATAAATGCTCATGTGATTGCATTTATCAGTTTTTGGAACTGGTTCAATAAATCTCTCTGCCCTGTGGTACCTAGTCATTATCGGTTCTTGATTAACTTCTAAACAAATAGCATGAAAGGCATATGTTATGTCAACCATGAGAGGTAACAACAATAACTAGTATCAGGAAATTATTGCTCATATGACCTTGTGCGATTTGGCTATGTCGGTTTTTTACTATTTATTAAGTGGATAGACCTACATCCCATAATATGGGATTTCCAGCTGTTAGCCTGTGTCAAAAAAGGTATTTAATTTGTACTCTGTAATGAAAATGCTTCTGTTTGGAGGTGGGCATCATGATGGAGCCTATGTGAGATTGTTTCCACTAAGGTAAAGTGCATTGAGACAAGACAGAGTTTCCAACTTTGGTGACAGGTTCCCTATGAGGTTGTTGTCACTAAGTCCCAAAAATCTCAACAACTTTAATTCCTGATAAAGACTCAGGAATTTCCCCTGTCAACCCTACGTTGGATAGTTCCAAAATGGCCAAATTATTGAGGTTTTCCCACTTTAGGAATCTGATGTCTCCACCTAATGGATTGTTGGACAAAACTAATTCCTCTAAGGAGAACATCTCTTCCAAAGACAAGGTCAACCCACCAGTGAAGTTATGCTCACATCAAGCTCCAATGCTGAAGTTAAACTCCCAAGTGTCAAAGGCAAAGAGCCAGACAATGAATTGCTAGTTAAGTCAAAGATTAATAACTCATTTAGCCCATTCAAAACATGTGGAATACTCCCAGTAAGATAGTTTCCAGCAAGAACAAGCTTCTTCAACTTGATGAGATTGCCAATGCTTGATGGTATTTCACCTGTTACACTATTTTCTAGTATTACTAGTGATTGAAGGTTCTCGAGGACACCAAAAGTTAAGGGGATGTTTCTGATGAGAATGGGGTTTGATCTAAATTGCAATGATTCTAAGCTGCCAGCCAGTTTCTACCAGTTTCCAGTGGGGATGGTAGCTGGAAACATGTATTGTGATTCAAAGCAATTGAAGAAGGATAGAGATTTTATGTGCTTGAGCTCAAATTACTCTTGTCTAAATTCCAATTCTTGAGCACAAGTAAGAGAATTTTCATGTAACGGTCCAATGTTCAAGACAGTTACATACCAAAATCCATCAAACAGATCACAAGAGACCCCCTGCAGATGAAAACAACAAAAAAAATCACAATTTAGCAAATAATTGATCATCATGTCCTAAATGTATATTTTTTGTATTGAATTGCAAAGAGTTCTGATTACATGGTTGAAGGGGCAATAAAGATATCAACAAGAGTTTTGTAACCAGTTTTATTTCCTTTATGTTGAATAACCAGACATGCAGGTACGATAATTGGCCATGAAGATATCAACAAGATTACTTGGCCTGGTTCTAAATGGAGATGTCTCAAGGTAATCATATTCTTTTCTAGTCTTTAGATTTAGTTCCTTGAAGTTATAATACCTTTCTGTTTTATTTCAATGCTGGTGCACACCACAGGTATCTAAATTTTCACTCAAACTTCTACATAGTATGTGTTAGACGTAACTGGAAAGGGTATGATAATAGAGGCAATCAAACTCAAGCACCAAAGAGTATTGTGCGAGGGAGAGGACCCCGGAGGTATGAGCGTACTAATATTAGTGCAATCAAACTCATGCTTACAAGGTATGTTGTGTTATGAAAACTGATGACTTCTAAGTACAAGGGATAATGTCTTGATTTTATTTTGAACTATGATTTGATTTACTCTCCCAATAGTATTTGATCATATTATCTTTTTTTACTGATATTAGTGCTACATCAATTCAGGGATTGCAGTTTGAATAGAGGGAATGTAGAGGTTAAATCTCCTTTGGTGCAGCAAATGGTAAACTCTGAAGTTGGACATTCACCTAACCATGGGACAAAACTAACTAATCGAGCTCAAGAGTTACTTCGTAGAGTGAGGTTTTTTAATGTTGGGGCAGATGGACTTGTTTAAAGTGCTGGCATAATCAACATGATGGGGACTTACCAAATTGCATTGTTTGCTAAGAGTATGGACAAGCCTGTTTATGTGGCTGTTGAAAGCTACAAGGTATGCTTGCTATTCACTGAAATGAATGTGGTGTGAAGTTGTTGCTTACGAATGCTTGCATCTTTCGGCATAATTGTTATGTTAATCAGTGAGAATTTGATTAGAATATACTGTTTTTAACAACCATTGTCATGACTTAAGCACAAGAGGAGATTAGTCTATTAAATAAGAGAGCCTCATACCTTGATTAGAATATACTGTTTTTTCACTATGAAAGAAAGGGTCTTCTACTTCATGTTCAGAGCATGTTACGTTCCATGTCCAGCCCATTAACTCATGTTCAGAGCATGTTTGAAAAAATTTGTACTGTGTGTTTCTTTCTTGAAATTTTAGTTGATTATCTTTTTTCTAAAAAGTACAACATGACTTGAAAAAATTTGTACTATTGTGACTATTTTCTTATCATACTATCAACAGTTTTCCTGCATTATATAATGTGTTATTTGTATTGCCTCATGGCTATTTGATTTTGCTACCTACTGTTGTATCTACATATTTGATCGTACCTATGGTGGTTATTACCTGTGCAAGTCGCTTTCAATAGTTTTTTGTTGCAATTTGTTTGGATGAAAAATGAAACATTGAGGAAATAAGGGAAAAAGAAATAGGTAGAAATTAAATATAAGTTGAGCAGGAAATATGTTTTTCTAAATGAGTAGAAATAAAAATAAAAATAAGTAAAAAAATTATTGTTCATTTAGATAAGTTGAAATGGGTGAAACTATTTTAATATGAATAAAAAAATTAACTTTACAAATTTGTTTTCACAGTCATCAACATGAGTGTTTTATCATACCACATTTCGCATGTGATTATATATTAGTATATTTTTTCTTCAGAACAACCTTATTTATTTTGTTAGATTACAACCCCTTTCTTTAATACACATGTAGCACAACACTTAAAATGAAAATATTTTTAACAAGTTACTTATTCAGTTTTTCATGTTAAATATTTTAGTTTTATCCAACATATTGATGGGGTATATTGCATATTTGGATGAAAGGTTAAGCATTGTATTGTCAAAACTGGAACATGTAAACACAAATTATCATAACATAGTTTTATGCTGGCTTTTTTTATTTTGAGTTATTATATATATATATATATATATATATATATATATATATTCACAGAGAGTCAGAGGACATTTTATATGACCTGTTTTGTCTAATTTTTTAAATTGGTCCTACTAGTTAATTAATTTAAATTCTTTTGGGTCATATAAAGGAAGAGTTACTAAACCTTGAGAGTCACCTATCTCGAGGATGCATTGTCTCTACATGTCCAGTTCTTATTCTACCTGTTGAGCATGGATATTTTCTCATTAATCTTGTGGGATAAAATGTAATTTTCTTAAACTATGCATTTAATAGACTGTGTAGTTTACTTATTTACTTGTAACGAATAAGGTTGCTCACACTGATAAATTGTACATCCCCTTGTGTTGGACATTCCTTGGTTTGTATTGAAAAAGTTCATTTCTCATTTGAAAAACCTCTCTTCATCTTCTGTGCTACTAGTACTAATTCTGGAATATTTTGGATTTTAAGGATTGAAACTTTGTTACCATAGATTCCATGGGAAAATAAGCTTCTATCAATTGCTGGGCATACAAAATATCCTAACAGAAGTATACAAGGTATGCACATGATGGCACAAATTCTACTGCATGGGACCCTCCAAGCCATAAGGCTGGAAGTGGTGGTAATATTTTAACCAAGGTTAATTTGCCTCTTTCTATCCCTCCTTCATTGACTTTTTTATTTTTATTTTATCAGCTCAACTGCAACCATAAGTCATAACTAACTTCAATTGCATGTTAAACTTGTTTTTTATTAGTTGCATTAGTTAGATCCTTTTTTCATCTTTTCGTAATTATTGGATTAGTAATTTATTGATGATCTCACAGTGCTCTGTCTTTTGTGTATATATAATAAAGTATATATTCCACCTACTGTAAACGAGTTTCATTCTTTCTTCTAGATTCTCAAATTTGTTATGTGTGTGTGGTGTCAGAGTTGTCTCTGCCTATGCATTTATGTCTAGGGAGAGCCGGAGAGAGGGAAAGGCTGGTTGGCTTGACAAATGATATACTCTCCTTATCTTCATATTGTTCTCAGAGGTGGTAAAGTGATTATTAAAAAAAAAAAAAAGAATCGTGCAATTGAGCACTAATGTATTTCTTCCCTTAAAAAGATTAATTATTAAGCACTTGTTTGACATTTAATTGACTACACTCACAACTATGACTTATCTAGTTTGTGCCAACTCTCATGGAATATATATGTACTAGCTTTAATTATATTTCAATAAATGTTCATTCTATCCATTACTCTATTTTTTAGCCAAATAGCATGTGTGCATGTTTTGTTGTGTACAATGATGACAATGAAGTTTGATAAACCTAGGATCTCATGTAAACTATTTAAATCTCTCACTCTTAAGCTGACTCTAGTAGATTAATATGTGTGTATGTGTGTTCTAGGCAGGGACAGATCTATTTGAGAGACTGAGGCAGTTGTGCACATTATTTTTATTTTTCTTTTACATAATCTGTTTCTAACATTAGTTTATATGTTGATGATAATAGCTTGTTATGCGGATTTTTAACTATTGTTATATTTCATGCATTCATTGTCATCTTTATTTATTTATTATTATTAAACCATAAAATTTATGAAGCTGTTTTGGTTTTAATGAAGTAAATACTCCTAAATTTATCACTATATGTATCATTATAAGTGGTGTGATATAAAAAAAATCTCAAGTGCATCATTTTTTTGTGATTTTTATCCATTTAAAAAAAACAAAAAATAATACACACAATTTTAAGCAAAACTGTCTTCATAGATGTTTAATTAAAAAAAATTAAAGAAGACGATTTTTTAGAATCATTGTCGAAAATACTCATTTTCAACGACATGCGCAACAACAACGATTTAATAACCGTCGTCATATGCTCTAAATAACCATCGTCGTAAGCCTCTTATGTAGTAGTGGCTTAGACTTTAAATTTTAAACACAAATCGAATCTAATGTTAACCTACAAAAACTTGATATACATTATGGTTTTATTGGACCTCATTTTAGAAGATTAAATTATGAATTGTTTGGCCAATTTCATTATAACTCAATCATCGATTATGTGATTCGTCCTATCCAAACCCACTCAATGAATTGTTGGGCTTCAACATTAAATTTTGATCACAAATTAAATTTGGGTCTTTTTAACCTAATTCAATCATGGCATGAGGACTTAACCATGCAAAAACCCATAAATAATTTGATTTGGACTTAATAGATTTTTTTAATGAAAAATTATATGATTGATAACACACTTTTAAAACTAAAAACAAAAATAACTGAAACTACAAACTAAAACCTGGTTTTAATTTTTAAAAATTTAAAAACTCAATATAAAACTACCTCAGATGGAACCTTAGTTTTAATGTTAATAAAATGAAAATTTTCTAATATAAATAAAATTAAAGGTGATTCGATAATTTTATAAACCTGTCAAATAAATTTTTAATAATTTGAATTTAATTTTATTCAATTTACATATTTTGGTACATTTTTAATAATTTGAATTTAATTTGAATTTAATATTTTGGACTGAAAAAAGATTAAAAGCACCAGAAAAAACGGCTCACCAGAAAAAAAGGCCAAAGGAAATAAGAATCTGACTCCATGCTTTCAGGATTTCAGTCCATTAATTTCTTATTATTAATTTTTTTTTAATGAAAAAAGCCTTTTTAGATAAATAAATATTATTATTATGGCTTTATTGTATAGATATGAACCAGTAATTAACGAACAGAACCATACATCCGGTGGAGGTGGAAATTCCTCATTTTGCACTTCCCTCAAATAATTTCAAAGGCCAACATTAATCGGTGCTATAATCATGTCGATGAACGGTGGCGTTTGAACAAAAAATATTGATTTCTATGGTATGAAAAAATGTTCCAGTTTCGCAAACATCTGTAACAGGCTTAATTAAGCGTTAATTAAAGTTGCACATAGAGGTGAAAAAAAGTTGTGTTAAACAAGATTTTATTTAAAATAATTTAGGATAAATAGTTATTTTTATTTCTGAATATATAGAGTGTTGATGAATTAGTTTTCGAAATATCAAAATTTAAATTTTAGTCCTTAAAAGTAAAAAATACAACAACTTCATCCATTCGTTAACTTTAGTATAAAGAGCCTATATAATAGAGATGGACGAAAATGTCACAAAAATGATTGCTAATATAACTGCTGAATAGATTGAACTAAAATATCAATAGATTGAACTAAAATATCAGTATATTTCCATTGAATCAAAATGTCAGAAAGTTTTCGTTTAGCTAACTTGTCATATCCCAAATTTTGTTTCATTTAAGGATAAAATATAATTTAATCTTCATCTTCTAGCATTTTTTTTTCGTTGTAAGCATAACATTACAATAAACATTTAAAAAAATATGGAAGCAAACATAAGTTAGACCAAACATAATAATAAGCATAATATTGATTAATAACTATAATATGTCTGTTGCTCTAAAATTTTTAATGTGAGAGTACCTTATCCAAACTATGAAATTCAAACAAAAATACACAAAAATATGAAACTCAAACAAAATACACAGTCATTAAGGTAATCCTTACAACAAAAAAAGAGATCCAACTCGATTTTTATCATTACCTAATGTTGTAACAATAGAAATTTCAGAATAACAAACAAATTATGCTTATTATTATATTTGTTCTAACTTATGTTTGCTTCTGTATTTTTTTAAGTATTTATTATAATTTCATGCTTACAACGATAACAAAAAGATAAAGATAAAATTATATTATATTATACTCTTATATGAAACAAAATTTGGGATATGACAAATTAGTCCCATACAAACTTACTGACATTTTAGTCAAATATATTTAACAGTCATGTTGACAATCATATTTGTGACATTTTCGTTCCTATGTGTGATGTAGACTTTTTCATTAACGAAAACGGACGTAAGTTAACATATTGATACAATTATCACACTCTTTTTACTTTTGGAAACTAAAATTTAAATTTTCATCTTTCGGGACAAATTTATTAACGCTCAACACATTCATAAACAAAAATATTTATTTACCAATAATTTAATTTCTAAGTTTAACTTATTACTTTCGTCATAGATTTTTATACGTTCCACCTGACATTTTTAAAAGTTGAGTTTGCCCAGTTTAATTTTTTATATAAATATGTATATTTTTAAATAGGCCAATAGACTAACGGCAAAAAGAATTGTTAAATAGACTATAAAATAAGAAACTTAAAAGCACTGGTATTCTATTCAAGACATGGGACGAGAGCGGAAATAGATAAGTTAAAATTTATGAGAGTCTAACTTAGTTGTATGATAAAAATTCACCAAAAAAAAGTTATATGATACAAATTTATTTTTAAGCTTTAATATAGACTTCATAATAACTTATTTGAAATTATAGTATTTTGCAATAATGTCTTTACATAAGACATAAGTTTAATAAATTTATAAACTTGACTTTTATATATGTCAACATACTTAATACTTTTAAGGAAGTATATAATTATATGATATTAATACATTGTAAAAAATCAGTAAGATAATAATATTGTAAATCCTATAAAAAATAATATTTATATTTAAATAAATTGACTTGTTAGGCTTAAAATATTTTTTGAATAACAAAAAATCTATTTTTTAATTAAATGAGTTTTTATAAAAGTCTTCATCTAGTTTATTTCCTATAAAAACTCGATCGAATATAGTCTAGCTTGACCTAACGTAAACTAGACCATAATTCTTTATCCTACAATTTGACCTATTTTCACTAACCAAACTCTATTATTTGGGAAATAAGCCCCCACATAAATATTATGGTTCGACAATGAAATATATTTAAGATTTGTTATTAACAATTATTTTCTTGAGAGATAAAAAATAAAAATAAAATCATAATTGTTTTGGAAACGTAGTATTTTTTCACACCACTTATGCATCTAATTATGCTTTTGAGATGTTGTGATATTTAAAAATTAAAGTAACTTTTTGTTGGACTTGGATCTGCAAATGAAATGACTAATGTTAGCTTTTATAGGTCATGTGAACAATATTATTGTGTCAATCAACGGAGTTGGGATGATAAAAAAAAAAATACTAAAAGATTTAGGGCTATTAAGTTGGACTAGTTTAATTAATTTGGGTCAGACCATAGTATGCTAAGTTATTTTTGGGGAGCTAATTTTCAAAAGAGAAGTTTCTTCCTACCCAACAAAAATTCCCATACATTCAGCATCGTACAAATTTCCAAAAATTATCCTTTGTAAAAGGTTAAGTACAAACACATATCATTTAGGTTCTTCTTCTTGCCTCTTTCCATTCTCACACCCTTATCCTTTTTCTCAACTTGCATTTTGTTGAATTAAGGGGGAGCTGCTTGAAGCACAAAGCATAGTATATGTATATGATCTTATAATAATTGAAAATGATGAAAAGTATGTTCACAAAAAAACGGTAATTTGTTAGAACATTTTTAAATGAAGGAGGTTGTAGTATTAAAATATTTTCTAGGACTTAGGGTTGAAGAAAACAAGGACAGCTTATTTTTATCCCAACAAAATATGTTTGAGAATCTACAAATTAAAGAAACACGGCTTAGTAGATTGTAAACCGATTTCAACTTCGATCAAGATAAACATAAGATTATGTTTAGTTTAGGGAAAAGACTTGAAGGATACTACAATTTATAGATAGATAGTCAAGGCAAGTGTTAAGACATCAATGACTTTTAGATAGTGTTATAAAAGTCTTACAACTTGCATAACATTGCTTTGGCCACTTTTTTTTTAAGTTATCACATTCTTTAGTTAAAAACAAATATTATAAATTGATAAAAATTATACTATTTTTATGAATTTCCCTTACCTAAGTGACAAGCTTTTTGGGGAGAAAGATATTTACAAACTTGCAAAAATGAGGGATAAGAAGAGTAAAGACCTCACCCAAGTTAGATGTATCAAGGAAAAAATCAAAAACTTTTGGTAAGGGATAAAGATGTAAGCGACAGATGGCTAAATTACTTTAACAAACTTTTGAATGGGAATGGTGACAAAAGTGAGGTGGATTTGGAGGACGTTTTTGATGATCTGAATAGAAGATTTGTGCGCAGAATTAATACACATGAAGTTAAGGAGACTTTAAAGATGATGAAGAATAATAAAGCTTTGGGACCTGATGACATCCCAATTGAAGTGTGGAGAGGTTTGAGAGATGTGGCAATAAAATGGTTGACAAATCTTTTTAATAGGATTCTTCAAACAAATAAGATGTCGGATGCTTGGAGGAAAAGTATGATTGTGCCTATTTACAAAAACAAGGGAGATATCCAAAATTGTTTTCAAACTATAAAGATATCAATCTCATGAGCCATACTATTAAGTTGTGGGAGAGAGTTATCGAACATCGCCTAAGGAGGGAGACCAAGGTTTTCGTAAATCAATTTGGATTTATGCAAGGAAGATGTACCATGGAAGTTATCTTCTTGATGAGACAATTAATGGAAAGGTATAGGGAAAAGAAGAAAGATTTACATATGGTGTTCATAGATCTTGAGAAAGCATATGATAGAGTTCCAAGAGAGGTCTTATGGTGGACTCTTGAGAAGAAAAAGATAGCATTAAAGTATGTTAATGCAATCAAGGATATGTACGATGAGGCTACCACATGCATGAAAGCTTGTAATGAAACATCAAGGTATTTCCCTATTACAGTAGGTGTTCACCAAGGTTCAACTCTTAGTCTTTATCTCTTTGCCTTAATGATGGATGAACTAACGAAAGATATTCAAGAGGAAGTGTCGTGGTGTATGCTTTTTACAGATGATATTGTGCTCATTGATGAAACCAAAGATGGTGTTAATAGGAAATTGGAATTGTGGAGAAACACTTTGGAGTCTAAAGGATTCACGATAAGCAAGAGCAAGACAGAATATATGAAGTGTGAGTTTTCGAGAGTAAGAGATGGTGATCAAGACACAGTGCATCTACTTGGTCAAAAGGTATCCAAGAAAGATGTTTTTAGATACTTGGGGTCAATGTTGCAAAAAGATGATGAGATTGATGAAAATGTAAATCATAGAATTAGAGCAGGGTGGATGAAATTGCGGAGTGCATCAGGATTTTTGTGTGACCGCAAATTCCTTTTAAGTTGAAAGGAAAATTCTATAGAACAGTTGTAAGACCGGCAATGCTATATGGAGCGGAATGCTGACCAGCACATAGGCAACATGAGTATAAAATAGGGGTAGCAGAAATGAGGATGTTAAGGTGGATGTGTGGATATACGAAGATGGATAAGATAAGAAATGAGGATCTTTGAAGAAAGGTATCAGTGGTACCGGTATGTGAAAAGATGAGGGAGCATAGATTGAGATGGTTTGGGCACGTTATGAGACGACTTCTGGATGCTCCCGTAAGAACAAGAGTTTGTTACCAAGAGCTCAACACAAAGAGATGTATAGGTCGACCGAAACTTACATGGGGAAAGGTAGTTAAACAAGACCTAATGGAGTGAGATATAGATTGACGGACGGTATATCTTAGGACGGAGTGGAGAAAAACTATAAGCTGAGTAGAGGGTTAAACCATTAGTTGTTCTATGTTTCAGTCATTTCCTTGTTTTAGTTATCTTCCTCATCTTTCCTCCCTTCTTCCTTTCACCACTTTTTCTCTCTTTTGTCTTATTTCAATTTTTTTTCTTCCCCTCCTCCTTTCTCTTTCGGTCACATTTACGATTTATCATTGGGTTCATCTACCATCGATCCCAATTAACTTAGATTAAAGATGTTGTTGATGTTGATGTAAGTGAGAAGCTTTTGTACTTGAAAAAAAAATTAAGAAACAGAACAAACATGTTAAGAAAATTTTTCTCTCACCCTCCATATATTCTTTTTACAATTGGACCATATGTCAAAGCAAAGGGCTCTTGTGAATAATTGTTTGGACCGTGTTGTTCAAGGGAGTGCTTGTTGCAAGGACAAGATTATTGCTATCTATTTCAACATTAGCAATCAATGATTTTTTGGACAAATATCAAGCAAACTGAAAACAAGAATGTGTTAATAAATAAAAGAGGACTTTAATTAATCATTTTTTAATCTTCATTATTTGTGGCACTATGCATTGGACCTAAATAAAAAGCTTAATTTTAGTATGGCCTACCAAGATTAGTATCACATATTCCCATTGACAATAATGCCACTACTCAATTCTTTTTCTTATGCAGTTTAATTTCCTTTCATGAAAAAACTGGGGGACCGGGGGCTCCATTTACTAAAATTTCCATCCGTATATTAATTCAAATTTCCCAAAAGGAATCCCCAGCTCAGCAACTTGTGAGACAAATATTGCACAGCAAAGTGTACAAGCGATATTGGATTGGATTTGTCTCTGCCATTATCACAATGATTCAAGAAAAAAACTTGAGATAAATGTTGGCTCTTACCTTTTGTGACTAAGCTAGCTTCGTTTGAAAATTAAAATAAACATCAGATATCATGAACCAGCCCTTCCATACGTGCATGTTTCTTCTTCTAACAAGAATTAAATTTCCACTTTACGTACTCTATCTAGTCCTAGATGGAAATATTTGTCTTTATTTTTTAATGAAAAGATAGGTTACTTCAATGCTATTTGTGACAAGAGTAATTGCATGTTTGGATCTTAAAGGGTATATAGACAGAGAACCACTCTAGGGGCATTATCTATATTCTTTAAGAGTTTCTTTAGTTTATTCTCTAATAAGTATTTTATCACGGTCCCTTAAATTATGTACTTATGTTAATTAACTCGCGTTTTTAGCGAATATTTATCACTACGCACAAAATTAATTTTGATCTTAAGAAAGAAAGTTCAATTTGGTTTTTGTTAAAATATTGTTGTTTCATATGTTCCAATCATTGGAAGTCAGAAATTGATTCCCATAAACCGAGACATCAACATTCGATTGCAAGGAATCAAAGAAAAAGAGAGAGGAAAAAGACGACTAGAAAACATTGGTTCAAATTACGTAGCTTACCAACTTCATCTTGGTCACTAATTAAATGACCTAATTAAGTAAATCGTTGCAAATATACAAAGTACAACGAAACCGACACATATTATTAATGTAAAGAGGACGCAAGAGTAATGAAAAGTATAACACATTTTACAAATTTTTGGAGTTTGACTTAGCTGAACAGCTCATATGGAAATATAAGATAAGGCCGTGAGGGTTTAATTTATAATTCAAATACTGTCCAATTGGATGGCTGAATTAGGACATTGCTAAGGCCATGGAACCTTCACAATGTCAGAGCCAACAGACAGGCTATCACAGAAAGATATCAATATTAATTAATATAATCCATATATATTTTTTTCATTATTGAGAACGTGTTCTTGAAAAATAAGCGCTTTTAGACAATTGACTAGTTTGGAAGCTTGTGTGCCACGAATAACTTGCAGAGAATATTGTGCTATTTGTGCCATTTAAGAAGGAGAATGGAAATGTTTAATTTGCAATGCGCACAAATGTCCTTATTTGATCTTTTTAACCTCGATCGAGTTATGTATTTGTGTTTATTTTCTTAATAAAATAAAAGCACACCGTTTAAATCTAATGGTAATTTTCGTTTCTTGCCAAGACATACGCATACCCACTTTCATATTAATTACCTACCCCTTGTTAATTGTTACACTACTATATATTTTAATTTGAATAAAATATTTAATACTTAAACAAAAAAATAATAAGATTTCAAAATTAGCTAAAAAAACTTAGCACTGCAATTTCTTAAAAATATATATTTATTTATAAAAATAACAAAAATCGTATAAATGTATCATTTAATTTCATTTTATATGTATTAGATAATTAATATATAATTTTACAAAATATTTATAACTCCACAAGTTAACTTATTTTAGAGTTACTCTTTGGTTTTAATGTATAACTAATTTTAATATATCATTAGATTTTAAGAAAATTAACAATTATAATGAAATATAACGTACTCTTTTAATTTTTTTCTTAAAGTAATTTGATTTATCTTCTAATGAAAATCAATATATATATATATATATATATATATATATATATTCTCAAACCAAACGACTCCTAAATTAAATAGGATGAGTTTATCAATCTCAATATTATTGGAGATAATTGAATCACTTAAATATATTAATTAGTGTTTTTCTTATTATGTATATGAAGAAAAAAAACACTACTAAAAGAGACACACTTTAATAATCTTTACGTTTAAAAAAAATTAAATAATAAACGATGACGATTGTTACGAGGAACCGTCGTTAAAAATCGGAAACAAAGACGGTTTAAAAATTATCGTTGAAAACGTTTTTTTTCAACAATGTTGTTTTTAAAGACGGTTCATGAACCGTCGTGGAAAGCCTAAAATAACCGTCGTTGAAAACTTGGTTTGTAGTAGTGATCGACCAATATCTTAATTAAAAAAAAAAAACTTATAACCATTTGTTTGATAGAGGAGCAATAGCTAGGTGGACAGAAAAAGATAAAAAGGTGAGTGTATTTGGTAGAAATAAAATAAGAGAGACGAAAAAAAAAAATGCGAGTCTTACTAATTATTCACTCCCAATAATTCTACTTGACTCAACTTATAGTTAGGTGTCGAATTCGATTGACTATTGCATGTATATCAATAATCCTAGACAAAGAAATTAGAGGCAATTAATATTCCTTAAGGGAACTTTTGCTGTAACCCTTGTCCTTTGAAAATAGACCTAAATATTGCAATGTAGGAAAATAAAAGAAAATTATAAGTATTTTAATTTGCAGACAAGATTTTTAATTATTATTTTTTATTTGGAATTTCTGCCACAAGTTCAGTAGCCACATGCAGGCCTGGTTTCATTAATTAGATTTCCTTAAAGACTAGGCACAACAGAGAAGCAAAGGAG
Organism: Glycine tomentella; assembly: GCA_007407185.1. Taxonomy (NCBI): domain Eukaryota; kingdom Viridiplantae; phylum Streptophyta; class Magnoliopsida; order Fabales; family Fabaceae; genus Glycine; species Glycine tomentella. Next base: position 580,500 of record PYAF01005361.1, on the reverse strand, counting down.
ATGCATGCAATAGCTTAGAGACACATTGAAGACTACCTAAAAAGAGATCATTTTCGGAGGCATCCCATGTCATTCTTTCTCAGAATTGATTCATGATGTGTCTTGTATGGATTACATGTTTTGTGTTTTCATTGCTATGAGTATAGATAAATTCCTCTTTTTTTGTGAGGATAAAGGCATTGCTTGGTTTGAATAATGAGGTATTTAGAATTTTTTTTTACATAGGTATTTAGATTCTTAATATTTTATTTATTTACCAATCATAAATTGAACTTGTATGTTGAGTAAGAAATTTAAAATTTTATGCATGACTAAACCATGTAATAAATATAACCATAAATTAATTTCAAGAACAGAGGTTAGATTTGTACGAGATTAATTGTGAAACTTCATAATTGTTACTAATGTCTTTATTCTCATAATTGAGTTAATGAGCTAGTTAGGATTTATTAATTAATTAAAGAAGATAAATACAGTAGTAAGGAATTGGAATTATGGTTAATCTGGGGGATCAATATATTAATTGTAGATCATAATTAATTCTGAATTCTAAAATTGTATTTATTATAATACATTAAATTCAACCAAAAAATTAGCTTAGTTTAGTATATTGAATCATATGTATGAATTGTTATTAAAAAATTTGTATCAGGTCTTATCTTTGAATAAAAAAACATATATTAAATTTAAATAAAATATGAGTTATGAAGATTATTTTTTTAATAAATGAAGATTATATCATAATACTTTCTCCGTTCTGTTATAATTGTCATATAAAAAATATATTTTTAAAATAATTATCATTTTAGTTTTTCAATATAATATTAATTATTTTTTTTTACTTGTATCACTTATATATTAATGATGAATTACAAAGTTTAAAACTAAGTTAATGATGATGCAAGATTAATTTTACGAAGTTATATTATTTTTATCTATTTATTACTTTTTTATTATTTGTATAAAATAATTTAAAATAATAATTATTTTGAGACTGTTATACAATGTGGTTTGTAATTGGGATCAATTGTCAAATTATCCAACAAACTTAGGGTGAATACTCATTGATATAACTAATTGGTGAGAACAATTTCTGTAGTAGCCAAACTCAAAAGGGTGAATACTCAAATTTAGAGAAAGGTCGTTTATGCATGCAAGCACATCAAAACCCCCACCAGTGTCCCCTTTTTCTTAATTTTTATTAGGCTTAAATATGTTTGAGATCCTTGAAATATATTCGAATTTCACAATTGATTTTTGAAAATTTTTGCTTTTCGTTGGATTCCTAAAACTTCAAAAGTTTTGTGGGAGATTTTTGTCATTAATCTCCATCCAAGACATGATAATGTATCCGTTAGTTAGACATGTTAGTGATACACATGGGGAGCCACGTCAGAGGGTGGTACATGTCATCTGATGACATCATCCAAATGCTATTTAAAAAAACATTTTAAAAATAAAATTTTGTAAATGTTATCGTTTTGGATTGTTTGATTATTTTAGGGTTTTTGATCTGGGATGAGGACGAGGAGAATAGTATAAGTTGGGTTGTCAACGAGAGCAAATTTGAGTTGGTGGTGGCTTGTGGTGGTTTGATGAGGGTCGAGTGGGTTTTGTGTTCGTCGTGGATGACATCAGTTGGAGCTTTGTCTTTATCGATTGGGTCTCATGGTGTTGTTTGTTACCTCTGCGAGAAGCCACTGATTCAACTACTATCGCAAACCAACAAGCATCCAAACAAGTTATTTTGGCGATGTACTGAGTGAAATGTAAGGATTTATGCTCTTTATTGAAACATGGTTGGGTTAGTGTTGTGTTATGTTCTATGGTTTTAAATTGCTTTTGTTTGTTATTGCAGGAAGTTAAGAACTGCAAATTTTGGATTTGAAGAATCATTAAACTAAGACTTTGAAAGTAATGGTGGCATTGGAAGTAATGTGGGTAATGTGGATTGTGAAAGTAATGTGGATGTGAATAATTTGTTGTCACAAATGGAGGAGCTGAAGCTTAAGGTTGCAACAAAGGAAGAAAGAATTTGTTTGTATGAGGAACAAATCATGGAGTTGAAGAAGATGTGGGCTAAAGAAGAACATATATCTCAAGCAAATTCTAAAGTTGTTGCTAAATTAAGGAAAAAAATTTCAAAGCAACATACTAAGATTAACACTAAATGAAAGATGATGAATGTTTTAGGGTGCATTGTAGTGTTCTTTTGGTGTTTATTGAGTGTTGTTACCATTGCATTTGCAATGAAGTAGTGTTCTAGTAGGTATCATAATGTTGTCTATAGTGAAAAATCAACAATTATAATGACATGTTTTAAATCCTTATGAAATTTGAACCTTTTTGTTTTCAGGTCCTTATGAAATTGATAATTTGCTATAGGTCCCCATAAAAATTTATGAAATTTGTGCTAGGTCCATATCAAAACAACACCCATTGATCATGTTTCAGGTCACTTTAATTTTTTTTTTATAAAATTAAATTAAATATAAAAATAAAAAAAAATCATGTGACATACCATGTGAAAGATATCTTTGACATAATTATGTATGTGTATAGCTGACAAGTCTAAATAACAAACACTTAATCATATTTTAAATGAAGATTAATGATAAAAATCTCTAACAAAACTTTTGAAATTTTCAAAAGTCAATAAAAAATATAAAAAATTTAAAAATCAATTGTAAACTTCAAGTATATTTGAAGGTTCTGGATATATTTAAATCTCTTTATTATTACATATAGGAAATTCCTTCGTGATGAGATGGTCATTTAAAATTGATATTGTCTGATTAATGTCAGAAAGCTTGTGGAATGACAAATATACAGTGGCCTGTTTGGATCTTGGATCTCTCTGCTCTGCTTTTCACCCTAGAGGGGGGAAATGGTACTATGAGACCCAAACCATTGAACTTTTCTTCCCAAACACAAAAACTATTTACTTTGTCTCATAATCATTTGGTTAATTTTTTTTATTGTCTGCCTATGCAAAAGCCACCCCCTAGATGAATAATTCCGATCCCACACAGTGTTGGTCTGCCATTCCGTTGTGTTTATGAAGTGACACGACTCCTTTGTTGGAACAACATCTCTCTTGGTAAGATTGTGTTTTGTGCATCTTCCTAGACCGGTTTTTCTTTTTCCGTTAAGGCTAAAGCTAGAAGAAACTATTACAAATAAGATCTCATAATTAGAGTGAAGTTAGACTAATATAATATATTATATTCTTAATAAGTCTAACTTCGCTCTAAATCCTTTCTTTTTCTTTTTTCTAAATCTTTTATTATTTTAAAATTTTATGAGTTGCATCATAATCACTTTATAAATTTATAATCTTAATAATAATTTAATAGCCAGTATTACATGTAAAGTAATTTCATATTTAGTGTTGGTTAAAAGAAAGTAAATCAAACTTCAAAATTTTGTATCTCCAAGAATTGGTGGAGTGAAACAAAATATAATTTCGCATTTAATAAGATATTTGTTCGAGTTTTTACTTGTTTATATATTGAACTGAAATAAATATAAATACCTCTATAAGTATTTTTTAAATATAAATATTTGTTCGAGTTTTTACTCGTTTTCCTTATCTTAAATGGGGACACTATTTCCTCTCCTTAAATATTTGCAAATCAACTTCAAAATTTGGTGGATACTACTTATACAAGTTTCACGGATTTAAACAAATTAACTTAATTTAATCCTGATTATATTAATATCAGCACAACTAAAAAATGATTGCAAGTTAGATTATAATATATTATATAAAAAAAAGTTAATTAACTCCTCATAAATAAAGAGATTCAATTGAACAATAAAATTACTATCTGAAATCAAAAGTAATTTTATATTGTAGTATTTGGTTAAGTTTTCCTCTCGATATGTGTTTATTTGTATTATTATTATATTGTAAATTTTTGTCTATGATAAACATAATCTATATATAATGAAAAATTTATCAAATAACATTATAAAATAAGTGAATTTTGATAAAATCTTTTATCCTCATAAATTTTGATAAACATATAAAAATTTTATAATACAATACAAAATAAAGAGAATTAAAATTTAGAGGGTATGGCCCCCTTAGAGCTTAATGTAGCGCTGCTCATAATTAAGGGTAAAGATTTTGGTAATATACATAGGACTTTATAATTATTTTTTTTTTCTGGATCACATTTATATTATATAAAAAGTAAGCATGATGATTATAGATTACAAAATTTTCGATTTAAAAATATTTAATGCATTTACATATTTAAATTTAAAATTCTAAGTAAATTAAAATAATTTTGTATTAGTTAATTTATGTACTCGGTGGTTATTTAAATTTTAAATTAAATTAAAATAATTTTGTATTAGTTAATTCATGTGCTGGGTGGTTATAATCAAACTTATTAATAAAATACAAGAGATCATTGCATGCAGTAATAAAAGTTCTATTCATCTGAGCGTGGCTGCGGTTTGTAATATTTTGATCATCCAAAATTGTCTGGTTTCTTATATATCTGAGAGGCAGAGATGCAGACTGCAATCAAAAGGGACAATTGCATTATTGTGATTGTCGCATTTGTATATAGAAGTACAGTTGTTTATTTCCATTATTAACTTTGGTTTTAGTATCCTACCTAAAAAAACAACGGTTTTAGTATCTTACCACACACACATAGAAATCGTATGAAGTCAGAAAATTGACATTGAAGAAAACCACATTTAATTGACAAGATACGTAATTTTCAAATTGCAAAAAAGATGAATCATTCGGATAGTTAGTTGAACTTCCAGCAGTTTCTAAGGGGGGAAATATGACCTTAACCTGGACAGATGTCAAAAGCAAATTAGCATTCGTTCCCAAATGATGAAACTTTTCCAAACGATCATGGTTTTGAAAAACCATCCCAAAAAGCCAAAAAGAAGAGAAGGGCAGTTTTCTACATAGGGTACCTGGCTGGCAGAAAAAAAAGTTAGTCAAAAAAAGGAAAGGGCCATAGAGTTTTCAAATTTTTTAATGTAATTACCAAAGGGGAACAAAAGAACCTAGAGAAGGTTCTGTTATCATCAATTTAATGCAGTATGCTTTGTTTTGCACACCTTGCTACTCTCAGACTTTACTTGTCTAAGAGAATTTTGCCCTTCTCAAACCATGTGGTTTAATTTATACTTCATGTTTCTCTTCTTGGAGTAGGTTTAGCCTAGCAAAGCCACTCCTTCAATTTCCATACATAGTTCTTTCATCCATGACTCTCTCTCTTCTTGCTATTATATTATATCATGTGAGAATGGGGAAGTTTCGTCACACTTTAGAAGTTTCAAACACATGAGACTAGAATTTAGAACTCTCAGCTCTAAGCAGCATGGTCCATAACCACCTAGGTCGGTGAAAAGTAAGAACCCTCTTAACTAGCTTTAATTTGTAGCATATGGCAATTACCAAAAATTGGTATATGCAGTCACATGAGGGTGAGAACTACTTTGTTGTTAAAAAAAAATTGAGATCTATTAAGAAAATGCCAATATATGGGACATATGTATGAAACTAAGTATTTCCATACATACAAATCAAACTAAATTATATAAATAATCTTGTGCATTACTCTCATGGATAGAAACAGTAGGAGAATCAGGACCGTCCAAACATGATGACCCAGATGGTGGGACCAAGGTGATTATGTGGATTGTCCCGTGAAGAAGGGAGAGGAGCCCAGTTCAGGAAAGTCGGATATAAATTTAAATATTAGAATAGAAAAAGAATGGCACTGTCCAATCAGCTCTTTGGTACAACTTTCTTCTCTAAGGCTCCTCTCCTATTTATTTGATTCCCTATCATGCTGCCATTTTATTTTCTCAACTTTGCTTGTCTAAACATAATAATAATAATAATTCAGTTTAACTCATAACTCTTCCCCTCACCCCACCAAAACACCCCTTTAGTTAGTTTCCTAGGTATTAATTCTTCTTCCACGTAGGTTTAATTTGGAGGATACAAGAGTTTCCAAAGCATCGATCATTTCATTGGTGGTGGATTGAAAGACTTGGTGAGTGACGTCGTCCACATGGGAAGACACTCTTGTTGCTACAAACAGAAGTTACGGAAAGGCCTTTGGTCTCCAGAGGAAGACGAGAAGCTTCTGAATTACATCACCAAACATGGTCATGGATGTTGGAGCTCGGTCCCCAAACTAGCTGGTATACACATATATAATATTGTTTGTTTCAACTTTCAACACTTCATTGATGTTTTAGTTGTGCACAATGAAGTACAATTCACAACCTTAATTGTAAACGTGCCAGGTTTGCAGAGATGTGGCAAGAGCTGCAGGTTGAGGTGGATAAATTACCTGAGGCCTGATTTGAAGAGAGGAGCATTCTCACAACAGGAAGAGAACATGATTGTTGAACTTCATGCAGTTCTTGGAAACAGGTAGTTTTAGTTATGTAGTTATATATCTCACACAAAGCCTTTTTTTTAACGTACAGTTATTACTTTTGACTTTTGTGCTTCTATTCTATGTATGGTTGTTTTATATATTTTTTGCTTTATCAGGTGGTCTCAGATTGCAGCACAGTTACCAGGAAGAACAGACAATGAGATTAAGAACCTATGGAACTCGTGCCTGAAGAAGAAGCTGAGGCAAAGAGGCATTGACCCAAACACCCACAAGCCACTCTCTGAGGTTGAGAACGAAAAGGACATGATGCCACCCTCAACCGACAAAAGCACTCAGAAAGCCTCTGTGGGATCCAATGAAGTGAGTCAGGTTGATCATCATCAGCCACAACCAAAAACCATGCTTAATTCATCATCAGAGGGATACCCTCTTGAAGTTTCCACCACTAGTTCCACCCAGGAACTGTTCCTAGATAGGTTTTGTACCACCACCACCTGCCACCACCACCACAACAACAACAACACTTCTGATGTTGTAGGATCATACTTCTCCTTCCAGCACTTGAACTATGGAACAACAACAAACATGTCCCTCTCTGCAAACCCCAACACCTCTCTTTGTTTTGTTCCACCCTCCACTTCTTCAGACCTTAATAACAATTCCACCATAAACTCCTCCATGCTCCATTCAATTTTCCCAACACAACATGTGAAGCTCCAATCTAATAACAACAACCCTTCCATTTCATCTGATGGGGTTCAAAACTGGGAAACAAGTAACTTGAGTAACAGCAACAGCACAAACAAAAACAATGGGAGTATGCATTTACAAAGCTGCACAAACTTTATTGACAACACGTGGGGGGTGGGAGAGTCTATGAAGGTTGTTAACATTAACAAAGATGCTGATCAAGTGCTTCTACAGGCAGAACAAGAAGATCTGAAATGGTCTGAGTATCTTAACACCCCGTTTATTCGGGGAAACAACACAGCGCATCATCAAATTCAAACCTCTCAATCTATGTATAGTGAGGTTAAACCAGAAACAGGTTTCATAATAGACGAGTCATGTGCTACATGGCACCATTATCAGAATCCGACACCAGCTTTTCAACTTTCCGATATATATAGCAAGGATCTGCAGAGATTTTCAATGACTTTCGGACAAACACTGTAACGTGTGAGTGTACGTAATATATGTGGAAACTTCAATTCGACGAAAGAGACAAAGATGTTGCCGACTTAATTTTCCAATATGATGATCCAGGTCAGAATTTTCTCTCGTGAGTTCTGACCACAGGTGTGTGCTGTAAAAAAAAAAAAAACTTTTTTTTTTCTTTCCATATTGTATATTATGTTACAGTGTAATATTTGTGATTAATTCCAGCTTCTTATTCCACCCACCATTTTGTTAATCAAACATATATAGAGGCACTACTGCTGAATAAGGCTTGTTCCAATCCAAGGCTTACAAAATATTCTTCAGTTGTTAATTATGGATGTGTAGCTTATGTTGTGTGTATACAAATTGACAGCATTAAGTGTTTTACATATTTCTACTTTCATTCAAGTTTCAATGTTGTTATTTTCTACCTAGATCGAGTTGAACAGTACATTGCATTAGTTCATGGAGCGTGCGTGTGACTCAATAGTTTCAAATCCTAATATCTTTTAGATGTCCGGGATTTGTTCTCTTCTCTCTCTTTTTACACAGTCAGCTTTTCACTTGATCCTTTTCAAATTGAGAATCCATTGAACTTCTAATCTTCTTTTGTCTCTCTCTCACTATCAAAGCACCAGGGACCCTATTTCTTAAATGGGTGTCTGTCACTGTCTCCTACAGATAAAGATTTTTTCACTTTTTGAAAGACCTGAGCACACACTTCCCCTTCCCCTCTCAATGACTCAAGACAAGAAAGTATGCAATACTTGTCTTCCTTTGATTTACCTCTTTCAAAAGGGTCATCCACTTGTACACACTACACACCACACACACACAGAGATATGGATATATAGATTTGATTACCAACTCCAACAGTTGTAGGCACTAATAGCCACAAAGAGGCAAAAAAACCACACAGCAATTTTCTGCCACACCACCGACTAGTTAAAGGCCACAAAAAGAACATATTTAACAGCTTTCTTCGGTTAACACTTCGTACGGACACAGTGAAGAATGAAGGAAAAAAGGAAATGGATTCATAATTCAGTGTTAGATTAGAGGATATTTTGTTTATTGTTAGTGTATTAGGAAGTGACACGAACTGTACCAATTTAAAACTAAAGGATTCTGTGTGAATGTGCTTAGCGATGTGGGCCTATTCCTCTAAAAGCTTCTCACCAGATCACGGGTCCCTCAGTGGGCATCTACATGTTACTGTTTCTGAAAGTGAAATATATAGCAAGATAAAAATAAAAGAGGGGATGGGGTGTTCACTTCACACAGACATGACAGAAATCACCGAGAGAAACAACATGAAAACAAAAGAAAAGCAAGCATCATTCACGTAGAACTTGTTCTGAAGAAGCACCCCCCACCATAGAAACAAGTTTATTTTTCCTTTTGTTTCCTTTCAAAGTAGTGAAATAGTTTTGACCAATTCTCATCCAACATTCATTAACAATTGAGTTGCTTACAACAAACCTTTGAGGTCATAAAATTCTCATTAAACATAATAATAACATGTTTTCTCAAAACAATTCTATGCGAGTGTCGAATAAAATAATTACTATAGACAAAAAAATTATCATTCATCTTCAAATATTTAACACATACAATTATATATCTAGAACTTCGATTAAATTAAAACAGTCTTGCGCTAGATAATATCTATGCTGCTAGAAAGTAAATAATAATAATAATAATAAAGTTGAGGATAGCAACTAGTGAGAAACCCAGTAACTAGAGAAATAAGTATGTAGAAAGTTATAATCACAGAAACATATATTTATATTATATTTACCCTTTGACCAGCTGCAAGATGAAAACTAGTTTCAAAGCAAAATATTTTACTGGTTACTCTTTTATTTTGCAATTGGCATCAACAAAGAAGCTTAAGTCAAATAGCTTAGAAGCGTGACAGTGATTTCTTTTTCCGTTTTACCGCACAATTCCTCCAATTACCTGTCAAAAGGCTAAACTTTTCCAAGTTATCTTGCCAGTAGGAAGAAAAGATTCATACGTCGTATTAATTAGATATGTCTCTATTATTATAGAGGAAAATGGAATATCTTTGAAATATTAGGATTTGCTTATTCATACATTAGGACAATATACACTCGCAGCTCCGTTGATTGTCCATGTGCACACAAATACAATAAGTCTTCTCGGTCATAAAATATTTCCAAGCTTATTATTTCTTTAATTTGCGGGAGATAGTGATGGTACGTTTACAATCTCCATGCATGTGAAACAAATAATTGGGTCTATTTGCTGGGGCCCTACAATCATCAGTGCACAGGAACAGAACAAAAATCCTGAGGAGGATAATGGGGTGGTGGCTATGCAATCCCAAGTTTGACCCCCCCGTAAAATATTCATGTACTAGTTAATTAAACAAGCTTCATAAAGTTTTTTTAGTTTTGAAAAATAATTTTTGCACTCATATAATTGAGTGAGGAACAAAATATATTTATATGCGTCTGTTTACTATTCATGTAGTGATTAATAAAAAGGCAAGGACAGGAAACTAATAAACAAATTGTTGATTATGATCATAATGATTGAACTGATAATGACGGTGTTGATGAAGCTATATAATATAGCCTTATCAATAGACTTGTTCTGGGTGACAGATAATTTGTGAATAGTTTTGAGAAAGTGAAGGTGAATGAACAACACAATGACCAATCAAATGTGAACTCTCAAAGCTGACACTGTATTATTTTTCATCTCAATGTCTCTTTCTCTCTCCCTCTCTGCTAAACTCAATGCCTCTTCTATATTTTAAAAATACATTAAATATATAGTGATTTTTTTTCTTTTCAAAAACCTTTATCAAATGCTAATTTACCTCCATTTGTTTGAATGGAGTGAAAATGAGGGGAGAAAATTTTAAGGTCAACTTTTTTTCTTCAACTGAAAAACCAAAACATCATTATAAGTGTTTTTGTCTCTTTTTTTCTTCAAACATAATAGGAAGGAACTAACGAATACAAGGTTAATGAATTTTCACCTTCACATTTTCGAGAATTTCACCAAAATGCCACAAATCAATAAATAAAATACCAAACTGCCACACGAACAGTAAAATTAACCAAAATGCCACGCGTCCTATTTCGCTGCCCGTCGTAGCGAAATACACAAGCTGAGTTGGCGCGTCCCTGATGGCCACCTAATTCGCTAGCCTGTGTAGCGAAATAGGTGGTCAAATAACGGTCTCGTGC
>PYAF01005361.1:534687-551277 GCA_007407185.1 Glycine tomentella | reverse complement strand
GTAAAATAAAACACACACATATATATATATATATATATATATATATATCTTTTCCTTGACTAATTTAAGCATTAGAATCCTTACAAATAGTGTCTCTTCATTCTTCATATTATGTTTGTTAAAGATCTCACATTCCTTAATGATGTAGACAAATTAAACTGAGTAGAAGATAATCTTCATCTTATAAGTAGATATGCTAAAGAGATTTGAAAAGAGATTTTTAAATTAAAGTGATTTAATAAGAAAAAAATAAGTATTTATTGAATTCCAATTTTATCCACCTATACATTTTTAAAAATTCTTGAGTTAATTTTTTTTATTATAAAAAAAAACGTGCAAAGCATAATCGATTATGTCCATATAAAAAAATAGTTTCAGGCCTATTAACGAATGAAGCTCACAGTTTAATAGAGGAGAAGCAATAAAAAATTGAAGGCTGAAATAAGTCAATTCTACACAAGCTCCACCAGGTTGTTCGAAAGACACTTTTGTAAAGTTTCTCACATTCCCACTTTCCTCTTCTCTTTCATCCACCTTCACCTAAGTTTTTAGGTGAAAGTTTGCCACGTGAGTCCCACTGAAAATTTCCATTTTTCATGCCTCTTTACCCTCAACTAAACAACTTGGCCATTTTCACTTTCATTGCATTTCACTCCTCACCCACTTTCAACTCTCCCCTTTCAGTCCTTTCAAACACACAGAAAATAAATAGGTAAAATTTTATATTATTGATATGAATCATACAATTTAAGGATTTGTTATTTTTTCTTTTTAGCTTTTTCCACCAATTCTTATGAAAGAAATTGAAATGTCATCATTCAAATTATTAATTTAAAAGGAAATAAAACAATTGAGTGCGTGATTGGGAACCATTATGTAACAACCTTCGTTACAATAACAATTTGTAATAAAATATATTAAAAATATAAAATCTCAAAATTATAATAATCCAAAAATATCTCGTATAATGGATAAAGTCTAATGAACAAGTCTTTACATTAAAAAACATTATTTTCAAATATAGACATCTAAACTAAACGAATATTAAAATATAACGTAAGTAGCCATATTCAACATCTTATTTTGAAGTACTAATCAAGCTAAAGTAAATATAACTAAAAAATTACGTCTTCAAGTCTCCTCAATTTCAGCATGTTCTTCCTCGTACTATGAAAATAACACTTATAATGAGATGATAACCCAATAATAAATCAAGTTCTAAAAATGAGTTTGCAAATAATGTTGTTTTTAGCAACACTACTACAAAATAAGCATTCAACATTGTCAATTTAACATCAATTACAAGAAAAAACGATGTTAAATTAGGAGAAGTGACATTTCTGTAAATAAATGGGTGTTCTTAACATCGATTTTTGATAAAACGATGTTAATATGATAAAATTAACATCGATTATTTTTCAAAAATCCGATGTTGCGAATCTTATATTTCTAACTCAAGACATTCATTAGTTCCCCTCATTTATCTTAAATTATGATTTCCTTCACAAAGTTAGGGTACTCGTCGGCACGCTCCTCATCTCCCACAGCTTGTTCCCATACTTCCTGCTCGTTGCCATCGAAGCCGACAACCTCCTCCAGGGCCTCCTCCCCCTCCTATAATATCACTTGCTATAAAACAATCACTTAGGGCTTCTTATTTCATCTTGCCAATCCTATTCCTATCCTATACTATCCCTTATACTTAAATATAATTTTCCCCAAATTTCTAGGGTTTATACAAATTTCCATGGCTTATGCAGATGTTGAGTACAATTGCTTTGTTGGTGGTCTCGCTTAGGCCACTAATAAGTATGCTATGGAGAAAGCTTTCTCTCATTACAGTGACATTGTTGAATTGAAGGTCTATTTGTTGCAGGCATTGCATATGATCTGACACAATTCACCGAAGCTGCGGTAAACGAAGCTCAGTCCCCCGGAAGTTGTGGTGGAGGCAGTGGCAGTTATAGAAGTGGTGGTGGATATAGCCATGGAGGTGGTAGTGGAGGATATAGTGGATGTCAGGAAGGTAGATATAACCGTAATGGTGGTGATTATGACGGTGACAGAGACCATTGTTATAGACCTTACAATGACAGTACGGTGAAGGTGGCAACCATGTACTTAGTGCTGCCGACGGCAATCTTGTTGACGGGAACGAACATGAAGTCGACCTATCTGTCATAGTTGAGAAGCTGGAGCGAGTTGTCGTAGTGGGATAAGGAGCCTCGGTTAGGGTTCCTAACGAAGGCATACTGGGAGAAGGTGACGTTAGTGGCGAAGAAGGAAGGGATCAGGATGGCGCTCACGACGATTTTGGGGTCCTGCGGCTTGAACATAATGAAATAAACGATGAAAACCACAATGAGAAGGAAGATTGAGAAAACAATGGCCACGAAACACGAAGCTAAGTTATTTATGCCTATGTGTTATGTGTATTCTAGATATGTTTTTGAGTTTTTGTTGCTCAGTGTGTTTTTCCTTGATTTGAGTCTAATTCCCTTTTTTTCTTCTTTAGTCGTCCTAATTGCTACATATTTGGTTTTAGGTTTATGTGTCTGTTCACTGTGGTTTTAGTTTACATTTTGGTGAGAGCATTTCACTAATTATATTGCTCGAATGCTGGAATTGATGTAGGTTGTGCAGGTGCTTTGAATATTTACTGAATAGGAAGAAGAAAATATTGATTTCTTGAAACGTGTCCTTCAGGTATTTATATTGTATTGTTTCTTGAAATTATATAAATTATGTGGCCCGTGTAAGTCTGATAGTTTAGGGTCTGTTTGTTTTAGATTTTTGAATAATTGAGTTTAAAAGAATTTGTTTTTGTTTGGGAAAGGTATTATAATGTTTAGAAAAATTGGTTTTGTTTGGGGAATAAAGCAGACTCACTTTTGAAGTTTAAATCAATTTTTTTCAAGGGAAAAGCTAGTCTGATAGGACATGGAAGCACTCTAATAAAGCGTCCTAGCTATATAGCTCGTGAAAAAGAGTATGAGGCTAGCTCTTTTTCAGTTGATAATAAATATTGCCCAATGAGTGAGGCATATTCTTTTTTTGGTGCTATTGTAATGCATAATGATTCCAATCGCTTGAAGTCATCATCTCTGGAAGTTGAAAAGATCGAGAACTCTACTGGGCATGGAATGCAACAGGAACAACTTAAAAGGCATGCTTTTGTACATTAGTTTATGGCATAATTTGTAGTCAGCTATGATTGAGTTTCATTAATTAATGTGACAAAAAAATCCATTTTATAGTTACCTTAAAAAACACATTTTGTTTGCTTATCCCAAAACAAAGTCTATTGTTCGTGTATGTACATTATGGATTTTATTTGTGCATATAAATTAGTGAAGAAATATTCGAGATAAATTTGCAAAAATATTTTGAAGAAGAGACAAACATACTCTATTGATATTAATGTTTCTGGTTTTTTAAATTATAGTAACAAGTCTCAAATTGAAAGAGTACAAATCCTAGGCAATCAAGAATCCCCATTGTGCTCAATAGATTTAAATGTTAGTGCATAAGGCTGTAAGGCCTCAAATATGTCCAATTGTTGAGTGCTTAACGTAATTGCTATTATGTTTGTTAGGATGTTGTAAACTATGAAGAGTTTTTGAGAATCTTGACAAATGAAGAGCAACAACAATTACTGAAGTTACTTCCTATAGTTGATACTGCTAAACTCCCTGATAGATTAGAATTCTACTTTTTCATTTGTAGTTTTTAATGTTTATGTTGTAATCGATAAAAGAACTTTCAAATTCCTATGTTATAATTCTTATAAAAGGTTTTAAAATCTGTTTATTGGGGGGAGGGTGGGTATATAGGAAGTCTAAATACATCATTATCTTTAGTTGATGTGTGCCAAGAATTTAATTTCCACCAGAATTTCTAACAATAATGTAGTAAATGATCCATATTTTGTGTCAATGTCATTGGCATTGCTTGAATATAATGTAGTGATTCTCTACAGTGCATTAGATATATAATATGAACTCTCTCGTGGGATTTGGTTCTGTAACTGCTTTCATCATTAGTTCGATGAGTTTTTATCTGGAATTTGAGTGTTCCATTAAGTTACTAGACAACTGAATTTCCAATTTTTTTTAATGTGTTGTTAATTAAAAGTTCAAACTTATCTTTACTGTAGATCTCGCTACTTAACCCTGGCCTGGCATGGGATGCATCATTCTTTGATAAACCTATTTTCTTTACTTTCATTGGTCCTAGTATTTGTCATTTGAGAATTTGCCACCTCAAGCCAAGCTAGAACAAACCATTACACATCTAGGTTTGGAATCTTGTTTGTTTAGATTTAATAACCTCTTGCCTTTGTAAAAGATTTTATTTATTGTGTTAACTTCTTACATTCTTGTTGAGTATAAGTTCCTCATGTGAGTATTGAATCTTTTAGCATGCAGGTCATGCTTCTTGTTTTCGTGCTTCTAGGATGCTCTCTGGAGGAAAAGGCAAGGATTCAAGCATCTAGCGATATGAATAAACTTCTTGAAAGTTGCAATGTCATGCATCTCTATCATTTGATAATATTCCAACAAAATAAGATTTCTATAACCTGATTATTTGCTATCTGGAGTCAATTATAAGATTTCATCCGATAATGTTTACAAGATAAATTATTTAGAAACTTGTTGGTTCATATGGTATTGCTAGCTAACGAGAAAAATTCATGTGCAGGGAACAGTCATTTCAGGAAGAAGTGTTATAGATGAATCCATGCTTACAAGGGAATCACTTCCTGTATTTAAGGAGAAAGGCCTCACAGTTTCAGCAAAACTATAAATTGGGTAAGTCTTGAACTTTGTGTTGTCTCACTAAATTGACATATAGGCACATGTGAGATTTCAATTCATCTATCTTTGATAAATTGATTGGGAGCAAAATTATTGATTTATTTCTTTGGCCAAACAAATTTCTATTTCAGGATGGTTGTTTAAGGATTGAAGCTTCTTCAACTGGCTCCAACACTATGCTATCGAAGATTGTACATATGGTTAGTATCCCTTTTTTTGTAATGTCTTGTTGGTGTCAGATGTTGTATAACGTAAATGATATGATCATGTTTTTCAGTTCCTTTTTTTCTGAGTTAATAATGAAATTTCATTCATCCCTAATTGTTAGTTTTATAGGAAAATGTGATGTTGAACCACACATTAATTTAAATATATGGAAAATGTGATGCTCTTATACAGGATCCTCAATTAGTTAAGTACCAAAATGTATCTGTATCACACACATTAATTTATGATAAAGCAATGATTGGAAAAACACTCTTAACTACAATAAATTATTTGAATGTCATAGGGAAACAAGTACTTCATTGAGTATATCAATTACGAATTTTACAATTGTAGAGTTATGTTTAATTAGTTTAGGTTATAGATGATTTTATGTATTAAGACTATTGTTTAATTACTTTAAGTATTTCTTTTATTTGATAGTAATTATTCAATAATAATTTGAATATAATATTTTGTATTGCCTGCATACTGTATGAATACTACCTGGATTGGTTCTGTTTTTTTTAATTTGTAAGTTTGGGTTAATCAACAAAACACATAAAATATTAAAAAAAATACAGAAAATACATCGATTCTAGAAGAACCGATGTTGTAGTGCACCATACAACATCAATTTAGCCAAAACCGATATTGTATAATAGCAAAACAACATCGATTTTGGCAAAATTCGATGTTGTAATGCAGCTTACAACATTGGTGGTTTTGGTCAAAACTAATTTTGTAAGGTGCATAACAACATCGATTTTGACCAAAATCAATGTTGTAAGCTATATTATAACATCGATTTTTGTCAAAATCAATGTTATTTTTTGCATTTTTTGGTATATTTTTTATTATACAACATCGATTTTCGTAAAAATTGATGCTATAAAGTGGATTTCAACATTAATTTTCATAACCAGTGTTAAAATTGATTCTTTTAATGTCGATACTTTCAACATCAGTTCATAATCGATGTTGAAAGTCTGAAATAACCGATGTTAAAAACTTATTTTCTAGTAGTGTTGGTGCGATAATCCATAAAATCAACCATGAAATTTGCAATGAATTTAAAATAACATATTATATACACACACACCCCCACACTCCAATAGAAGTCAAATTGAAAACAATCATAATTTATTCTCATACCATTATTAATAAATAAACATCAACACCTCAATGCAATTAAATAAACATCACAAACACAACTCATTAATTTCCAAAATCACTAGACTCAACTCTTTGGTTACCAAAATCAGTGTGAATCTCATATTCTTCAAAGGAACTATGAGTTCATATCCATGGAATGACGTTTCATGTCTTTCCATCATAGATGAAGGTATCCAGAATCTCATTCTCATCCCATATGAAAATATCTATTATAAATCTCATCTTCATCCTAAATGAAGTTATCTCTCATTCTATTCTTAAAATATAATGCACATTATTATCCCTTTCGAAAAAGTGATGACCAATCACACATATCAAGTACTTTCAAATACCTACCAAATAAATCCTCCCAATTTCATGCATTACATACAAATTCTCAACATTATAACATCACAATTTTGGTAAACAATATACATCATATAAGTATATAGACATCAAATATTTACACATAACTAGTATGGTACTTGTGCGTACACACAGGTGGAAAGTATGTGTTGTTTGAGTTTAACAACAAAGTCTATTGAACAATGTAGATTTATGTGAATAATAATTGAAAATGTTAATAAAAATTAAAAAAAAAACCTTTATTCCAGTGTATCTTATATTATATGTTAATTATATTCTTACAAATTTATACCTATAAATTATCACTAATTTTTATTTTGTTCAAACCAACATATTTTTATGATTATGTCATTGACATATTTGATTAGAGTAGCTATTATTTTGGAATTGTAAATAATTAAAAGAATGTGTTGTGATGGTATAAAATGATTTGGTATATAATCTAGTTGCCTTAGTAATTGGACTTGCTATTAGAATTATGTTGAGTTGCAAAAGCAGAGAAAGTTATTGATAAGAAAATATATATTGGAACGATAACATAAAGTTACTTTTATAAGTAGTTTAGTATGCTGATAACATAAAGTTAAGCAATCAAAGTATAGGAAACTATGTTACGCAACCATGGAAATGACTGAGAAGCTTCTTAGGGCAGGCATAAACGTTGCTCGTTTTAATTTCTCTCATGGCACCCACGACTATCATCAAGAAATGCACAACGCATGTATACTATGTGTCCTCATGCTTGACACTAAGGTAGGTTTTCTCACTAAATGCCTTATGTATGGTGTATGTTGATCATTCTCTTATTTATTAACGCTTATGTTTTGTGCAAGGACCTGATATTCGGAATCAAATAATGGTCCCTTAGCATGATCACCCATCATAACTCTATTATGTACCTAATTCCTTCCAGCTAGTCCTAACGAAGGATAGTGCTTCATTGAAGATACATAGGTAATATTTGACCTTGCAAATGAAAGAACAAAATACGCTTGCCAAACCTAAACTTAGAGAATGTGATAAATGACATTATTTTTGTTAATAGAGTAGATAGTATGTAGATGAAGTGACCCCAAAAGCAAGAATAATTAACCTGAAATGTATGCCATAATTAGTTCAATATGGTTACTTTTATAAGTAGAGTGTAGTGAAAATGAATTTGGTACATATGCAACTTGCCTAGGTGGCTGAATTTGTTGGTAGCATAACTTTAATGACACCATTTGCTGCTAGACATAATATATATCATTTAGATAAACTAACTTTAAAAGTAGAAGAAATTCTATAGTAGTTAAAACCTGCAATTTAATTGAAGTTAAGAAAACCTGTAGTGTAGATAGATTATATTTTTTGTCAACTATTATAAGAACACAATGCTTGTTATAAGTTTTGGAACACCTTATTGAAAACTACATTAGTTGTTGTACTCAAGGGCTTTTTATCTTTATCATGTATTATTACTTTTAGTCCATTTTTACTTTGCACTCTAGAAAGTACTACATACAACTGACCATGACTAAATACTGGTCTAAGGAGATATAGCCCAACACTTGCTAATGATTGTCCTTATGATTTATTTATGGTCATTATGTAAGAGACAATCATTGGGAATTGTCTTCTTATGAGTTTGAAAGGCCAAGTTGATAGTGATGGAGACATTGACATCCTAGGAATGTACACTTTGCTGTCTTGGCCTTTGCCTGACATGATTTTGTTGGATATAGGGGGAGTAGCAAGAAGATGAAGCTAAAGAAGAAGCTTGTGCCTTAGAAGAATATTTTGAGCTTTTCATATACCAAGGAATTTTTAATTTGATCAAGTGTAAGAGAGGCGAATCTTATGATCCTTGCATTGCATAAACATGATCATTAACTTGCATACATGGTTTCATTAAAGCATAAAAGCAATACATGTTTTCAGAGGAAATGAAATTCTCATGGTTAAGTTTTTAGAAAAACGAAATTTCACTGCTTTAATCGATGACACATCGAATTAATCGATTACAAGCTTCTGTTTTAATTCTGGAAAGCCATGTAGAACATTTTAATCTATTATCATGCTGTTGTAATTGATTACATAGCACAAAACGAAAATCATGTTTTCTTTCATGTTTTAATCGATTACCATGAATCGTAATCGATTACCGAAGTTCATTTTTATATGTGCCTGAATAGTTTAGTCGATTACCATATTTTATAATTGATTACATAACTATATTATGGATTTGTGTCTATCTGCTTTAATCGATTACCACAATATGTAATCGATTACACAAACATGTTTTAAAACTAAACCTGTCTGTTTTAATGGATTACAACTCGGATTAATCGATTACTTTGCTCGTTGCAATTTTACAGAATGAGCTATGAACATTTTAATCGATTATTTGACAATTTAATCAATTACATATGATAATTTAATCGATTACTTGACGCTTTAATTGATTACATTCTATTATAAAAGTTTGTTATAAATAGATTGAAGGCTTGTCTGAAAACTTAACTTACTGACTTCGATTTTTTTTTAGCATACAAAAGTCTTCTCAATGTTAGAAAGGATTTTCTGAGTTAGCAAAATTCTTGTCCCACTCTTTAATCTTCATGGTATTTTGAAAGATTTCTTGGGCAAGATTTTCAAAGATATCTTGGAGAGAAAGTTCTGAATTTAATTTCTGCATTTCAACTCTGATTGGTAAACCATATTCATTGGATCATTAGGTTGTCTCTCTATTATCTCATGTTGTAAATTCGTTTTTGTATTCTTGGTAGTTTGAAATTATTGTAAAGGGATCTTTAAGCTTTTTCTAGAGTCGGTTTCTCTAGAGGGAAGAGTAGAGAAAGGGTCTCTATGTCTTGATCATTACGAATCTAATAAGGTTTTAGATTTCTGTTCTTTATTTAGGTTTGATAAAGAGTGATTGTTGTAAAACTTGTAAAGAACTAAAATTGATAATAGTAGAACTCTAATCTAGTGTTGATTAGAAGAAATTGGATGTAGCTTCTTTTGAGAAGTGAATCAGTATAAATTTTTGTGTTATTTTGTATTCCTTAATCTCTTCTTGTTATCTTGATCATTGATTCTTGAAGTTATCTTCATTACCCAACAAGTTTTGAAGTATTCTTGGTTCTATTGTGATTAAGATCCTTAACTCTAATTTTCTGAAATGTTTTAAAAGATCAAGTTTAAACCAATTCACCCCCTCTTGGTTATTGTGGGTATTCCTCTTGTTTTCAGATTTTAGCTTCAACTATATGGTTGACAAACCTTGTGATAATTAGTCTAGTACCATTACATATGCCTTCATTTTTATCTAAGTTTCTTAACATTATTGGTGAACCATCCTTAACCTTGATCTTGTGATTTGGAAGACCAAAGGTTGATAAAGAGTTTAGAAATTCCATAGTTATTGTGCTAAACCCTTCACTTTCTATTGTTTCAGATTTTTCAATTGAATCTAAGCTTAGGTATTCTTTCTCTTCACCTATAAGAATAAAAAACAAAAAACAAAAGAAGAAGAGAAGAATAGGGAAAGATTTAAAAAATAAAATAAGTAAAACTAAATGAATAATAACAATAAAATTGAATTACTTGAATTATAGGTCTTGTAGTCCTAATTAAGTGTGAGTTAGTTGATCATTTATGAGCTTTAGATTAAATAGGCGTTTTAGCAATGCTTAGTATCGTAATGAGAAAATAAGTAAATATACATGGGATCAAAGATAATACATAGAAAATAAGTAAATATACATGTGGTCAATAGTTTCATTAGTTGATGCTAAAATAGTCCTAGATTGTAGAAACTCTAAATCCTTGTAATGTTGCCTTAGATTAGGGTATGTTGATTTAACTATGGCATCAATCGGATCAGTGTAATTCAGGATAAGCAATTCTTTTGGTATTTCTATTATGTTGGATATAGGGGGAGCATTATGAAGAATGGAAGAATTTGATTCAAATTTGGTTTTGAGCTTTCAACATGCTTAGATGTTTTGAAGAAATAATTGATTCAAGTGTAAGAGAAAATTTAATCTGGTGATCCATGTTATGCATTCATTCATTTGACTAAATGTTTGTAACAAAGTTTTTATAAATTGATTAAGGTTTTAATCTAAGTGAAAAGTTTTTGAAAAATGCTAAGTTTCAGTGGATTAATCGATTACTTAAGGTAATAATCGATTAATATGTTCTTTATTCAATCTGGAAAATATTTTATGAACATTGTAATCTATTACCTATCGGGATAATCGATTATTTAACCTTTGTTTTGACAAAATTACTTTGTTAATGAATTTAATCGATTACTTAAGGATCGTAATCGATTACATAGTATGTCATGTTGTTTAAGTCTTTTTGTGATAGTCAATTACCACAGATTGTAATCGATTACTTAGGCTTTATGTGGAAAATCACTTTGCTGTTTTAATTGATTACCAAATATTGTAATCGATTACTCACTTAATTTGAAAATATATGTTTTTTGCTTTAATCGATTACAAAATCATTTAATCGATTACATAGTGTAATTTGTAACTTTTAGAACTTTTGTTTTAATCGATTACAGCTCGGGATAATCAATTATTTTGCTCGTTGCAAAACCCAAAATCATTTTTTGAACAGTTTAATCGATTACAGAGTTATTATAATCGATTACATAAGAGAAATAATCGATTATTAGGCGCGTTTAATCGATTACAGTTAGTTACAAATTCTGTTATAAATAGGAATGAAGGTTGAACTTATTTCACAACTTGATAATTCGTATTTCTGAGTATACACAAGCCTCACAAACAATTCCTAAGTGATTTTCTAAGTGTTTTACTTTTTGCTTCATTCAAAACATCAATGGATCTTTGAATGATTCTTGAGCAAGATTGTTTTCAAGATTAAGAAGAAATATGTTCTGAGATTGATTTCTTCACAACCTGATTTGGTAATTCATTTGTATTCATTCATTGGATCATCAAGTTATCTCTCTCCTTAATTGTTTTGTGTAAATTTCATTTTGAATTTTTGTGTAAGATTACTATTGTAAAGTGGGTTTTTGCTTGTATCTAGAGAAGGGTTCTCTAGTGTAAAGAACAGAGTAGTGTTCTCTGGTTCTTTGTCTCTTAGAATCTAATAGTGTTTTAGATTTCTGATCTTTATCTAGGGTTGATAAAGGGGAGATGTTGTAATTGCTTGTAACAACTAGAAATTTTATAATAGTGGAACTCTAACCTAGTGTTGGTTGGAAGAAACTGGATGTAGCTTCAAGTTTTGAAGTGAACTAGTATAAATTGTTTATGTGCTGATTTTATATCTATATTCTCATCTAATTCATTGATCTTTAATTCTTTGAGTCATATTCATTGTTCAACAAGTTCAATTTTTTATCTATTGAATTCTTGGGCTGCGACATTTGATTGAGTAAATTAATTTCTTGGTTTTAAAAGTGATAAAGATCCTGAAACTCTGATTTAATTCTGATTTGAATTTGATTTTAAAATACAAAGGTTAAATCAATTTACCCCCCTCTTGGTTTTTGTGAAGTATTCCAATAAAGTTAAAATTTTCAATTCATCATCACTCAGTTGCAAAGCCATATATCACAGTAAAAATAAATAAAGTGGATCTTGTTTAATATAAATATGTATAAGAACTGTTATATATATATATATGTTTAATACATATTTAATGTATTAAGATAATTAAAAGTATAAATTATCTTTGTCATGTAATACTCTTTGCTGACAATATAAAATATCATCAACTAACTAATGCCATGTTTGTTTCCAAACCTCCTTTGATTTATTAATGGAACCTGTGATTAGCATTGTAACAAAAAAATTTCTCAAGTAATGACCTGTATTTCAGTCTTTCTTCTTTAATTGCTTCAACATATTCCTTATCATCTTGAAGAAAGCCTAATGCAAAACAAGATTCTCTAAATGTAGGGTACACAACATTTTTTTACTATTCTTATATCTTCATAACAGATAGGCCCTTTGCACACTGTCAACATCATTCTTAGGTAATATAGTTCTCCAAGGGTAGGTGGAATCCAAATTAACTTGTCAATTGTGAACCTTTTTTTGCGTGGTTTATAGCATCTATCTGTTTTATTATATACAAACTTTGTCATAAATTCTGGATAGGTCAACCTCCTTGCTTCAGGATAAATTCTATTAGCATTCATCCAATAAATGAACATTAATTCTGATACAGTAGGTTTTGAAAGAACATCATTAATATCCTCATGATCATGGTAGTATATCAAATGTTGGCCAAGTAAGTGAAAGAATAGTCATATTGCTTCACACGGTGATATATACCTGGAATATATAAATAAATAATGTAATTAATGTGGAAAATAAATAATTTGTCTTTTGTAAAAATTAATATGTATTAGGCCTGCAATCTAGGAAGTGTTTGATTTCATCTAATGATTTCTCTTTTTTAATTATTATCTTTAAACCAATTATCTAGTAAATTATTATACTAACATATCTAATCTTTCCTTTCTTTTACTAACAAGATTATAACAACATATCCTTTTATTTTGCTAAAACATTTAGATAGTTTTTAAAAATAGTTATTGGATAATTTTAGAATATTACACATTATGTTATATGTAATTGGCATTTTTTCCAATCCAACAAAAGAATTACCTCTACGTTTGGTGTCTTAAAATGCATAGATGATATTTAGAAGCTTTCTAATGTTAATCCAAAGATACCTTAATAATATGCATAGTAAAAGAGTGAGTAACAAATAAAGTATAACAAAACTTAGATATAATAACTAAAAGAACTATAAAAGAAAAACAAAATTATTAGTACTTTTCTTAAAAATTAGGGAAAGTAAATTCTAAAAAAAGTGAATCATAAAAATATTTTTTAAGGAACATATTCAAATGAACTTTTAACAAAATCTTGTGTTTGACTTTTGCAAAAGTAATGACAAAGGAAAATGCAATTTTTTTATTGAGTTAATCAACTATTATGTTAACCGAATTTTCGTCACAGGATTCAATGTCATTGCTGCTACTACTAGACGTTTCTATTTGTCTTTCAGATCTTTGCTCATTCCTCCTCCTCCTCCTCCACTCATGTTCATTCAATCGGGCTTGTCTTTGTCTTTGTCTTGAAGCTCTTTGCATATTCCACCTTTGCTCTTCTGCATCCAGTTGGGCTCTCAGAACTTGTGCAGCAGTAAGTCCTTTATTCTCATCCTCATCAATACCCACTATATCAACAAACTCGGTCTCATCGTCAGAGTGAGGAGCATTCACACCAGGTGAGGTAGCAGAAAGGTCACCAGATTTAACACCTGCCATATGATAATTAGTCCCAAAACTAAATTAATCTCACTTCAATTGTGATTGTGAATGCAGCACTCATTCATTAATCTCAGTCTCATCTTCAGTGGGGGGAGTATTCATACCACTAGGTCTTTCAACATTCTTGTCATCCTTAGGCTTAGTTTTTCCATTGCCATAGTGTTTCTTCCTTTCATAATTGGCAACTGGTGAGGTACTAGAATGGTCACCAGATTTGACACCTGCCACATGATACTTAGTAATTTAGTACAACACTAAATTAACCCTACTTCAATAGATAATTAGCCAAGCCATTGTGAATGAACCACGTGTGAAAGCAACAAAGCATACATCCAGGAAAAGTCATCAAGTTGGAATGCATGCATATAAGACATACACAACAGTTGATATAAGTCACAAATTGAATTACACTAACAGATTATGCCCAACATTATCAATTCATAATGATTAAAATGAGGTCTGGCCAGTTTGGTTTGTGAAATTGCTTGTTGTATTCACTTCAAATTACATAAATGTTATTTTATGCCTCCCTTCCCCAATTGAAGGCAAAATGTTAGATAACGGTAATGTTGAAATATAAGTGTGAGGTAAAATCTTATATCAGGTAAGAATGACAAGGTTAAATATTATATAAGTGAAGAAAAGATCCATAAATTTGAGTCTTAAGATTTTGGACCCATAGATTTAAATCTCCTAGTGTTTAGCCTCTCAATTGTACAATAGGAAACATAATTGAAATAGAAAAAGAAACAACTACTAATGGGATGTAATACAAAACGCACATTTTTATAGGATATCTTGCAATTTGCATGCTATCGAACTAACTATACAAATTCGTTGCAAGTATAACATTGCGTCACATTAGAAATTTCAGAGCTATTGACAAATTATATTTATTAATTAATATCTTATTATTATATTTGTTCTAATTTATGTTTGTTTTTCTATTTTTTTAAATAATTATTGTATTGTTATGCTTTCAACTATTAGAAAAGGGAAAAGATGAAGATTAAATTATATTTTGGATAAATAGTCACTTTCATCCTTAAATGGGTAGAACGCTGACAAATTCATCGTTGAATGTGTCACATATGTTTTTTCACTAATGATAATGGATATAAATTAACAAATGGATAAATTTGTCGCATTTTTTTTTCCACTTTTGAGGACTAAAATTTGAAGTTTAATCTTTCGAAGATGAATTTATCAGCATTCTACACATCCATGAACAAAAATAACTATTTACTCACAATTAATTTACAAACTCAATACGAGGTCCAGAGATAAGCAATTACAAAAACTTTTAAACCATGTGATACATACCACCATTCTCAGCAATACGTTTTTTCTCAACCTGTGAAAAATTAATATAAACATCATTAAAGATATTCGTGCAAGAAAAGAGACATGAAAAGGTACAAGAAATAAACTACACTATTTGCTTTCCTTTCGTAACCACTACCATAAAATGGTCAGCACTAGGAAAAAGTTTTGCATGCAGGGAATTTATGTTTCTTTTAGAAATTAACACAGGTGCAGAAATCTCTAAAGAAAAAAAAAATACTTATATTTAGCAAACACGAAAAGTAGGTTAATGAGTAATTGAAGGATAAAAAGATTGTTTAGTTTGTGGTGAACATAAAGATTGATTTAATAAAGATCTCAAGATTGACTCCACCTAACTAAAATTAAACCTTGTTGATTATGATTAAAGATGAGAAGTAAAGAACTTACATTTTCTTTATTGAGATCTTGAGCTGGAGGAATGTTACGTGATTCCTCTTTATCTTTACTCATTTTGCAGAAAAGTTTAGTCATGGAGAGATGGATGTAAGCAAGAGCGAGGAAAGAAGGAACAATTGTTATATAAAAATTAACATAGCAGTAAATACAGCAACAACAAAAAATACAAACAGTATTTTATTTCAGGTAGAGTCAAAACACAAGCAATGCTTTGCTATCCATAGGATGTTATGCCTCCTTCCTAATATGTTGGAAAGATGATGTGGATATTATGCACTCCTTCCTAACATGTTGGAAAGATGATGTGCAGTAGAGAAAAGTTATGAACGCGTGTGTTTTTTTTTTTTTTATTGTTAGCCATAAAAGCCGCAAAGTGCATGACCAATAACAATATACCCTCGGTCAATAAATAAATCCCTTAAAAATCTGGAAACAACATATTAGAAGATAAAGAATAGAAAAGACTTGTATTCATTTAAAATTTTAAATTACAGATGAGGAATATTAACCAACACAATACAGGGCATAGAATCGGGTTTGTGAGGTTCAAGTGACTGAAATGCAATTACAACTTGCAAGCATTATACATTGATGCATAGGAGCATGGTGGGAAGGCCATTTTACATTATTAACTATTTCCTTTAGATATAATTGTTGTTATGTTGATGCAATAATTAGTTAGCTACAGATATATTTGATCAAAAAAGCTTCTAAATTACTCAAAAAGAAACTTATAAGATTAGCAAAATTCTTATCAACCACTTTGAATTTGTATATAGAACTCCCTTTTGTATACATATACCATTCATTCAATTCAGTCATCAATTGCTAGATATATAACACTAATATTATAGCAAATGTTTTCCAACTAAATTATGTTAGAGCATTTGTATAACAGAAAAGATTTATTAATTTGAATTAATGCAATATACTAGTTCGATGGAATAATTTAAAAGTAAAAGCGCTCATTTTATTACTATTTGTGCT
>PYAF01005361.1:496088-534587 GCA_007407185.1 Glycine tomentella | reverse complement strand
TTTTTTTTTTTTATAGAAATTTTGTTTATATTTTTACATTTTCGCTCGTAAGCTTTAAATCAAGATTGACTTTTTATTTTTAGGATGTTGTATCATTTGTTTGGATGCCTTTAAATTTGATTATTTTTTATAGTTGATAACTTCTATCTAATCAATTCAATTTTAATTAAAAAGATAATATAAATGATATTGACTATTAAAAAAGGTAAATTGCATCTTAATTAATTAAATTTCAATTTGTAAAAAATATAATTTATATCATTGTTAATTTGATTACATTTTTCAAAAAAGAAGCAACTTATATCAATAATTAGTTAAAAACAATTTTAAAAATTTAAGAAACCAAAATGAATTTCCATTGAAAAAATACATCGGAAAATTATATTTATTTTATGTATTTAATCAATGAAAACATGTGTTCATTTTGTAAGAGAGGTGCAAAAAATTTACACAATGAAAACGTGATTCCGTTGACAAAATACATCATAATCACATTTTCTTTGTGTATTTTTTTACATCCTTTTATACAATGGAAACATGATTTCAATGTATATTTTGTCAACATGATCATGTTTCCATGAAAAGGGTATTTTTGGAATAGATTTTTTTTTAAAGCAAATGGATGTATGAATAGCAGAAGTGTGAGAATAACACTTACTGTGTCATTATTGCTTCGATTAGGAAATCTTCTTGACTAAAGTGGACCATAACTAACAAGGCCCAACTAGCCTAACCCAATGGAAGAGCCTCTCTCTCTGAGGGGGGTATATCATATATACGCCCTAAGAGAAGAGAATATATCATAACCGAAGCTAAAGGAAGAAGAACCAAATTGGAGGATTCCAAGCTGCCATGAGTAATTCTAGTGGCTAAGCGTGAGCTTTGCAAAACTAATTTGTACGGGTTAATACTATAAAACACTCTCTCTTGGCTCTAAATAAACACCTGTTAAAAAAAGTTAAAATTCTCAATGTCACTAACTAGTAAGTACCATCCTTTTAACTAATTTATAACTTAATTGATTAATTTATAAGTTTTTTTTTTTTTGAAATAGAAGATGGATCCAAGTGGGGGCAAGCCCCTCCCCCTCCCTTGTCTAGGATCATTTGCATATATATGAAAAAAAAAATTTAAAAATTAGTAAAGGAAAATATATATGAAAATTATGTTTTTTAGTTGGTATTTACTTAAAAATTTCTTATTAGTAAATCATATATCTAATTTTATCCATAAAATTAATAATAAATCATTTTTAAAATTTATTATTTATTAAAACTTAAATATTGAAATTATTGTGTAAAAAAAAATATGTTCCCCTTCAATACACTCATGTATCCGTCCCTATAGTAAAACTTATCTTCCTAGTTTATAGTATTTTGAGGGATTGCACATTTTATATAATCCATATTATTTAAAAAAAATTAAAATCAATCTATTATTAAATAATCCACAAAACAATCTCAACAGAGATCTCATCTTACACTTAACATTCAGGTTACTTAAATATGGTCTAGACAACCGAAAGAAAAAATTATACTTGTTCTCTGTTTAAGGTGGTAAAGCCAAAATGTTAAAGTTAAACGACAATCAATCCCACATCAATGCACATCACCTCTTTAAACAGCAAGTCAATATATTCAATTGGTTCCAACTAATTTCCTTGATACTTGATAGTCATCGCTAGCTACCTCATCCAATTGCGCATGTATCCTTTCAAGTCCATCAATTTTGAAGGAACCTTTCCTCATGCTACTTCCTTGCAGTCATCATCTTCTAAGTCACAGATTCGACCTCGATCAGCAGCATTTTCCAAATAAATATCTTTTGTTCAAAATTCATAACCTAAAATTGCTAGCAAACCATGTTTGTATGTGCTGGGGGAGCTATGTTGGAGTGGGCAACCAAAAAAGGTATGAGTAATTTTTCATGTATAATATAACACATTGAATAATTTGGAGTATATCATTTCTCGTCAATTTGATCAAGATCCATCACTATTTGTATGTGTCATTTGTCTCAATTTATTAAAACCATTTTCCATATGTTTTCCTTTAAAACAATAATTTTCTACGTAAGAAAATTAAATCAAAAAGAACAGAGTTAGATAAATGTGAAACCTTGTATGGCTCATGACATTGATAATTGCAAAACGAGGGAAATATTATAACATAAGAAATCATCCTACAGTCCTCATCAATATTAAAATCGGTGGAAAGCATTTCAGGCCTAGACAATAAATAATGAAACATTATTTAAGTCATCAGTGTATATAATAAACATTGATAATTCAATAATGACATATTTTTCATTCCAAAATTGAAAAGGAAATATGAGATTGAGATTATCTCATTCAACTACTATTATTTACTCCATTACAGTGTATATATTCTAATAGTCCTTTACCTCTCCCAATCTTGGTAAAAAAAACAAAGGCATTTGCCTCAGCTTTCCCAACTAAGTAATCTATACATGAAAACTACTCCCACCAATTTACTAAATAATGGAAAAGGCTTATTAAGTTTGCACTTCAACCAACCATTTATTGTCTGATCATAAACTAAACGAGAAAATGCTCACACTTTTTAACGTGTTCTTCTTAACACTATCATTTGGTGAATTTCATACTAGTCCCACCAAAGATGGAATGAGACCTACATAATTTAGTAAGTCTTGCATGAATTTCACCAAATAATAAAATGTGTTAAGAAAAATGTGTCAAAAAATGTATTATTAGCATTTCTCCTAATTGAATAGCATATTTCCTAATTGCAAGTAATAATAGATCCAAATGAATGAGATGAGCGAAATGGTGGAGATTGATGAGATTTGGCTCATCTGAAGACAAGATGGTGACATGTATTATCACAAGGGTAAGGACAATCAATGTCCTTAACAACTGCCCGGTCGAAATACCAGTCTCCAACAGCAAGAGCAATTGCCTGCATAAATGCATATAGTTTAGACTTGGACAGGAAGATCTTAAAATTTACAAGGGAAGCATAAGAAAATTACAAATACTAGCTTCAGAGTTCAAAGACAGAGTCCGAGAACATGATTAGGTTTTAAATAGCACTGACATGGAAGATGATAGAATCACCACTGGATAACCTACTATGTTATGATTGACTTTGATATGAGCTCACTGGTAAAAGTAACAGACCACAATGCTTAAGTTGCCCAATTATAGTGCAAGGCTTTAACTTTTTTACACCTTTTCTTTCTTTCTTTCTGAATAAGAACATATAATGAAATGGAATATTGCCATTGTTTCAAACAATAATGTCTTGGATCCATGGCCGAGGAACAAGAATAAATCAAGAAAACAAAAGTACTTCAATGCAATTAATACTTTATATATCAAATATCTAGCTGGAAGCCCATTCTACCTCAAAGAATAAGGATGAAATACTGGCATGCAAAAACCATTAAAAAGCAGATTCCATAAGCAAGCATATATGGCCAATAAACAAAGCATGCATTTAGAATTTCCTAGAAATTTGTCAAGGTGAATATTCTGTGGCAAAAATTATATCATCATTAAGCTCAATCTAGTATTGAAACTACTAAGATGCAATATTCTCAACTAAAACTGCATTAGAGACATGATAAGGCACCCACCTTGTTCCCAATGACAGGAGAATTGTCAGCAAACCATGTATCCTGCCTCTCAGATTGGCAGTGAGCAAAACATGAATTTATGAACAATCCATTCTGACGTGATCTTGAGAAGCCTTTAATAGCATTCAGCATTTGATTCCTGAATCCTGCATTAGATACAGGTCAATGACATGTTACAGTAATTTACTGAAGACATATGTGTACTTCTAGTGAAAGCTATTTCTCATATGTCAAACCACCTTGCAAATATTGGATTTGTGAAGAAGTACATTTAGCATGATTTAATCTACAATCATGCCAAAAGCCATGGGGATCTGCTGATGAAGGAGCTAAGCTTGATTGGACCTGATGATAAACAGAAAATATTTGTTGAGTATAATATGTCGACAATTGATTTAATGCAAGATTTATCAGGAATTAGGACTACCAGGTGATAAAATCAGACATTTACCTGCCACGAGTCATAGGCAGTATTAAGAATGAATAGTGGGGTTCTAATACCGGCAATCAAGTTCTGAGGGAAGAAGCACTGAAAGAGGGGTAAAAGATACATCACTAGAAGAAAAACGCAGAGCACATAACAATTATGGAGCATCAAATCTTCGCACATTCATTCAAATGAAACTGATTTTATCTAAATTTTCAGAATTAAAGATATTTATCATTACCGAAGTGGGATCAAGGTGATTAGTACAAAAGTGCGGCAGATTCTTTTGCACTCCCTGCAATGGATGGACAAAATATTTATCAAGCTGTAAGAGTTATAATCATGTCAAAATAGCCGAGTTTCAAACCATACAAGCTAATTGGCATGTGGCAGATCCTCATTTCATACTAAACAAAGGTTTTCAAAATTCAATTTAACTGCAAACAAAATAAGTTCCTGCTGAGGTTTGGTGAAAAACCTTGTGAAGATCCACGATTAAAACAGCAGTATCCAGCATGGAGTTTGAGTAAAAATGACATTTTATTTCACATTAGCTTATTTGAAATAGTTGAACCAAATACTATTAGTCAATTGTCATGATGATGACCACGAAATAGGAAATGTTATAATAGATTTTGCTTTCATACTTAAGGAAATTGGTGGCCTAAAAAAACTGTGGTACCTGTAGCCTTACAACACCACTGAAAAAATTCTTGATGGTATGGCCCCTGGAGACATCAATCCTGTAATTCAAAGGGAGAGGGGAGAATTAAAAAAAAAAAATTAAGGACCAAAAATCCTGTGGTAACAATGGAAACGCATTCACTGAAGGAAATTCTGCAGTTAATCACATACGCATCAAGAAATAATCCTGCATCACTGAGACACTTCACTTTGGTAGTCTGTGGGAAAAAACCTCTGAATTCATCA
This sequence comes from Glycine tomentella, assembly GCA_007407185.1. Taxonomy (NCBI): domain Eukaryota; kingdom Viridiplantae; phylum Streptophyta; class Magnoliopsida; order Fabales; family Fabaceae; genus Glycine; species Glycine tomentella. The sequence continues at coordinate 529,612 of PYAF01005361.1, read as the reverse complement.
CAGTGTATAATAGTAGCCAGACCACCAGCCGAGCATCCTGAAAGAAGAGCCTGAAGCAAAAATAGTAGCATCTAACATGAGAACAAAGATTATATAAGTAGCAATGTATGCATGCATGTGTGTGTACAACCTGCTTGGCAAATCTCATTCCCTTTGACTTCAAATCTTCAATTGCAGCCAACCAAATACGCTGTCCTCTAAATTGCAGTTGCGCTACCTGTCTCAACAGATAATATTCGCAAGTAAGTATTGTCCAATGTAAAGTTAAGTGCGTTGAAGTGTCATCAACATCATGCCTCAGTTTTTGTATGTTAAAATTGTTATTATCTACACCTAACTGGTAACCTCAAAGTAAATGTATCTACAACTAAAATTTGAAGAAAGATGTTACAATTATAAAAACTGAATGAAGAAAGTTGGAAGTCGGCAAAATTCATTAAGACATGTCAAAATTCAAAGTTTCAAGAAAAAGAACCGAGCTAAGAAGTAAGAGAGTTAAGCAGAGGCACACTAATATTGTAACTTAACCATGTTTCTTTTAGTTGTTTATATCATCTTCTTGTCAGCCTCCACAGAATTAAACATCGTTTCAATTTCCAATAACTCCAAGACATCAAAATCTACCTTATCTTCTCCATCCCCAGCAAAAGAGGCACCATCACAATAACGAATTTTCACTCTGTTCCAGTTGAAAAAATCTGCAACCATAAGGAAACAACATGAGGAAAAGGGGGCTGGAGATGGAGAAAGCATAAATAGAATAGTTTAGGTAATTAAATTGAATGAAAACCTGGATTATCTTCAGCATTATTGCTTAATATTCCAGTAAAAGGTATCTGTTTTTCCATGAATGTTGATGACCCACGCCGTGTTTTCTTGCGATAAACACATGATCTAACGTCATTACACCACCCACCTCCCTGCCACAGGATTAACACTTAAATACCAACAGAATTTTTTTTTATAGCACAAAACAGAAGTAGCTTCATCAACACTTGAAAACAGCGGCACATGACATGTTCAGATCCCAAATTATTTATCTGCGTATTTTCAATAATTGTCTTTTCACACACGCAATAAAAGTCAATTCCGACATTACTTACACTACAAAGGCTTACTCATTAACCTTTACACTATTAAACTTGCATGGTATATTATTTTGGTATACAAATCTAAATCTATTAAGAAGAAATAAAAAGTAGCACGTGCTACAAATCAATTTGAAAGATCATATTCATGTGATACCTCTAAATTTACGATCCAGCTGTTTGCTCCTGATCCATATCCCCGATGCAAATGATAACCAGGCAATGTTCCATCCAAGCAAACTGTCACAGCAAAACAAAAGAAATATATTTAGCTAAATTAAAGTGCTACAAGTTCTTAACTATCACCTAAAAACAAGGCTCTATATATGAATTTTTTAGGTGATATAAGAGGTAGAACGGGGAGACACCCTCAACAATATTAGACTGGACGCCAATGATAGATTCACTTAGAAGATTACTGCACGGGTTCAGACCGTAACTTCGTAAGCAATTCTACCATGTTGCAGCTACTCAACTAGTCCCTAGGTGTTAAGGGATCTCCCAGAGAGGGTTGTCTACCAAGCAGAGAAAGTTGCATCACAGATTCAAACCCACACCGATGGAAAAGGTGGTAATTTGTACCAGATCCTTAACCACTAATATTAACCCGCATTGGCTCTATATATGCTTTAGTTTCTGAGCGCGCCTTCATATTTTTAGTCAATTAAAAATTAATTGACATGCAACAAGACTTTCAACTTTCAAGCAATTTTTAATTAGATAAAGTACATTCTAAATAATAATGGATCTTACTAAAACAAAAATCAGAGCAACTAATCAACAACTCTGTTTCCCAAGCTCTCAATCATGAGATGAAAAACAAAGAGGTAAGAGTTAGAGTGTACCTGCTCCTTTGGCAGCAGCACTTTGAATAAGGGTGAGTCCAACCATGAGAGCAGTCCTCCCAAGGAGGGATGATTGTGTCTGTTCTTGAGACTCCAACAAAGAGAACTCAGTTTCATTGAAGTGGTGGTGGTGATATTGATAGGTTGAAAAGGCATCAACCCAGAAGCTGAAAACAAGTGCCGCAACAATGCCAAGCCAGAAGAGGTTCCCCATTCTCATTCTGGCTCTGCTGCTGCGTGTTTGTGAAAGAAACAGCACACAAATGCACAGTTGGAACAACAGAAGGAGCCAAAAGGTGGCCTTTTTCCTTGGTTAATTAATGGCACAAACAATGCACTAAAATACTACAAAATAGAGAAATGTGGGAAGGTTCACAATAATACTATAGAGAGAAGAGGGATATATTTATAGACAGTGAACAAACAGTGTTTGCCGGGCTTTTTCAGCTTTTAATTACAGCCTGCGCGTTCGGATCTTATGTTTAAGGTTCGATTCAGTAGCAAGACCGGACAAAACTTCCACACACTGTCTTAACTTGCTATTGCTATTATGGAGTTAAAAAGTATAATTTTATTTTCATAATTACTATTGAACAATTGTATTTGTATCGGCTATTATTACGTAAATTATTGAAATAAAATTTTAATTTAATTAACACATAACACTCAAATTTTTTTATAAAAAAAAATACTCATTGAAATTGTATAAAGCCGAATAAGCTGATTCACGGGCCACTCAACGCACGCCCAGCTCGCGAATCACTATTTCACATTATAGTATTCTTTTTTTTTTTTTTTCTGATTTCACATTATAGTATTCTACGTTCAAGTTGGGGTTCAGTCTGAAAAAAAGGTTGATGTTGGGGTATTTTTTTTTTAACAAATCGTAATTAAAAAAAAAATATATTAATGGTTAATAGATTAGAAAAATAAATATATATTTTATTACATACATTAATCCTAAATATAGGAAAAATACATTAAAAAAACACTCAAATTCTATGCCTATGGCATAACCTCTGGCGCGTAAAACTAACACCATATTTTGTTTAAAAAAATTAATTAATCTTTACAACTTCAACTTAAAAGTTCAGAAGTTGGTTGAGTTATAGGTTAAACGATCCATCATTTTAGTAACATCAATTAGTTATGTGACAAGAATTAGATGCGGACCGGATCAAGTTCTTGGGTTACCCAATTTAGAATTCAGAACTGCCGACAAAGTCAGAGAAAAAAATAAACATGGAGCTTGATTTAAAATTTGAGTAATCTTTACTTTCAAAAAAATATAGAGTAATCTTTAATCACTTTTATATTTCCAAAATTTGATGCCATGCCAAATTTGAAGTGTCCGAGACGAACAAAATGCTTTTCATTTTACATTCCTTGTTCTGCTACTACGGTTACCAAACTCGTTTTCAATGCCCAGTCACATTACACTTGTTTGGTTACACTTACACATCAGATTATCAAGGTTACAATTATTTTTCCTGGGTTAAATACTACGAATGTCACATAATTATTGGCTCAGATATTAATCCTATTTGTAGTAGATAACTTTTTTAACGTAAGAGAATTTTACATACAGAAAAAATCTAACAGATTTCTTTTGCTAAATAAATCAACAGTAAAATTTTACACCATTATGTGAATCCTAATGTTCATCAAGGTTACAATTTAAAATGTGCTGCTGAGATTAATCTAAAAACACACTTTAGATACAAATTGTTAATTCTCTTATATATTTTTCTAATATCCGTTTAAGTAGAAATGTAAAATAACCATAAGCATAAAAAAATAACTATGAACTGAACATACGCTAATTGGTCGAGTGATTAGTAAAGGCCACTCCCACTAAAGGAGTGAGATTCTGCGCAGTAATATCTTTTCAAATTTGAATGAACCCCGCGTCTCCACAAAAAACGACACTTGGTGTCTTCGTTTCGTTCACGCAACATCTCCTTATGCTATTCTAGTTGTGTTGTGGCAATCTGATTTCAATGTATAGATTTTGTGTTATTGTGTCTTCCTTGAAGACACCTAAACATACATTCACGCAAGTTCGCACACTCCTCCACGCAACACAAACGTAAACCAAGTTTTGGGCACATTAATGGGGCCTGAGCTGAGCCTGACTTGTGCTGAAGACTCTAGTCAAGCGGATTCGGCTTTATCCATGACTTGATTATTTTATTAAGTTGCGTATTTTTCATGTAATTTTCTACGTCTTAATCAAATTTATCGATATGAGCTAGTCAAGAAAACTTCATTTTGATGCCAAATATACTCAAGTGAAGTGCCCTTATAATTATCTACGTTTAAATTGCTACACTGTGAGTAACTGTCTTTTTCGTAATGGAATTTTCATGATATGATGAGAATTGAGCTATTTATTTAAGTTATTATATGATGTAATAATTATTTAAGTTATATACATATAATTTGATCATATATATATATATATATATATATATATATATATACTTCTCATCAAGTTAATTAAACGAGATGGTCAAACTATTATTAATCATAATCTTGTCTGTGATCACGTGCTATAGACACAAAGATTAATGGTGAACAGTAATCCATGGTCTTGAATCATGATCGATTGTTACTACTATTTTTTACTATTTTATTTTATTTTTAGAATATAAAAAAAAATAGAGAGAAGGGATAGAGTAGGTGCATGTGAGATCTGCTATTTTGAACGTTCCTAATCACGTACATACATACATGTGCATCAGCATCTCTAAGAATAGTTGGCAATGGAAAAGACGCGCACACAGCTAGCAAGCCCACCAATGTACTGCTTCTTGTTCCTCCTCCTATACAAAACAATTGAGCAGGCCCAATTACTCGTTAAGGAGAAAAAAACACTTGAAATTAATTCGGATTAAAAGTATTGAACATTTTTTAAACAAATAAAAAAAGTAATTAAATATATTAAATATTTTGTAACAAATAGTTAAACGGGTGTATCTCAATTTATTAAATAGGATACTTGAACTATTTTAAATTTCTATCTTGTTTTCGATTCGCACTGATCAAAAACTATATTTTGTAACTGATAATCTCAATATATACTCTCGACAAACATATGAGAAAATTGAGAAACAGCAACTTAACATAAAGGAAGAAGCAGCAGACAAATAAAAGAACAAATTTAGGTCTGGCCAGGCTCACATTTAACCTTTTTTCAACATAAGCCAAATCCTGTCATCGATCACTGCAACGCAGATCCACAAGTATTATTTTATTCTCAATGGTTTGAAGCTAGCCCCAGTTACTAGCAAAAATTAAGAATGATATATTAAAATTAAATTTAAGAGTTCAGTCAAGTCTGGTCGCGATCTTAGCAATTGTTAAACAGCCTTGTAGCTGCGTCGGTGGTGGTACACTAGTTCATCTTTCGGAATTCTTTGCTAAAAAGTCAATGTTTCGTTAATTAATCTGTATAGCTGTATTCTTTGTCCTTGATCATTATTGAAGTGTAATAAGAGTCTGTATGTAAAAAAAAAAAAAAAAAAAAAAAAGATTAAAAAAAAACTGTTTTTTTAGGTAGATAATAGGTGTCTTTTAGCTTGTCTCAAAAAAGAAAGAAAAAAGAGAGAGGTGTCTTTTATACCTGATATTTTATTTGAGGTGCATGTTCTATGGATTAACAAATAAAAAAAGTCACGTTATTAAAATACTTAAACTATTTTATTTGCAATAGAAGTTAGTGTAATTGAATTTGTATATGGAAATTAAATTAATTTTACACATTATACATAAAATTATAATAAGAAATTATTTATATTTTGTTGGGAAAAAATATCAATTTCCCCTTCCAGGACTTATTACAAATGCTCTTGTACAAGAAAAATATTTTATGCACACAAACAATAATTATGCAAGCAATCCACCACAATTTTTAATGTGAAAAATCTTCTCAATGTGAGACATAAAAACTATGGGACCGATCTCAGAATCTACCCAAATTTTCATTATCAATAAAGTAAGATTACAAGAGGGTTTCAACAACCATTACAATCAACAAACAACTTTAACACAAGTTGTACCAAACCATCACAAGAAGCAAACATACTAACTAGACTTATGTAAGAAATTAATTCCTACCACCAGAAAAAACAACTAACAAATCTTAACAATCAAATTGACATATCGCAAGAGAGGAACATAATGACCCAATTTAAGGACAATCCAACGGTTGAGCAAAGAGATAACCCTTTTCTCAGTATCATTGCCTGAAACAAGACATAACAAAGTAGGAATTCTGATAATCTCTATTTGCAGTTGAAATAATCCCTCTTGAAAACACTTCAATGAATGATCCGAATGGTCAGAATGTAGAAACAGAATTTATTAACCGTTCCTCAAAGTTTGAATGCGATTCAACGATTAGTGTGAGAGAAATGTCCCTCGCAATAACGCTACATGCTTCAGAAAATGGTTTCAAAACTAGTTCGGTTTGAGAATTTTTGGTAATTCTACAAGTCTCTATTCAAGAAACCAACCGTTAGATGTTAATATTGGTGAGTCACGAACTTTTTGTAAAAGTTTCACCAAGATCTAACGGTTAAACAAGGAGATCAAAAGATTGTAAGATGATAGTTTTTGCCCTTCTTAACATGTGAATTTGCATGCTCTTTTTTTTTTTTTCCTTCTTCTTTTTCTCTCACTTGTGTTTTCAAATTAACCGCCAACCTATTAAAAAAAGTAACTACTGACCTGTTAAAAGAAAAAACTTTAATATTTCTTTATTGGGCTGGACATGACTTGAGTTTTAAGCCCAACACATTTAGAGATGTAATAAAAAAAAAAACAGTTAATTGTTTTCTCTTAATGATTTAACTTTTGGGGATTATTAATTTACAACGTGGTTTTAGAGTCTTTATGCTCCAGTAAATTAAAGTTTGATTCTCAAATGTATGTCATCTATATTTTAAGTCCAAAGGATCCTTGGTGAGACAAACATGTCATTCGTGTATTTTCATCTAACAAACTTTTTTTAATATTATTGGTTCATGAAAGTGTGAACTATGAAGGTACTGCGCTATTCAGACTATAAGGAGAGAGGAATAGATGAGGTGCTCGAGGCCAAAACCGTGCATCCGGATCTCGAATCAAAATCAAATTTATAGTCAGTTAGTTATTTAAAAAAAATAACTCATTCCATTTACCTTACTTCTTTTTTTCTGTTTTTAGTTTTTAAGAAAACAAAGTACAGGTTTCTACACACATGGCTTGTCTCTGCAGAATACAATGCCTTTCCTCTCCCAGACCATTGCACATATAGGTATTGCATAAAAGAAAAAAGAATTGTAGGGCAAAAAGTTTTTTTATGAACATTATTATATTCTTACAAAATTAAGGAATTTAAATAGCCTCAATCATGTATTAAAAACAAAGAAGAGAATTCTTGGAAGGTACTAGCTAATTCAAATTATAAAGAGAATTTATATTTTAGTACATGGCCAATTACAATAAAATATAGATTTTTAAGGCTCAAAGATATTTTTATCTAATTTTTATTTTTTTTAAATAATTTTTGTTTTAAGTTGAGTTCCTAATAAAATAATATTTTTTTGTTCTTGATATTTTGTTTTAATATCTGATAAATTAGCGAATTTTGTGTTTGTTCCTTAATAAATTAGTGAATTTTATTTTAGTCTTGACTAATGATAAATGGAAAATTTTATATGGAAATAAATATAAAATTTACTAATTTATCTAGTACTAAAACTAAGTTTCAATGACCAAAAAAAATTTATTGTTTTATTAGTTACTTAACATAAAATAAAAAATTATTAGGAAACAAACATAAAAATTAAATATTTATTAAGGATCAAAAGTATATTTAAACTGTTTTTTCAATTAAATTATTAGAGATAATCTTAATTCAAGTCAAAAAAATCCATGGCATGGTGTGCTTCGGAAAGTTACTAAAGGGGTAATTTTTTTTTGTAATTTACCAAATTGGGACAAATTTCAAATTACTACCAAAATAAGAATAAGTTGTTGGATATGTTACGACTTCCATAACAATGTCATAAATTTTTTTGCGATTATTATTTTTTTATGTGAAGTTGTAAATTGGTTTATGACTTCAAATTTTTTTAATTTAAAAAAAATATTTATATAAAGTTGTAAACTAATTTACAACTTCAAAGTCATAATTTTCTTAAAAATTATTTTCATATTTTAATTCAGTTTTTTAAAATATTTTTAAATATCATAAATTAGTTTTAATTTATAGTTTTATTTAATATTTACTATTTTTATATTATTTTATTTAATATTTTCTTTATTTTTGTTACTAATACTAAGGATTATTATTTGTTTTATAAATTAAAAATAATATAAAAAAATACTTAAATTTAAATAAAAAATATTCTACACATATTTTTTTTAAAAAATATTAATAGTAAGATGATGTGGGTCATGATCTTTCATTTTGTTGCATTTGATTTTTTGGTAATTTGTTTTACTAAATTATTTTCTACTGTTAATATTAAAATAATTTTATCAAATAAAATTAATTAATAACATTGTACGAAATTATTAATTTATTTCATGATAACTGTACAAATTAATTAAAAATATTTAAAAAGAATTTAATACCATTTTATAAATTTTAAGTTAATAATATTTGTTAATATTAGTAACAAAATATTAAAAACATTGAAATAAAAATGCTAAAAAATTAAAACTAATTTAAAGTCATTAAAAATTAATTTAAAAAAGAATAACAACTTTGAAGTAGTAAATTGGTTTACAAGTTCATATAAATATTTAAAAAATTAAAAAAAATTGAAGTCATAAACCAATTTACAAATTTACATAAAAATTAAAAGAAAGCCAGAAGTTGTTGATTTTTTCATGACTTCAGAAAAAAAAATAACTTTACTATTTATAATATATTTTACTATTTATCCCTATTTAAATATTAATTTAAAATTTATTCTTTGATAAATTAAAAAAATTATCGATTTTTGATAACTTTTCATGATGGACTTAACTCTTTAATATTGTTTGTTTTGGCTGAAAAAACAAAAGGAAGAAGGACGAAATGAAAACCTTCGAAAAATTATTCCTTCCACCTTTTGGTTCACCCAACAAAGAAGAGGAAAGAAACATTTATTTGAATCCATGTTAGAAATTGATTCCACCCAAATCTTTTGACAAAAAAGGGAAGGAGAGGAGTTGTTGCATTTACAAAGATAAACTTGTTCACACTTCTCTTCTCTTCTAGTCTGCACTACTTCATGCATACTCCTAAAAATCTTATCCCTATTTCCCCTTTTGCTTCTTCTTACTGATCGGTGTTTTAAAGTCAACCATTTGAGGAAGAATTTGAGATTAGGAGGAAGATGAAAAAGAATGCATAAATAGACTCCACAACATGATAGATAACGCTACTTGTACGGGAATTAGTTTGAGGTCAACTAGTCTCAATTTCACTATAGAATCCACAAATGAACATTAGACTGAGCCACCTCAAATGATATGAATCACGTGTAGGAACACTTGCACACATATTAGGAGGATTGTATGGGGGTACAGGTAGAATTTGTATGGTGCATAAAGCAACGGTCCAAAATGAATAGATGTTAAGCTGAATTTGAAGTGGCCGAGTGAGCCCTCTTCTAAATCTTCATTGCTTTCTGTTTTGGTTGTTTGGGCCAAAGCTCCAATTGTTACTAGGCCATATTTTTATATATGCTATCTGAGCAAGTTGTTTGGCCCAACTTTAACATGATAACCTTAGGATATTGCTATTAGCACTACTATTTTTGCTAATTGCATTACCCATGTGGGTGCACTTTATCCATATTCCAAAACTTTCCCCTGAAAAATTGAACAACAAATTTGTGTTTCTAATGTGCAATTTGGGGAGGGTGAAAAGGTGCACAACGAAAGTACATTTCCATTGTACAAGTGCACAACAAAATCATGTTTGTGTTCTATGTTTTTCACCCTAATTGTACAATAGAAACAATTTCGTTGTACAATTTTTCATTACCCCTAGATAACACAATGAAATCATGATTTTGTTTTGTAATGTTACTTTTACCCACTATACAATGAAATCATACTTTAGTTGTGTTATTTTTCAAAACAAAACAAAATAGCACAACGGAAGTGAGATTTCATTGTGTTATAGGTTCAAAATCACAACAAAAAATCATATTTTTGTTGTGGTGTTGCCTAAAACAAAAATAAAAACCACAATAAAATATACGATTCCTTTATGATTCTAAACCCATAACACAAAGGAGCCGTATTTTCGTTGTCTATAAAAAACGGAAAAAATACAAGGAAAAAGGAAATGGGTGGTGAGAAGAATGGAGAAAAGGGTGGAAAAATGTGCAGAGGACACTTTTATCTATTTCAATTACTTTTCAAAAAATGATAGTGAGAATATCAAGTCCCTCACCTTATGGATATCACATTGCTAATGACCAATAAAAGGATATTACCTAGCTTTTTTTTTTTTTTTAATGACACCTACCTTTGTTAACTTTTTCTTCTAAAAAAAAAAACTTAACTAACTTTTTGGTAAGTTTCTCATTAACCAAGGATCCTTAGAAAAAGATATTACATTGCTAATGTCTTAAATTTGAAAGGCTCCAAATTTTATAATTGTTGGATACAGGGGGAGCTTTATGAAGTTTGGAAGTCTTTGGTTCAAGATTGATTTTGAGCTTTCAACATGCTTAAAAGACTTGAAGACTTGGAATTGAAATATTATGTAAAAGGAAAGTTATCTGATTGATCTCTGCATTCATTCATTCATTCATTGAATTAACTAAGTGTTTTTCATTAAAATCAAACAAAACTTTTAACATTTAACTAAGGTTTTAATTGAATTTAAAGGTTTTTGGAAAAATAAGGTTTTCATTGTTTTAATCGATTACATAAGAGGGTTAATCGATTATTTTGTTATTCGTTCAAATCTGGAAAACCTTCATAAACATTTTAATCGATTATCTATCGGTTTAATCGATTATTTTGCCTTTGCATAGGACTGAACTAATTATTTAGTTAAAATTAGTTTTTAAGTCTGCCTGGAATAATCGATTACCAGAAACTGTAATCGATTATTTAGTTCAAACTGAAAATCATGTTTTCCTGACTTAATTGATTACCATATCCAGTAATCGATTACACAGTTCACTTTGAGAATAAATATCTTTGTGTTAATCGATTACAGCTCAGGATAATCAATTATTTTGCTCATGGTGAAAACCCATAATGCTTCTTGAACACTTTAATCGATTATATTTTAATTTAATCGATTACACACTCATTTTAATCGATTATTTGGAGCGGGTAATCGATTACAGTTAGTTACAATTTCTGTTATAAATAGAAGTGAAGCTTGACTTGTTTTATAACTTGATCAATTCGTATTTCTGAGTATACACAAGTTTTCTAAACACTTCCAAAAGTGAATTTCTAGGTTCTATGAGTTCTTGCTTCATCTAAAACATTCATGGGTATTTGAATGATTCTTTAAGCAAGAAATCTCTTTCAAAGGTTAAGGAAGAAGAATGCTCGAGTTTGTTTTTGTCTTTCAACCTGATTTGTTCATTCATGTGCATGTCATTCATTGGATCATCAGGTTGTTTCTTTCCTTAACTCATTGATTGTAATTCTATTTTTAAATTCTGTTGATATTGGCTATTGTAATTGGGTTCTTTTTGCTTGGGACTAGAAAATGGTTTTCTAGCTTAAAGATTAGAGTAGTGTTCTCTGAATCTTTCTCCTTAGAAGTCTAATAGGATTTTAAATTTCTGTTCTTTATTTAGGGTTGATAAAGGGGAGGTTCTTGTAAAAGCTTGTAAAAACAATTGTATAATAATGGAACTCTAATTCAGTGTGAATTTGAAGAAACTGGATGTAGCTTCATGTTTTGAAGTGAACTAGTATAAATTACTTGTGTTCTTATTTCTATATCTCTATTCTCATCTTATTCATTGATCTGTAATTCTTTGAGTCATATTCATTATTCAACAAATTCAGTTTTGATCTATTGAATTCTTGGGCTGAGACATTTGATTGAGTAGATTGATTTCTTGATTTTAAAAGTGATAAAGATCCTGAAAATCTGATTTGAATTTGATTTTAAAATACCAAGGTTCAACCAATTCACCCCCTTCTTAGTTGTTGTGAAGTATTCCTATTATTTTCAATAATAACATAATTAATCATATTAAAAAGCAAGATAATTAATAAAGTATATTTAAGTATTGTCAAATATTTTTTTAAAAAAATTATGCATTAAATAAATGACATTATAAACTATTTTACATTATTAGTGCATTATCATTAAACTGATTCCAAACATTTTTTCACACTTCTTAATTAGCCATTAGTTTTTATTTTAATCAATTATACCATTCGTAATAAAAACATGCTTGAATCAAGATAATTACATCTCTGTTCATTAATATTTTTTTGAAGTTAGCTTCATTCATTAAGAGAGAATATTTTAATCGCTTTTATTCCAAAAAAATTAATTGTAAAATATTCACTTTTAAATTCTTCGCTAATTGCTTCCATGATTTATTCTAAATTTATTTTAATCTTATATTAAAACATTGACTCAAATAACAACTTGCTTCCTATATAAAATATCTTATTTTTTATTTTAATTCCTTAAAGATTTTTTGGTTTAGTCATTGAAAAAAAAAATAGTTTTTGAAAAAATGTATTTCAATCCATTATCAACTAATCTTATGTCATCAAGACATAAACTGTTCTTAACAAGTTAAAAAAAATATATGTGACTATCTTGTTTTGTGATTATTTTGTTTATTTATGATATGAAAAGTAAATTAATTGTCAATTTCGTTGCTATGTCATATTTTTTAATTTGACAATAGAGACTAATTTTTTTTTACAAGAACTAAAATAAAAAAATATCTTTAAAAGATTACTAAAATAAATAAATAAAATGATATTTTATAAGGACAAATTGTAATAATATTAAAAAATCCATAATACAGAATGGATTAGGTTCAGGGCCGGCCCTGCGGCAGGGCGAACAGGGCGCCCGCTCAGGGTCCAAAATTTTTTACACAGATAGTTTATGTAAAATTTATTTTTAAAAAATAAAATAAAATAAAAACAAAACCTGTGTTAGGGGTCCATTTTATATGTTAGGGTCCATTTTTTCCATCTCTTAGTTTTAATATTATTTGTATTTTAAAAAATTTGTGTATTAGAGGTCCATTTTTTTCATCCCTTAGTTTTAATATTATTTGTATTTCAAAAAATTTATGTGTCAGGGGCCCATTTTTTTCATCCCTTGGTTTTAATATTATTTGTATTTCAAAAACTTTATGTATTAGGAGCCCATTTTTTGTGTGTTAGAGACCCATTTTTTCATCTCTTAATTTTAATATTATTTATATTTCAAAAAATTTGTGTGTTAAGGATTCATTTTTTCTATCTCTTAGTTTTAATATTACTTGTATTTCAAAAAAATTTATGTGTTAGGGCCTTAGGGGCCCATTTTTTTCACTTTGTCCGGATCAGGTTATTTATGATTCTTTTAAGAAAAAACCTTCAAACAACCAATTTTCACTTATTAGTTTTCTGTAGCATTGGTCAGTTTTCATCAAACTTGAACCGATTAAACAATTTATCCCCTAAATTTTTTAATGATAATTTTTCTGAGTCATATAAACAGGGTATGTAACCAGTTCATTGATTTTTCCATGGACTTTTCCTATTTGAGAAAACGTTAAAGTACAAGCACTTTAGTTTTACTGAAACTATTTTCAACAGAATGAACAGACCTCACATTAAAACTGTTTAAATATGAGATAACCATGCATGCATGCGTGCGTGAATGTAACTTCACCTAAAATTATTGTGTCAAAAACTATTGCAAGATTTGGTTCACATACCGAATAAGTTGGTAAATAGTAAGCAATGGTATAGTATTGATGCAATTGGAGATGCTCCTATATGTATAAAGTGAAGCTTCGTATTCAAAAACCCCAGTGCCTAATTTTAACTTTTGCTGTCAATATTGCTGAAAAAAACAAAAGCATTGTTACACAGTTGTGATGACTCTAGTATAGTGTTGTTGACTGAGGAAGAGATACGACGAGGTTTGGTCTTATTCGGCCTACCCATAATTTCATTCCAACTCCGACACACTTCCCATTAGATTTCTGTTCTCCATATCTTCCCTAGGTCCAGCTTCTCCTGCATTTCTGCATTTGTTCTAGAAAGGAAGCTGGTACTGATTCATACTATAATGGGAACAACGACTAGCTATAAAACAAGGAAAGAGAGAGAGAAAAAGTAATGTGATTATTAATGTGATGTAATTGGGAGGGAGACAAGTGAAGTAAAAAAAAAAAAAAAAGAAGATAAAAGTAGTGCGCGTGTGAGACCATTTTCTTAGGTAATGCTAAACGAAATCTTTTCATGGCGGATGTAATTTCCACCCTGTTTCCTCGGGATATTGAGTGTTCTTTATTGGAATGTTTTTCTTCATTCATTAAAAAAGATAAAAATATCTTTCTTAACCATTCAATTTAAATGAAAAATTAAAATTAAAAATTTAATTAAAAATTCACTTATATATATACACAATGGTAATGATGACGATGATAATAACAATAACAATATCATCATCGTTATTGTTCTTATCATAATTAATATAATAATTATTATTTTGATAGTAACAGTAACAAGGATAATAAGAAGGTTGATAATAATAAAAGAAAAATCACACTTTTAACTTTAGTAAAATTTTAAAATTTCTTTAATCTTATTTTTTAATTTATATTTAAGGATTATCATTCACATTTTTACTTCAAAAAACATTTTCATATGATATGTTTCTATACACATACACAAAAGAGTAATCAAATCACACAAAAATATCTTATGAAAAATATTATACCATTTAGTAAATTTTAATTAAATAATTTTATCTCAAAATTTATCATTAAATTCAAAATTCCAATCACCTTTACAAAGTGTTATTAATTTAAAATTATTTGATATCTCGTTATTTACATTAAAATGAACCTTATGTGTGTGTGTGTGTGAACCTTGTCACACGTGACATATATGGCAGAAGTCATAATAGAAGACACATGGTATTGTGGAATATCTCGACCTTGGACTGTTCGCCAGTTCCAATTGTCTACCTAAACATGAGTGTTATGTGGCTGTTCACCACCCTGCTATAGTCTATAGACCACCTCTAAAACCTCCATCACCACGATTATGATGAACACCATGGGACAACTTCGAACAAGGCCTATTGCACGAGTCACGAGGAGCCTCACTTCTATCCGTATCTCCTCGCTCAATGGTTAATGCCCTATTCAAGGCCTGCTCATAGTTCATATCATTGTGTCTTACAATCATCTTAAACAAATAAATTAACTCTTTTAATTATCTTTTTCTATAGAATAGTTATCAAACCTGCAATTTTATATGAATTTGAGTGTTGGCCTACAGATAGATAATATGAACATAAAATAAGAATAGTAAAAATAAGGATGTTATGGTGGATATATGGTTATGCAAAGATGAATAAGATAAGAAATGAAAATATTCTACGAAAGATAGCAGTAGTACTAGTGAGTGAAAAGATGAGGGAGCATAGATTAAAGTGATTTAGGAACATAATGAGATGATCCCTAGATGCTCTAATCAGAACAAAAGTTTGTTATCAAGAGCTCGACACAAAGAGAGATAGAGATAGACTCGAAACTTATATGGAAAAAATTAATTAAACAAGACTTAATGGAGTGGAATGTAGATTGACGGATGATGTGTCTTAAGACTAAGTGGAGAAAAACTATAAGTTTGGTGGAAAGTTAAACTCGTTATTATCTCTATATTCTGTCCATTTTTAGTTATTTTCCTCTTCTTTTCCCCTTCTTCTTTCACCATACTTTTATCTTATTTTATTTTCTTTTGTCTTATTTCCTCTTTTTTCTTCCCTTCTCCCTTACTTTTTTTCTCTTTTCTTTTTCAATTTTCTCGTATTTATTATTAGGTTCATCTACCACCAACCGTAATTAACTTGGGTTAAAAATGCTATTGATGTTGATGATGTTGAAACTATTTTAAAATAATGTTTCATTCTTTTGTTCTTTATTATGCTTGAGTGAGGGAAAAAATAGAGAGAGATTAAATTATAGTTTTTTCATTGTTCAATTAAAGAAAGAATAAAGCAAGAAAAATATTCACTTCAAAAACAATTTTCAAAATTGTCTCTAATTTTTTTTATTTAATTTTTTCTCCTCCCCCCTCTCTTTCCTAACGAAAGGGTGATTGCTTAACGGACAAGCTTGTGCCTTATTATTGTATTGAGTATTGACTTGTGACTTGTGTATAGATTCTTTGACTTCATTAAACAATTTAGTTAACTAAGCATCTCTTAAGGCACAATTACAAGTGCAGCTGAATAATTAATAAACTTATATAACAAAAAAGAACATGTTAAAATGAAGAAGAAGAAAAAAGCTCTTTGACTCTGCACACAACAGACACACAGATGGTGCCAGAACCAACAATGCTAAGAGCATCTCTAATGCAAGCTCCTTGGTGGGTTTCTTAGGCTAAGCAATCGTGTCTTGTGGGTTCTTCCACGTTGGAGCAAAATGACGTGGCAGAACCCATTTCTTGAGTGCACAATCCATTCCTTATATAAGGAATCGTTTCTTACCATTAAAAAACAATTTATTTGGCATAAAAATCGTTATTCCAGATAGAGCAACACAATCCATAGGAACATCAAAGGGATTGAACAGAGAAGAAGATGAACAGTTGTAACAGTAAATATTACACAAAACAAATTAAAGAGTACCACTGACCTTGAACCTTGGTGCATGCGGTGACGACAACTGGACAACGGCGGCAAGAGGATGTTGTCCTCCCTCAGCGGCGGCGGCGGCGGCGAACGCAGCAGCGATGGCTAATGGAAGTGGCGAACGCAATGGCGACAGTTGGAGCGTGAGTGAAGAGATAGGTGAGAGCGCGAGTGAAGAGGAGCGGGGAAAAGAGAGGAGAGCTTTGCGGGAGGGATGAGATAGCTCCGCGACGACAATGACATGGCTCTGCGAGGAATGCTTGGACTGAGTTTGAACGAGTGGAGAAGAGAGAGGAGTAGGTGAAAAGCTGTGAGAAGAAATGAAGCATTAAAGCTTCTGGAGATAGGGACGCTTGGGATGTGGGAAAGTAAAAAAGAAAATGCTAAAAATAAATGAAATTAAATAGTTGTTGGTTGGGGAGTGAGAAATTTTAAAAAAAAGGTGGAGAGTGGGTAAACAATATGCAAAGTACAATTGAACATGGAAGCAAAATTGAGAGTGGATACAATTGACATATTAATTGTAATAAAGTAAAAAATATAAGCGTTGGAAGCAAAATTGAACGTTTAAGAAAAATTAAACAATATCCACGCAACAATTTTTTTAACCTTAACTAAGAAAAAAATGCAAAGTACAATAACGGTAATAAATATAGGCATTGGAGGAAAGTAACGGTAACAAATATAACCGTTGAATATTTCTTTATAAATATAGGTGTACAACAATTTGCTTCTTGGTAGTGCAAGCTTTCATGTTCTAATTTTTTGTGTTCTAATCTATTCTCAATCTTTTTTTATTTTACTCTGAAATGGATCTCAATCAGTATAATTATCAAAGTGTTTACAATTATTTGCAAAATCAATCACCCCCTACGAGTGAAAATTCTGCAAATCCACCACAATATGTTATGTATCCACCAGTACCACATACTAGTGAAAATTCGCAAAATCCACCTCAGTATATGATGTATCCACCACCCCACACATGTGGTATATACATCATCCGTCTAATATAGAGTTACCTACCGGTGGTAGTTCTCAAACTCCAAAATTTTGTAGTCAACCATCACCCCCCACCAATCTAAACACGTGTTATAAGCCTTCTCTATCGAATATTTCACCCCCTATCAATGAAGTTGAATCTACAATCGGTGTAGACAATATTCAACTAGACGAGGACAACCATAATGATAGTGGAAAAAAACACGTATAGCATTCTCAGTGGCAGAAGATGTGATTCTCGTCCGATCGTGGCTCAATGTGTTAAAGGATTCAATAATCAGTGTCGACTAAACATCAAAGCAATATTGGGTAAGGATTAAAAATGCGTACAACAATGATGATGTGCGTGAAAGCGGGTTATTTTGTGAAAGAAGCTCGACTCAGTTGAAAGCTCGATGGAACAAGGTCCACCCAACAATTCAAAAATTTAATGGGTGCTACAAACAAGCCGATAAACACAGGAGAAGTGGAAGTTCAGAGAAGGATTGTATGATTAATGCTCATTTGATTTACTTGCAGGATACAAGTAAAAAATTTGAGCATGCTTGGTTGTTGTTGAAAGATCAACCAAAATTCGATGTAGAATTTATGTCAAATACTTCAAAAAGAACAAAGGTTTCTGAAGGTAGAAATTACTCATCGTCTTCTAACACAGAGACACCCATTGAAGCCAAAGAATATGATAAGTCATCGCCAGTGTCTCGCCCAATGGGACAAAAAACAGCAAAAAGAAAGAGCAAAGAAAAACCAGCTTCTAACAATATCGATTTATCTGGCATTGAAAGTGTAATGAATGAGAACAATGCAAATACATTAAAACTTATTCAATTAAAGGAGACACAAGAAAGACATATAGAGTATGAAATCCTCATGAAGGATACATCCAACATGTCAGATAAACAACGTGAAGACCACAAAAAGTATTGTGATCATATTAGGAAGAAATTGTTTAATTAAAGTTTAGTCCCTATGTTCGAATTAGTTGTTATTCAGTTACTTTGTATGCAGTTATTAACAATGAAGGCCCTTGTTGTATGTTATATTCAAAATTTTATTTTATGAAACAAGCTTTTGAAAAACTAGCCTTTATAAAACTAGTCGTTGGAAACTAGCCGTTAAAAACTAGTCGTTATAAAACTAGCCGTTGAAAACTAGCCATTATAAAACCAGTAGTTAGAAACTAGCCGTTGTAAAACTAGCTGTTATAAAAGTAGCAGTTGGAAATGAAGCTATATAAATGTCTAATGTTTCATCATTTTCACATGTTCTCATACAAATTACGCAATATATCTCTCTCTCATTTCAAACACTTCAGATACCAAGGATTAATAATGGATCCAAACATCGATTTAGATGAAGTTTTAGAT
The DNA here is from genome assembly GCA_007407185.1 of Glycine tomentella. Classification (NCBI taxonomy): domain Eukaryota; kingdom Viridiplantae; phylum Streptophyta; class Magnoliopsida; order Fabales; family Fabaceae; genus Glycine; species Glycine tomentella. The sequence goes on along the minus strand of PYAF01005361.1, from coordinate 510,453 downwards.
CAAATGATAAATGAGGAATTCGAAGGCAACACCGATGAAGACCTCATTAGGTTGATACTTCAGAGCCAACAACAACTACATGGTAACATTGCCGGGCGTATGCAAAGAAGAGTGGTACATCGAAATCCTGACGAAGGTCATGATCGATTGTTCAATGACTACTACTCAATAAATCCTGTGTACACAAAGATTCAATTCCGACGAAGATTTCGTATGCGAAGGCATGTGTTTCTTCGTATTGTAGATGGGTTCAGCGATCATGATGAGTACTTTCAAGAGAGGTTCGATGCACTGGATCGAAGAGGACTATCTCCATTACAAAAGTGCACAGCTGCACTTCATATTTTGGCTTATGGCTTACCTGCTAACAGCATGGACGAATATATTCGAATTGGTGAAACAACCGCGTTGGAATGTTTGGAGCGATTTGTATCAGGCATCTGCACCATATTTAGGAATGAGTACTTGAGGAGACCAAGTAACGAAGACACCGAACGACTACTACAACTAGGAGCAGCACGCGGATTTCCAGGTATGTTAGGTTCTATTGATTGTATGCACTGAGAATGAAAAAATTGTCCTATTGCATGGAAAGGTCAATTCCGTTGAGGTGATCATCGCAACCCAACAATCATTCTTGAGGTTGTTGCATCACAAGAATTGTGGATTTGACATGCATTTTTTGGCACTACGGGTTCAAATAATGACATTACTATGTTAAATGAATTTAATGTGTTTGATGAAGTTTTGTCGGCACGTGCTCCCATAGTGCAATACACAGTGAATAGAACCCAATATAATATGAGATTCTATCTAGCCGATGGTATTTATCCAGACTTTGCTACATTTGTGAAGACCATCTCAATGCCACAAGGAGAAAAGCGAAAATTATTTGCTCAATGACAAAAATCGGCAAGAAATGATGTAGAACAGGCGTTCGGAGTGCTCCAATCTCGATTCGCAATTATACGTGATTCGTCACGTTTTTGGGATATTGCTAACATGAATAATATCATCTATGCATGCATCATATTGCATAACATGATTATCGAGGACGAACGTCACACATATCAAAATAATATTGATTATGATAATGTAGGTAACATGTCAACATTCGAAATATCTTTAGGTGCTCACCCTAGTATCAGATCAACATACCTTCAAAGGAGAGCAGAAGTTCAGGACAAACAAAAACATAGACAACTCCAAGTAGATTTAGTTGAGTATATTTGGAAATGTTTCGGAAACGAAAGTAACAATAACTAAATTTATGTAATTTTTTTTTCGAGGTCTAGATTTTTTATTTATTTCAATGTTATTGTGTTTAATTATTTATTATTATGTAAAATTTAATTTTATATTGTTACGCATTTCGTTTTATTTATTTTAATTTATATTTATAAAAATTGAAAAAATGTTAAATTTTATTAAAAAAATATAAATATGTAGATTTCTTTTAGTTCCTTGTGGTTTCTTACATTGGAACAAAATATTGGATGAGTTCCTTAAGGATCACAAAAAGTACTGTCAGGACCACAAAAAATTACTTAAGAAACTCAATTGAGTTTCTTATATTTGAGATGCTCTAACCAATCATACAAGAAGGACAAGAAGGACACATGCAGGATAAGAGAGATTTCAACCACTATCTATTATAGTGTTTCCACATAACATGTTTTATCTTATCTAGTCCTTAATACCAAATCATGTCTTGAGCCTACTAACTTTATCTGTGCTTCCATTCCCTAGAGTTCCTTCCATCATCTGTTTCATCGGAGGAAGAGGGTCCCTCAGTGTTGGCTTCACTTGTTTGGCTGCTTTCTTTAGCCTTAACTCTCATGTCCTTCTTCTCTTCCTCATCTTGTTTCCTTTCACCAGTCGTTCTGAGAGCCTTCAAATTCACCTTTGAATTGTTGTCTTCAGCTTTGTACTTGTACCAAGAGGCCCAATAAAGGAAGTTGAAAAAATTAAGGCAGCTAAGGATTGCTAAGAACCAATAAAACAAGTTGAGATTGTTTTGGTTCAAGTCCAAGCCATTCAACCATCCTTGTTTGCTTGGAGTGACCCTTTTGGTAACAGCATTAATGACATCCACAAAGACTGTGCTCAAGAAGTAACCAAGAGACATGGACAAGTATGTGAAAGAAGTTGATAGTGACTTCATGGTTTCAGGTGCTTCTCTGTAGAAGAATTCTAGGAGTCCTACAAGAGTGAACATGTCTGCAATTCCAAATATAGCATATTGGAAAGATAACCAAAAAAGACTAATTGGCCTTGAAGGATCCTTCCTTCCTTGGTCCCTTCTTTTCACTTCTATTATCCCAGCTATTGTCATTGAAATAGATGAAAGTACTAGCCCAACACCTACTCTTTGAAGCTGTGTAACCCCAGATGGGTGGTGACTGATCTTTCGTGCAAATGGCACAAAGAAGAATTCATAGAGGGGAATCAGGATGGACATGAAAAGTAGAGGGATAACTGGAATGGATGGTGCAGGCACAGTGAAAGAACCAAGTTTCAGATTCATCACATTCCCCTGCTGAACTGAGAATGTTTGAAGCTGTGCTAAACAAGTGTTCATTATAATGGTACTGGCTAATATAGGTAGCATTCTAGTTAGGATCTTCACTTCTTCAACTTGTGTCACTGTGCACACTTTCCATGGCTGTAGCTCAATGTTTTCTTGAAGAATGCTTGCTCTATCTAGAAACCTGATTTCAACAAAAACCAGACCATTAAAAAAAAAAGTCATCAATTATAATATGCATGGGGAGTTGGCCATTTGAAAGAAATATAAAAAAAAAAAAAAACAAAAAGAAAGAAGAATTGAATTATTGAGCTTATGACTTGTATTGATTGAGAAGGAAGTTGCTTTTCATTATCTCTCAGTGAAGTACACGGAACTAAGCCAACAAAAAAAACAAAAGAGTTTGATTGCAGCTAGTACTGTTGTTTTAAAACTTCTTTTCACTGAGTTATTGTTGTGAGGAACTTATTTTATTTTTCTTTGTGTGTGATGTTACAAGCGGTTCAGATATATTTTCCGTGATCATTCTCTGTATGGCTTCAGCTCCAAGCGTGCAGCAGTGGTAGTAGGCCCAGAGTCCTTGGCACTACCTACTCCGTCGTACATTAAGAAAAGAATCTCAAACACGCCAATGTGCTGGACCATGTATTAGTTAATTGTCTCATCGCTTACACAACATTATTAGGATTTGTGCAACATTATTATGCAAGCTGTTAACCATAAATTTTTTAACATGTATGTAATGTATATAGATAGACCCAAGAGTCACCTCATTTGGTTGGTGTGTGCAATCTTCTCTAATGTAGCCTCTTCATAGACCTCATAAAGTTCTTCATTAGACTCTGGCAATGGTAACTTCCGGTTTTTAAAAGCCACAACAATAACCTGTAGCGAACAAAACATTGGTAGGTTTTATGCTTTATTGCATAAGTTTGATTGATAAACTTCACAATAAGTATATATAAAAGAAGAAAATAAAAAGATAAAATGAATTGAAGTTTTTTACAAGTTAAAACTTTTTAACCTATGCATAAGCTAATTTTAACTTACCTGAGCGATCCTCGAAATGGGGCTCTGTCCAGGAGTTTTGATGCGGTAAAATGGCTTGCCAAGAGAAAGGGTGAGAAATCCAATGGAGGAAGCTACGGTTATTATGATGAAGCCCCAGTGCCAAGCCTTTTGGGTGCTAACCCACACAACCCCAGTGACCCCTATAATTGATCCCAATGTTGAACTCAGCAAAAGCCAATTGAAGAAGCTAGCAAGAGCCTTTGCTTCTCGTGGGTTCTTTTCATCAAATTGGTCAGCACCAAATGCAGTCAAGGAGCCTCTCACTCCTCCCATGCCCAAAGCCAACAAATATAATGATGAGTAAAACATGACAGCTATGCCACCTTTGACACAGCTTGACTTACCACAAAAATCTGGGTGTAAATGTTCCAGAGCAGCTTGAACCGTGAGCATTACCAAAGCCTGTCCAACATGAGAAACAAACTTTAACGTTTTTTTTGTCTCATTGGACAGGCCATTGGGATTTGAAATTTTCAAATAATAATAATAGCATATTTCAAATAATAATACTACTATATATTTCTATTGTTTAGCCCTTACCAGAACTTCGAGTGATCCGAAAAGTAAACATGTGGTTAGTCTGTTGAAGTAAGTGTCCGAGATGAAGCCACCAACGAGTGAGAGCAAGAAAGTTGAACCCATAAAGTTTGTCAGGGTGTTGGCAGAGTTGGACAGATCAAAGTGCATCACCCCATAAAAGTATAGGACTAAGCTCACCATGTTTGCCACAAAACCCATGTTGTCCAATGCTGATAACACTGCAGGAACAAGGAAGAACAAAGATTAAGCTTCAGAACATTGAGAAAAACTACATGAGAATTAGCCTCAACATTTCTGCTTACCAAAAATAAACATGGAGGCCCTGAATCCACCTTTTTGTTCTTCTTTTACTTCTTTGTCTGCCTGCATGACAAGATTTGAAACTCATCAACTAAGAAAGGAGATAGAGAATGAGCCAATGAGGGTGTTGAATGTCTTACTTACCATTCTTAAGTTTTCAATTCAAAATGATGGTGGTGAACATATAACTCAAAAGGGAAGCTTTTCAGTTCAGACAAGGAAGGTAAAGAGAGAACAAGTTTAGTTCAATGCCTTAAAACTGTTTGCTTATGTTGTCCTCTCCTTGCTATTTATCATGCTCTCTCTCTCTCTCTCTCTCTTTCTTTTCTCTTGGACTCTGTGCTGTGCTCACCAGTTTCAAACGTCCAAACAGAAATTACGGGTTGAATTATTATTGACAGGGTCAGCAAAATTTTGAAACGCAAGGGTAAGAGGTTTAAGGCTGCTAATGCTTAATTATGGATGCTAAATCAATCAATGATGTTAATCAAGGCCAACATATGTGCCCCAGTACACTTTATATATGTGCTTGTCTTCGCGGAACAATCCGTTTGAGGCGTTGTATCACTATTCCTAAACTAGAAACCTTTTCAGTATTGCTCACAGGTCAAATGGAAAGGAAGAGTATACTTATAGAAACTGGGGAGTGGGGTGGGAAGACTTTTCTGTTTTTCCCAGCTTGATGCCATAGCATGTGACCCAGTGCCAGTTGCTGGCTATATTTTCAAATTCGTAGACTATTATCTTTCTTTACAGCTGAACCGTGCATACATCACATGCTTTCCCTAATAATTAGCTCTTAATTATGTCCCGAGGATAACCTTGTTAAGGAAATAATTAATGGGGACATTGAATAGTTGGTGGTCAATTAAGTGCTTGTGTAACTGTAAGAGTGTTTATTGGTTAGTTAAATGTATAAAACATGAAACAATCTTGTGTCCTAAGTTTAGATTTTTTAAAATTTTCACGATACCGATAAGGGGAATGAATGGGGTTGAAACTTGTCCTTGGTTTGGCACTAGACAGCATTGTCAGGTGGAAAAGGATCCAATATTTTTCCTTGCTGTGGAAAAACCACAAGTACCCCTAGAATTTCCATGTGTAATAGAGGCAAGTATTGAATTTGAAGCTGACCCATTACTCTACAACCGACTTTCCATCCTCGAGGGACAAGTGGAGGTAGAGCATTTTATTTGGGTGACCAAAAATAAAAAATAAAAAACATCATTTTTAAGAGTACAAATTTGAAGTGTTAAAAAAATTAAAGAAAACTTAATATTTTGGGGGACTTAGTCACCAAGCCGGCTAGCCCTCAAAAATACATGCAGCTTCAACCTCCCTCAAATACTGTAAAAACTGGATTAGGAAGAAAAAAAAAAATCCAAAGTCAAATACTCAAACTATGGGTCACATGATACAACTCATGCGGTCCTTCATGTCTCATGGAGCTCCATTGTTAGGCAAAAGTTCATGAACCTCATTTCCCCCCTCTTATCCTCTCATGGGAACTTAGTTTTACCTTTAGCTTTGGTCTTGTAGTCTCAATCCAATGATAAAACTCGCATCTCCTTAGAACTGTCTCTATCAAAATAGAAGTCTAACTTCTACTATCTCCATCATGCTAAATATTTTTCTGTTTAAAAATCGTTATCAATTAGAAATCACTCTTTTAATTTTGGTATGTTCCACCCTGTTTGATTGGTGTGAATAAAAAATCATTTTGAAATCTTGACCTGCGAAAACGAGCCGGCCTTAGCTGTCCTGTAGTATGTGACAAGTATCCACAGGCAGTTTTCTTAGTCCTTCGTAGTTGCTGAGAATAAGGACACCAGAAATAAATATTTGTATTCAAGTGGCTTCTTGTTATAAAGAATTTATAGTGCATAATCCAAACCATGTTAATGTCCTTTGAATAGAATGTCAAAACATTCCTTGTGATAAATGTCATAAATATTCTTTATGGGAGTCTGTTGGGAAATCAAGAAAGTAAATATTAGAAAATTTATATCAATATATCATGAATAATTATATAAATGAATTTAACATTATCTTAATATAAAATTTCAAGATTTAGATTTATGGATTTTATTCCTGTTTATAAAATAATCAATATTCTCGTTCGTACCAAATATGAGATTTCAATTCATGTTTATACTTCAACAAAATCAATATAATCGAGTTAAATAATATTATTATGAGTCATAAAGTTTTCCCCCTAAATATTTATTATAATTTCATATTGAGGATTGATTTGAACTCAAACTCATTTCTTAAGTTATATCACAAGAATTGAAAATTAAGATATATATTTATATTTATATTTATACAACTGAGATAGGCTGGGATTATTAATTCTATTTAAACTTTAGAAACCAGCAAATGTACTGCCAACCTGTGTGGAACTAGAAGTGCCAGCATATTCAGAGCTTAAACTTAAAAACTAAAATGCAGTTATTGTTGCCCATATCCCACCTCTCAAAAGCATAGGTAGGACTAGGGTCAGATATAGTCAGAAACAAATTCTCTTCTGGTTCAATTGATCATTATCATCAAGGCTAATAGTATGTAAAAGAATTAAGTTCACTTTGAAGTTTACACTTTGATGGAAGATAAAGTAGCATTTTATTGCCGTGGTGGGCTAATCAATAGCCACTTAACTACTAGGTCCACTGTTAGGAGAAGTTGGCAATGCAATTGAAAATTTTGGACAAAACCTATCAATTTTAGTGTGTATGATACATCCTTTTGCGTGTGTGTGGCTTTCTATATATGAATGAATATACACACTTTCATAAAGGCTATGTAGATGCTTCTCTATCTCAAAGGCACACTGTTATGGTCCTTAGTTCATAAATGTTCTTTTTTGATAAAGCTTGATTTATTAACCCCACCCTTCATGCCATATGCTTTTCAATGGCACCTCTATCACTTTTTTTTCCCCACAATAGTCCATGGCTTTTCCATAGTGCTTGAGTGATTGATAATGAGTTTTCTTCCCTCATCTTCTGTTCTGTTTTGTTTTTCTTCTACGACTTCCTACTTCTAGCACATGCACCGTGTTCCAGTAGTTTTCAACCTTGGCAGTTCTACTATTGTTGTTTCTTGTTGCCCACGACACCCCTGTTGTTGCTTTCTGATCATGCTGTGAGTCTGTGCCAGAATATGTCGCTTCTACGTGCATATGCGTGTGAGGTTGATTCAACATTTTTTTCATACTATATTTTGCAAAATGTGACAAATAAAGAGAAAACGTGTGTTAACCTTGACACGAAACGGAACTACATCAACTAATATCTTCAACTTCTTTATTTTTATTTTAACGTTAGCATTCAAATATTGATGCAAGGAAAAAAAATTAAAAGTAAACTAAGGTTCAAGTTCGGCAGTAGGTTACTAACAATGATTAATACAAGTATTAATAATTTTATGTTCCTTAATCAAGTTATATAGAGTTTGATTCATGATTAGTCTTTGAATATAAAATAAATTTTGTTGAAAGAAAAATAATTACTTTATGTGGACTTATGATATGGGATGAATATTTATCACTCTTTGGGTAGGGATCATTTCAAACTAATAAAATGTTTTTTAAAAAGAAAACAATAGCAGCTGTCTTTGGCGTGTGTGGGGTACGAGTGTATCATATGTCGCTTCAAATTGATCATTATTAGTTTGTGTAAGCGGTAGTGAAGGGACTTGACCTTTTTCTGGGGTTCGTGTAATTGTAAACTAAAAAATGGATGGTGCCGCCTAAGTGTAAAATATGCATATGAATTGTGTCTATGATACTCCATAATTATTATTGCCAAACGAACAAAAACCAGGGGAAGAATTGGGGCTACCATGTGGATTGTATTTGGAAAGTGGAATGCTAGCTTATTAAGTTACGTCCAAAGTTGGGATAGTTCCATTGGTTCCACCAGTGATTTCAGTGAAAACGGGTTTAAACTGAGAGCAAAGTATATCTATGAATAGTTAATACGTGAACTTTGATTTTTTATCATGTAGATTTTGAGTCTACTATTTGCATGGGATACTTTTTTATTATGTTATTAATTATTAATGTTACTTAAATTCTTAAAATCAGCGTCTATTGCATTCATTGTATTTTACTTTTTTTTTAAAAAAAAAATTATCCTTTTCACATTATTTATTATACTTATTATTTTTCTGTTTTTCTTCTTTTTCAAAATATATACAATTAAAAAACTGTGAAAAAATATTTTTTAAGATTTATTTAAAAACACTCTATACTTTAAAATCGATTGTTGATGTTTATGTTTATTTGTATAAAAATAATAAGTTCATATTTAAATAATTAAAAAACAATTTCAGAACTTAATAAAAATATTAAAAATATATATACCAAATCACTTTTTAGAACTTCCAATCAAATTATTTTAGTTACACTTCCAATCATATCTTTTTAGTTATCCAATCAAATATTTTACAAGTAGGTTTATGATGTTCGATAGATATTAGAGTTTGATCTTTGATGAGAAACTCTTGAATAGGCGCGAATCCAACATATCATTTTTAAGGTACAATTAATAAAAACTTTACAACATATGAATTGAAGTAAAGTAGATATAAAAAAATCAGGCTGGGAAGTGTGTTTTATTAAGATTTTAAAAACTTAAAAAGTGTTGGGATATTCAATTTAAGATTTATTTAAAAACACTCTATACTTTAAAATCGATTGTTGATGTTTATGTTTATTTGTTTATTTGTATAAAAATAATAAGTTCATATTTAAATAATTAAAAACACAATTTCAGAACTTAATAAAATATTAACTTTACATTCAAATAAATATTGGTTGTGTAAAAATATTTTAAAAATATATTTTCAGAAAATATATAAATTATGTATATCAATTTTCTTCAATATTTTTAACAATGTGTTTTTTATAAAAAAAAAATACATTTTGCAATGAGCAATGTTTCAATTTATTCGTGGGAACGGATGGCTTTTACATTTCTCATACAATCTCCATATATCAAGTCACACCACTAATATCCAACATCTTTGTCAGTCCTAACTCCTTGCACATGTTTTCCTTTGTTGATGGTGAGCATAGGTCACAACTGCTTCTGAAACTTGTCATCCTTGCTATGAAATTTCTTCCCATCAAAGCTAACCTTCTCCTTAGATCTTTGAACCCTTATTGATTGCGTTTTCTGCTATGTATGCGACACTTTTCACTAAGGTAGGATAATCTCTAAGCTCCAAGATGTTGATAGTACTTTGTAACTCTGCTTTCAAGCCCTCTTCAAACTTGATAGTCTTCCAATCATCTTGAGGATCATCCTTCAAATAATGAGAAAACCTCGCTAGGCTCTCAAACTTAGCCACGTACTCAGCAATAGTCATTTCTCCCTACCGAAGTTGGAGGAACTCGGTCTCTTTTTGTATACAAACACTATGAGGAAAGTATTTCTCTAGGAAAACTTCCTTGAACTCCTCCCAAGTGATTGGAGCTCCCCGAGTAGTGATATGCTGTTAGCATATAGTAGTTTTTAGGTCAAAATCATTATTAAATTGAATATAAGCTAGTTATCAATAAAAGCTAGAATAAGTATAAGTTTTCATCATTATTGTCTTTATTACTAATTTCATGCATTTTTTATATTAGGTGCCAACAAAAAGAAGAAAAGAAGCAAAATAAAGAAGCTAAGGTTTTCTGGAATACCCCGCCAGGTCCGCGCCATCAGCACTAGAAGACACCAAATGGATTCTGGAAGTTCACGCGAGTCGCGCCATGGCCACACCAATCGCGCCACAGCTACTATAAGTTGGCGCCAGTCGCGCCACTTTCACGCTGATCGCGCCACACTTACTGGAAGTTGACGTCAGTCACGCCAGATCCCGTGCCACTCGCGCGGACGTCACGAAAAATACGAATTAGCTTAAAGATAACAAAAATAAAAGATATTAGGGTTTTTATAACCTAAGTATAAATAGGAAAGTAGTAAAGGACGTTTGGATACAAACACAGAGGCAGAAATAGAAAAAAATAAATAAATTAAGAGAGGCATTGAAGGAGATCAAAGAAGAAGGAAGATCAAGAAGGAGGCCAAGATTGAGGGGTTTGCTTACTCTTCATTCCTTGTATTCTTTTTATTTTACCTTCTTATTATTGTATTCTAGCCAGACATAACTAATTCCTCTTAATTGTGGTTAGAGCCAACTGATGTGAACTCCGCTGTATTGAATTAATATTGAAATTATTGATTATAATTGTTTTATTCTATCTTGTTCTTACTTGCAATTTCCTTAATAGAATTGATCACTCTGCTAAGGTACTAAGGGTTAGGATTTACAATAGGGATGTTGAAATTCTAATTTCTGAAAGCGATAGAATAACAATTTCTACATTACCTAGGGATAGGGATGTAGGATTGCAGAATAATTAATGTATTATTTAATGCTTAACCTAATAAGGAATCACTAAGAAATTAGGGTTTTGAGTTGGTTAAACGGTTAAATTACTAAGGGATTAGGATTTAGCTATTTATGAAAAATACATTCTCTGAACAATTATAGTTATTGAAATCAATAATTAATTCTAATATAGTAGGTAGGGATCAAAAGTGGAAGTGCTCTGACTACAATTAATTCTTATTATTGCATCAATCTTTATTAAACATTTCCTTTGAATTCTTGTTAATTTTCCTTCAGTATTTAATTTTCTTATTTCAAAACACAATCACAAATTTGCTCAATTATATTTATTCTCATCCAATTTAAAGATAATAATTACAATTAAGCTTAGTGCTTCAATCCTCGTGGGAACGATAACTCTACTTATCATTTTATTACTTGAATGAGCAGTGCATTTGCCGTCGCACATCAAGTTTTTGGCGCCGTTGCCGGGGATTGAATACGCCAATTTAATTGTAATTTTATTCTTTAATATTGGAATTTTGTTTTTACTAATCTATTTTCTTTAGTTTATGCGAGGTTTAGTTGAACCTGAAACTTTATAGTTTGATCCAGAGATAGAGAAGACTGCAAGAAGAAATAGGAAGATAGCTAAGCAAAAACAGAAAGCAGGAATTTCTAGTTCACAACCTGAAGTTGAACTAGAGATGGCTGAAAGAAACAACAATCAGCAACACCCAGAAGATGAATTAATGGAGGATATCCTTGCTCCATTATTCAGGAGACCCAATTCTAGCATCGTCAGACCACCAATAGAGGCAAACCATTTTGATATTCATCCATCATTAATTACTTTGGTGGAGAGAAGCCAATTTGGTGGAGAAGATGATGAAGATCCACATGATTTTGTGGACAGATTTTTGAGAATTTGTGACACCATTCGACACCAAGGGGTAAGCGAGGATGCAATTAGACTGTGATTATTTCCTTTTGCCGTTAAAGGAAAAGCTCTCAGATGGTTGGATAGACAGACTTCTAACAGCATTACCACTTGGGACGAATTGGTTGCCAAATTCTTCGCTCAATATTTCTGTATGGAAAAATACAACAAATTGGTGAATGAAATCACTAATTTCACTCAACATGGAAGAGAAACATTGTGTGCAGCCTGGAATAGATTTCAGGAATTAATCAGAAAATGCCCTCAGTATGACATGCCAGTTGGGAAGAAGGTGCAGATTTTCTTCAATGGAATGACAGCCGAGTCAAGAATGATTGTAAACGTTGCAGCTGGAGGGTCAATCAGATCTAAAACCGCAACTCAAACTTATGAGTTGATTGACTCTTTAGCTACCAACAAAAATGAAAGCATTGCAATTCAGCCTAAACGAGAGGTCATTCAATTGGGAAGCAACAATGTTATTCCAGCTGAACAAAAGCTATTATCACAGTAGCTAGCCAAGCTTAATGAAAGAATTAACAAGCTTCAAGTATCTATAGTACAAGCCTCACCTATGCGTACACCATTATTTAGTTGCGAATATTGTCAAGAAGATCATGAGACAAATGAATGTCCTACATTGATAGGAACGGATCCAGTTTCAGGTCAATGGTGTATGGTACGATGAAAGACCTCAGCAAAATTTCCAAAGAAATTAGAATTTTGCTATGGGAAATAATTTTCAGAGGAAGTTTCAAGGAGGAGGATTAGATTACAAATCTAATAACTATTTACAACCTCCACCTATTCCACTTAAAGAGCCATCTGAACTAGAAAAAGCTATGTTACAACTGTCAAAGACTACTAATGAGCATATCCAAGCAACAAATGCATTCATTAATGAGACCAGAGCCCATCATAAAAACCAAGATGCTTCTATTCGCAATCTTGAAAACCAAATTGGTCAATTGTCAAAGCAGCTTGCCGAAAGACAACAGGGATAGTTTAGTGATGTAATAACCCTAAGTCATTCCGCGAACGGCGCAAGCATCGGAGCGAGTTTGGCGCTATTATAACCCGTGTTGCTGAAAAAAGACCATTTTTGGGGTTTTGCTGTGTGCCACGCTTGGGGCGTGGGAACCCACGCCTGGGGCGTGGGAACCCACGCCTGGGGCGTGGGAACCCACGCCTGGGGCGTGGGAAGTGCTCCAGAAAGTGTATTTTCACTGGAGTGCCACGCTTGGAGCGTGGGATGCCACGCCTGGAGCGTGGGCTGCACGACAGGGCCTATATAAGGCCCAAAAGCTCGAAATCTTGGGCCATTTCTTCTTCTTCTTCTTCTTCCTCACGACCTAGACCTCCATTAGAGGTGCTTCTAAGCTTTTTGGGACCAATTTTGAGAGCCTAAACACCTCTTGAACCCTTTCTATCACCTAGAAACCTTGTGTCAGCGAGAATCCTTCCTCCATATTCATTTGAAACCCCAGAGAACTCATCCTCTGAGAGAGGCTGTAGAGAACTCGAGATTGGGCAAGGAACGGTGGTGTTTCAGCTGCACCAAGGCTAGGGAGAGTAGCCCAGAGGCCTTTCTCATCAGTTCTGAGGTAAGAAACTCGAGTTTCTCCGATTGATTTTGGATTTGAGGGTTTCCTGTGAATAGTGACCCATCTGTGATAGAGCTAGAATTAGCTCTGGGTCCAGTTGGGAGATGTGTTTAGAATGATGAGAGGAGTAAGGATTAGCTTTCAATTTGTGATTTGGAGACTGTTGGTTTTGGCTCTAGGCTGTGCATGTGTGATTTAAACTGTGTCACTTATTTTGAGACATGCAAGAGCCAACCTGATGGGCTTGTGGTGCCTGATAGGCCATGGTGACGGTGTCGTGAGAGATGAACCGTCCGAGCCCTGTGGAAACCCTGAGGTTTTGGGTTATTTGAGTTGTAATGCTCATTGTGGATGGCTTGGATTGAGTCTAGAGGGACTCTGAGGCCATGGATGGAACTGAGATAGACCATTGAAAGGTCTACAGACAGGCTTATTGAGGATAGCTTGAGAAACCCTTGAGTAGATGACTAGGGTTGATAGAAAAGACTGAGGTTCCTTTCTCAAAGACAGTTGAGGCTGTCTGATGAGCTTGTTATGTTAATTGGGGATGGTCTGTGATATGTGGTTGTGTGCCTTGATAGGACTAGATACCGTGGGTGTCAGAGACACAGGCCAGAGTTCAAGGTTGAAGCTGTGAGACACGGCTTGCTAGGTAAGCTCATCGCTCTGGGGGATTAGCCATTTTCTCTTGTTTATCATCCAAGTGGGTGAAGAATGCATGCCATGCTTGTTGAGATATATGTGTATGTGTGAATGTGCATGCTGAGATGAGGAAGGCCAGTGTGGCCTGTTAATTGATGATATATATATATATATATATATATATGTATGATGAACCTCAGGATAGACACCGAGATGGTGTGAGGGTATTGTGACACCTGTAGCTGCAGGTGAAGGGCTTTGGGCCGAAATGGATGAACACTGTGATGTGTTCCCTGCCTGTGATGAGATGCAGATCAGAGAATGATCTGGGATGGAACCTATAGGATACCTGGATGG
>PYAF01005361.1:476065-495988 GCA_007407185.1 Glycine tomentella | reverse complement strand
GCAGATGAAGATTTAAAGAGTTTTATGTATATCTCTGTCTTGTAATATAAAGGATGTATGAGAGAATGTTCCTCCTGATTTCCTCTGTTTAGATGTTTATGTATCTGCCTATGTTTTGTGTTTTTATATGTTAGTTTTATCTGGATCAGCAGGGGTTTGAGGTTGTTTTGTGTGATGTGTTTTATATTTCATGCATAGTGTAATCGAGGAAAACGATTCTATCGCTTTCGTGCCGCGCCTAGTTAACGTTGTTAGTGTTAGACTGATATGTTGGGTGATAACGCACCGGGTGCACACGGGGTGTTACAAGTGACGCAGTGGTTAATCCACGAGAGCAGGCTAAAGCAATAACTACAAGGAGTGGAACTATAATAGCACCTCAAGAGAAGACCAAAATATTGCAGAGAAAGGTTGGTGAGGAAGCTGGAACTAATCAAAATGATGAGCAAGAAGAAGAGGTGGAGACACAAGCAAGTAATGATAAAGGACCAGCTGCTACAAATCCTAAAAAGGTGATGGATTTCTCTCACTTTGAGAAACCATCGTATCCAATGAAGCTCAAACAACAAGCTCAAAAGAAACAATATGCTAAATTTTTAGAAATGTTTAAAAAGTTTCATATTAATATTTCATTTGCTAAAGCTTTAGCTAACATGCCTAATTATGCTAAGTTTATGAAAGATTTGTTGTCTAGAAAGCATAAATTGCAGGAATGTGAAACAGTTGTACTTAGTAAAGAGTGCAGCGCCATAATCCAAAAGCGAGTTCCACCTAAACTCCGAGATCCAGGAAATTTCAATATTCCTATTGCAATAGGTAATGTTAATGTAGGTAAGGCATTATGTGACCTTGGAGCAACCATCAACTTGATGCCTCTCTCAGTATGCAAATCCTTGGGAATTTCTGAATTGAAACCAACCATGGTGTCCCTTCAATTGGTTGATAGATCATTGAGAAAACCTAGTGGAGTCATTGAAGACATCTTGGTTAAGGTTGATAAATTTATTTTCCCAGCTGATTTTATAGTTTTAGACATGGAGGAAAGTGAAATACCTATTCTCTTAGGTAGGCCATTTTTGGCTACGGCTGAGCTATAATTGATGTAGCCCAAGGGAAGTTAGAACTTAGAATGTTTGATAAGTCAGTCATTTTTAATGTTTTTGATGCTATGAAAAATCCTATTGACAAAAATGATTGTTTCAGAATTGATATATTAAACACTATAATGCATATAGAGAAGTCCAATGACCAAGAGTTAGTTGAAGTGCTGGAGATTAGAAGTGAAGACGTTCCACTCGAAGATCGGGAAGTTGCAATAGAGGTACTAGAAAAGAAAGAAGATGATGTCACAAGTGAAGCACCAAAACTAGAGCTGAAGGAATTGCCAGAAAATCTGAAGTACGTGTTATTGGGAGAGGAGAAGACATATCCTGTTATTATCAATAAAGGATTGTCTGAAGTTGAAGAACAAAAATTACTCAAAGTACTCAAGGAACACAAGACTGCAATTGGATGGTCTATTTCTAATTTGAAGGGCATTAATCCCTCTTTTTGCACTCATAAAATCTTAATGGAGGATGATATAAAACCAGTGAGACAACCTCAGAGAAGACTGAACCCTACCGTGAAAGAGGTAGTTAGAAAAGAAGTGGTGAAATTGTTAGATGTCGGTATGATTTACCCAATTTCAGATACTGCATGCGTAAGTCCTGTTCAAACTGTTCCCAATAAAGGTGGGATGACTGTAGTTCATAATGATAATAATGAACTAATTCCCACTAGAACAATCATCGGATGGAGAATGTGTGTGGATTATAGAAGACTTAATGATGCCACAAGAAAAGACCACTTCCCACTTCCATTCATGGATCAAACGCTAGAAAGATTAGCTGGCCATGCTTTTTATTGCTTTTTGGATGGATATTCTGGCTACAATCAAACTCGAGTAGCACCTGAAGATCAAGAGAAGACAACCTTCACTTGTCCCTTTGGAGTATTCGCCTATAGAATAATGTCATTCGGTCTAAGCAATGCACCGACGACCTTTCAAAGGTGCATGCTTTCTATTTTTTTCGACATGGTAGAAAAATGTTTGGAAGTTTTTATGGATGACTTTTCTATCTTTGGTTCTTGTTTTGATACGTGTTTAATGAACTTATCTAAAGTATTGAAACGATGCCAAGAAATGAATCTAGTGTTAAATTGGGAAAAATGTCATTTTATGGTTCATGATGGAATAGTCTTAGGACATAAAATTTCTAAAAATGGGATAGAAGTTGATAAAGCTAAATTACTATTAATTGAAAAACTCTCACCACCAATTAATGTTAATGGGGTAAGAAGTTTTCTAGGTCATGCAGGCTTTTATCGAAGGTTCATTAAAGATTTTTCAAAAATTGCAAAACCTCTTAGTCAACTTCTAGTTAAAGAAACTGATTTTATATTTGATGAAGTTTGCCTTAATGCATTAATGTGTTAAAGGAGAAACTTACAACTGCACCTATTCTAACAGCACCTGATTGGAATTTACCTTTTGAACTTATGTGTGATGCAAGCGCATATGCCATTTGTGTTGTTCTTGGTCAGAGGAAAGATAAATTGTTACATGTTATATATTATGCTAGCAAGGTTTTAAATGAGGCACATGTTAACTATGCCACTACAGAAAAAGAGATGTTAGCAGTAGTATATGCATTAGATAAATTTAGATCCTATTTAATAGGTTCTAAAGTTATTATATTTACTGACCATGCTGCTCTTAAGTACTTGATGACTAAACAGGATGCAAAGCCACGCTTGCTGCGGTGGATGTTATTATTTCAGGAATTTGATTTAGAAATCAAGGATAAGGCTGGAGTGGAGAATAAAGTAGTTGATCACTTGTCTAGAATTCAGAAGAAGGACTTACAAGATGGGCCAGAATTGGAGATTAATGAATTCTTTCCTGATGAGCAAGTGTTAGCAATTCAACTTGTTCCATAGTATACAAATATGGCAAATTTTAAAGCTGTCAGAGTAATGCCTGAAGACTTTTATTGGCAGCAAAAGAAGAAGTTCCTTCATGATGCAAGGAGGTATTTCTAGGATAACCCCTTTCTTTATTTTCAATGCACTAACGGTGTTATTCGCAGATGTGTAGCTGAATCGGAAGTGCCAAAGATTCTTTGGCATTGTCATTCTTCAAATTATGGAGGACATTTTGGAGGAAACAGAACAACACATAAGGTATTGCAAAGTGGGTATTACTGGCCCACACTTTTTAAAGATGCAAGGGATTTCGTGGAAAAATGTGACAATTGTCAAAGAACTGGTAACATATCTCGTAAGGACGAAATGCCACTTAATAATATACAAGAAGTGGAATTATTCGATGTTAGGGGAATTGATTTCATGGGACCTTTTCCCAAATCATACTCCAACCAATATATTTTGGTGGTTGTAGACTATGTGTCTAAATGGGTAGAAGCCGTGACTTTACCTAATAATGATGCAAAGGTGGTTGTATCTTTCTTACGAAAGAATATATTCACCCGTTTTGGAGTGCCAAGGGCTATAATAAGTGATGGAGGAACTCACTTTTGCAACAAACATTTCTCAAGTTTGCTTGCTAAGTATGGAGTTAGCCATAGAGTGGCTACACCATATCATCCTCAAACCAGTAGACAAGTAGAAATTTCCAATAGAGAGATAAAGAGAATTCTAGAGATAATTGTTGGAAGTTCTAGAAAAGACTGGGCAAAGAAGCTAGATGACGCACTCTGGGCATACAAAACAGCTTTCAAAACTCCAATAGGTATGCCACCATTTTAGTTAGTCTACGGTAAGTCTTGTCACCTCCCTATTGAATTAGAGCATAAAGCCAATTGGGCTACTAAGTTTCTTAACTTTGAATTATCTAAAGCTGGTGAGAAAAGATTATTACAATTGAATGAGCTTGATGAGTTCAGGTTAGCAGCTTATGAAAATGCAAAAATTTATAAGTAGAAGACAAAAAGATGGCATGACAAAAAGATTCATCCAAAGGAATTTGCACCGAGCCAACAGGTATTGTTGTATAATTCTCAATTGAGATTATTTTTAGGTAAACTCAAATCCCGTTGATCTGGTCCTTTCATTGTTAAAAAGGTTTTTCCATACAGAACAATTGAAATAGCTCCTCAAGATTCAAACAGATCTTTTAAGATTAATGGGTATAGACTAAAATTATATCATGGAGGGCAAGTGGATAGAAACACTGTGTCTATACCACTAATTTCACCTGAAACTTAAAGATCTAATGTCAAGCTAAGAGACATTAAACAAAGCGCTACTTGGAAGGCAATCCAAGGATTTTAAAATTTGTGTTGTTTTCTTTTAAATTGTTTAATTATGTTTTACTTAATTAATCCCTGATATTTTGTTTGACTTTAAATTTTTGCATTGTTATTTTGTGTGTTTTTATTTTAGTTGGTTTTATTTTATTAGTACTTAGTTTAAATCAGAAAAATTTAGGAAAGCAAATCTGTGGTTTCACGCGACTCGTATGAACCATGGCGCTAGTCGCGCCAGAAGAGTAAATATGAATTTTTGTTTCTGTGACTTCACGCTAATCGCGTGGATAGTGGCGCTAGTCGCGCCATGATAGTGAGAAGAAGGGTTGAGTTCTGTAGGTTCATACTAATCGCGTAAACCATGGCGCCATCCGTGCCATTAGTTCTGTAAGTCAGCGCGAATCGCGTGGGTGCTGGCACGACTCGCATTACACTTCGAAGGCAGTTTTCTTTTTAAAATTTGAAACCTATCTTTGGTGACTTTTCACTATTGCTCAGCAACCACAACCCTTGGCCATTCCCATTCAAACGTTGTGAGCACAATAACTTCCATTAACTTCCTATTTTAGTTACATTTTCCCTAATAACTACCCTTAAATCCTCTTTACTCTAAGTCTATAAATACGTTGCTACTCTGAACTTTAATCCTGTTCATTTCGTACCTATTTTTGAATAGCACTTGAAGTATACATATTTGTTTGTTCTTTCTAAAGTTCTCTCTTTTGGGAGGCAACATTGTATTCCTATTCAAGTTCTTGATTTCTTACAAATGGCTAAGGATAAGGTACGCATTAATCTTTCTAATTTTTGTAATTTATATTCTTTAGGGTTTAGATTAGTATGCATGATGGTTAGGATTGGTTTTGAGAAAGATTGATAGAGGTTAGGGCAAGAACGCAGCCCACATGACTCGTGTGGAATGTGGCGCCAGATGCAATTCAACTGCTTGTTTTGTGTTTGTTTATTGCATGATAGGATAGCCAAGGAAATTGCTTTAGATATGTTTTAATTCTTAGATTATGACTCTAACTATATGAATAGAATTGTTGCGTTCAAATCCTTGAAATTAGATTAGCATGATAATTTATGTTTATAACATAAGAATTTTGAAATGTATGGTTAAATTGCTAATTTATTTTCATTTAAAGTATTCGGGTTGTGTTTAAGAATTAAAATGTATGTGGCTTTGTGGATGAAATTCGAGACTTAGAGTGGGAAATAAAATCTGGGAATGGTGATTATGTTATTCCTATTATTTTATTATCATTCTATTTCAAGGATTTTATTTCAAAATTATCATGATAAAAGCATGCCTTGCATAATCTTCTAAATTTATAATTGTGTCATATAGAATCAAATAAATCTGGGAATTATAGGAGAAGATTTATTTGTATATTCATTGTCAAATGCTTTGTTTTAATTCCCAAAATATGATTATATTATGACTGTAATTTTCTGTTTGTCATCCTGAAATAAATAAATATTAGAGATATGATTGCAAGCAATCTGGGAATTCATTGCATATGTGTTGTGGAATTTTTCTGAGTTTCAGGGAAAGCAAGTAGAAAAGGAGAAGAAGAAGGGTGTTGCTACATCAGGTAGCAAGAGAGTAAGGAATGTTGAGTTTGATGGAAATCGTTTACGCGCTATTGAATGTCAACAAAGGTATGAAAACTGGTATGCACCGAAGAAAATAATTCCAGAGAAGAGGATCGATTGGGAATCTTTGCCTGAAGACTCACCTATCTTGGAGGTGATTACTAGGAGAGATTGGCATACCTTGGTGAGTTATGTTGAACCAAGCTCTAGTGCCATCCTTAAGGAGTTCTTGGCCAATGTTGACAGAGAGACTGTGGAGAGACAGAGAGTCAGTTGGGTGAGAGGGGTTAAAGTCCCGTTCGACCATGAGTTCATTGAAAGCTTTTTGGAGACTACCTATTACAGTCTTCAGTCCTGTGCTTTCATTAACAAATTCTATAGGATGTAGCCCATCACAAGTAAGAGTGTTTATAGAGATGACATGCCTCAATTTGCAGATGAGATCCGAAGAGGCATTACTGGTTTGTAGACTGCTTGGAAGACCAAGTCTGGAATGGATTATGTACCAGAAAAGTTAAGGAAGCAAGATCTTACCGGAGAGGCGGAATTTTGGCACCAGTTTAACAATCATACTGTCATTCCATCTACAAACTTGATAGATGCGAATGTTGAAAGGGCTATTCTTATATATGTACTGCTAGGAGATGATAATCTTAACATTGCCAGTATCTTGTCTGATAGGATACTGCACATGATCCAAGATGGTAACAGTAAGTCTCTACTTGCCCATTCCTCACTTATTTCTCATCTTTGTATGAAGGAAGGTTTGGAGATTCCAGATGAGGAGCCTAAGGATGTGAAGATAGCATCCATCATGACGCATGAGACTTACTTGACTGTAGTGGAGAATGCTTGCCAGGAGCAATTGATTCGAGCTTTTAAGTTACAACCTGAAGAAATTGCTAATAGGAGTCCTCGTGATGAGATTCCTCAACCAGAAGTTCGAGCACTGCCACTGCCTTCTTCTACTACCACTAGAGTCTGACGTCAGGAGATGGTCTATGAGGATTCTCCGAGTTATATGCAAATCCAATCCCAATTGGAGTATCAGACTAGGATGATGGAGGACTTGTGCTGACATTTCTCCATTGACTTCACTACTTACCAGCCACAACATGCATCAGCATCCCATGTTTCTCTCGGACCTTCCCATCCTTCTCAGCCATCAGCGGCAACCGTTGCAGCATCTCAAGCCGCTGATGATGACACAATGGAGGCCGAGGAGTGACATTTGCAGTTTATTGGACAATATTTTTTTATGTTTTTATGTTTAAGTTATTTTATTTCATTGCTTGTGGAACAATTTAATTTAAATTTTAAGTAATTTATATTATGGATGTGTTTCAATTGGGTTAGTTCTAGTTTTAATTAAATAATTCTGTTTAGATTGATGTTGACATTATAAAGATGATTCTTTGAATAATGCGGATGTGTTTCCTTAGAATAGAATTTTATTGCTGGGGACAACAATGTTTAAAATCTGGGAATGAGGAAAGAATATGCGTTGTTTTTGAAGAATCATATTTGAAGAACAAATGATGTCTAACAGAATTTAGATTAACTTGGAAGTTAATTAGAAATTCATAATTAATAACAGAAATTTAGATTAAAGTAGAAATTAATTAGAAACTAACAAGAAATTTAGATTAGTTTAGAAGTTTGATAATTAGTTTAGTTTGGTATATTAGTTGGTTTATGTGTTCTTTTTAGAATTAGGTGAATAAAATGTTAGAGCATGGTAATTTTCAGATTTTGAATTGCTAATGCAGCGATAAATTGGATTGAATGATGATTGTTTTGGAAGTATATATGAGATAAGTAGAGTATAGAATTGCATATGACATGATTAGAACTATGCTAGTTTTTGTGATTGAAGTACATTGTGAAAAAGAATAGGATATTTGAGAGGAAATCAAAAGAATCTAGCTTGATACCATAGCTTGTGAGGATTGAGCCTATTTACAGTATATTTCTTTTCAGAGTGACCTCACTGTGAATAATACTCTAGAAATTGATTTGTTTCTCTATAATACTTGCATAGTTGATATGATAAAGGCAATTTTCTTCTTTTTAAGCTAGAGCCAAATGACCTTACCTTAAAAAATTTCCATTGTTAACCTTTTTGAGCCTAAGCCTTTTCTATTTATTCACTTGATATTTGAAACCTCATTCCTTGACCACCTTATTTGAGATTGGAAGAAAGGAGAGTTAGAATCAAGTATACTAGATATTGAAAAATAGAAGATGAATGTCCATAGGAAATGAAAGAAAGGGTAAGAGGAAAGACAAAGTTAACCAAGAAGACAATTTTGGTTTGGTGTTGGAAGTGCCAACAGAACAGATCTGGAAAAAGCCAAATCTAGTGAATGGTCAAGTTGGGAAATAACAAGTCTGAAATACCAGCTGGTGGATCTAAATGTGTTTTCTCATTATTTTATTCTATTTGTCTTACAGTTGTTGTATTCTGTTTTATTCTATAAAAAAAACAAAACAAAAAGGGGGGCCAGATGTATAAAGGTGGACATGAGAATAAGAGTAGTAGATGGATTAAGTGGACTTGACTAATTCTAATAGAATCCAATCTAAACTTAGACACTATCCAAATTGTTCCCACCCCTAAGCCAGGCCAAGTTACAACCTTATAAAGACCTTTTGATTAATTATGCATGTATTCATGTTTCTTATTTTTCAGGAAATTGAGAATATAATCAAACTTATGGTAGTATTATAGCTTTGGAGGAATTGAGAGATTATATTTTACCCAAAACACTTGAGTGATGAGTGACTTATATCTCTTGGTGAGGGGTATTCAAGTTAAGATTCTATGTTGATAGACTTGAAAAGTATTCTTGAAATTTTCATATGGAATTCAATTGCATTTAACGGAATAGTTATGGAATTGTACATGTGATGACATGCTTGATTGTTGTTAGGAATTTCTCACGGCAAGCATATCGTTGTATCATTGCAAGTTACAAATTTGTAAAGTTCGTCTCCACAGGGATTTGAGTTTACTTCAGTTCGTTTAAATCGTTACCAGTTCAATAGTTTATATACAGATGCTAAAATGAAGGTTCATTTGGCGTTTTGTTTGTTTATGTAAAGTAAAGATTACGGAAAACAAATAAACGATTATGGAAAATAAACGAGTACAAGACAAGGAAGTGTAGGATTGGATTTCGTCTTTCTTATCCCTTTAATTGATTTTACCTATGCATTTTCTATTCTTATTGCCACACACGTTTAGGTAACCTTAATTCGATTCCTCGCAATTAAGTCCTAAGGATATTTTACTAAATATCGATCCCTCGCATATTTAATTAAATACCCTAGCATTAAGCTTCTAATCACGTGTTTTGTGCCATCAAAACATTAAGCCCTATTCCTAGCAACGTAACGTAGTGAGTGATTTAATTCAGTTCAAACCCTAAATTTACTTTCTAGTCTCCTTTAGGGTTAAATTCATGAAACTAACGATTAATTAGAATTAAGCGTTAAGCGTAGAATAAAATCACCAATAAGGAATAGAACAATGCATAAATAATTAAAAGAGCATAGGGATAAGAATAGTACGTCCAATCCTTAGGAATGTTTAAGCAAACATCAGCAGAACCTCCTCGAGAGAACCACTGACTAAGCTCGTCATCGATTCTCTTTTCGGTAGAATCTCCTTATACAATTCACTCTTTCTCACTTCCCTAAGTTTCTACACTACCTAGGAACTAAGAACAAGCTTAAGTATGAATAAACAGGTGAAATGGGAGAGAAAAGCAGTGGAATGATTGCTTGTGCCTTCAATTTTCGTCCCTATTTATAGATTTTGGGGTCCTGGCTGCTTTGGTCGCCCAGGCCACCAATTCCTTCACAAAATGGGAGCCTGGGCGAGCTAAAGGGGATTCTTGGAACTTGTTACTCGCCCAGGTGAGTGAAATAGGCATAGGATGGTCGCCTGGGTGAGCTTAAAGCTTACTGATGAAGAAATCCTTGGGCCTTGGTGCTTCTTGGGCCTGGAATGCTATTGGGACTTCATTCTTTGCTTAGTTCACTCCCAGCTCTTGGTTTTCGCAAGCTTGATTCTTCCGTAACCTTTAAACCTAGCAAAATTAAAACATTTGATTGGACGAAATCTTTTCAAAATATGAAAGCATAACTTACCTTAATATAACTATCAATTAACTAGGTTTCTAGGGTTAACTTGTGAATAAATCAATTAAATTAACGGATAAGTGCCATATTTGAATCCTATTTTTACTAAAAATGTGGCACTTATCAATTGTTGAATATAGCTTTCCTTACATAAAGTTTTACTTTATTGCTCGGGACAACAATATCTAAATCTGGGAATTATTTGATATGTTGTTAGCATATAATAGTTTTAGGTCAAAATCATTAATAAATTGAATATAAGTTATCAATAAAAGCTAGAATAAGTATAAGTTTTCATCATTATTGTGTTTATTACTAATTTCATGCATTTTTTATATTAGGTGCCAAGAAAAAGAAGCAAAATAAAGAAGCTAAGGTTTTCTAGAATATCGCGCCAGGTCCTTGCCATCAGCGCCAGAAGACAGAAGACACCAGATGGATTCTGGAAGTTCACGCGAGTCGTGCCATGGCCACACCAATCGCCCCACAACTACTGTAAGTTGGTGCCAGTCACTCCACTTTCACGCTGATTGCGCCACACTTACTGGAAGTTGACGCCAGTCGCAACAGATCACGCGCCAGTCGCGCGGACGTCACGGGAAATACGAATTAGCTTAAAGATAACATAAAAATAAAAGATATTAGGATTTTTATAACCTAAGTATAAATAGGAAAGTAGTAAAGGACGTTTAGATACGAACACAGAGGCAGAAACAAAAAAAAAAAAGAGGCATTGAAGGAGATCAAAGAAGAAGGAAGATCAAGAAGGAAGCCAAGATTGAGGGGTTTGCTTACTCTTCATTCCTTGTATTCTTTTTATTTTACCTTCTTATTATTGTATTCAAGTCAGGCATAATCATGTCTGGCTAATTCCTCTTAATTGTGGTTAGAGCCAACTGATGTGAACTCCTCTGTATTGAATTAATATTGAAATTATTGATTATAATTGTTTTATTCTATCTTGTTCTTACTTGCAATTTCCTTAATAGAATTGATCACTCTGCTAAGGTACTAAGGGTTAGGATTTACAATAGGGATGTTGAAATTCTAATTTTTGAAAGCGATAGAATAACAATTTCTACATTACCTAGGGATAGGGATATAGGATTGCGGAATAATTAATGTATTATTTAATGCTTAACCTAATAAGGAATCACTAAGAAATTAGGGTTTTGAGTTGGTTAAAGGGTTAAATTACTAAGGTATTAGGATTTAGCTATTTATGAAAATACATTCTCTGAACAAATATAGTTATTGAAATCAATAATTAATTCTAATATAGTAGGTAAGGATCAAAAGTGGAAGTACTCTGACTACAATTAATTCTTATTATTGCATCAATCTTTATTAAACATTGCCTTTGAATTCTTGTTAATTTTCCTTCAGTATTTAATTCTCTTATTTCAAAACACAATCACAAATTTTCTCAATTATATTTATTCTCATCCAATTTAAAGATAATAATTACAATTAAGCTTAGTGCTTCAATCCTCGTGGGAATGATTACTCTACTTATCATTTTATTACTTGAACGAGCGGTGCACTTGCCGTCGCACATCAAGTAGACAAACTCCCTCAAGCGTAGTTCCACCAATGCTTTGCATCAGACTCTAGCATGTAAGTGGCAAAGTCCACCTTTTGTGCATCATCACATCTCATGACTCTAAAAAAATTCTCTAGCTTTTGGAGCCATTCTTCTGCTTCCATAGGATCTGCGCTGCCACAAAAAAATGGCGGATCATTCCTATGAAATTCAAATAACCACACGTATTAAGGGTTCAGAGGCGCAATTGAGTTGGTGACGACTCTGCTTCCATTCCCATTCATTTGACAGATAGCCTCCGCTTGCGCTTGTATAACTCTAGTCATCTTAGCCAAGGTCGTTTGCAAGTGCATCATTCGCATTTGACCTTCACCTATTAGGTGCCATAAATCTGCATACCACCAACCAACCACTAGGTTGATCAAGTCTAATATCTAAAAGAATAATATGTCATTTATAACTCTAATAACCAGTCCTATGTGCCCATATTTGATCTTTTGAAAATAACCCACTACCACATTCCGATTTAGGATCAAACTACTCTAATACCAAAATGTAACGCCCTTCATTACAATAACAAGCTATAATAAAATATACAAAAAAGAATATGAAATCCCATAATTATAATAGTCTGAAAATACCTCATGTATAATAAAATAAGTCAAATAAATGAGTCTTTACAAAAAGAAAACATTAGATCCTCAAAACACGGGCATCTAAACTAAATGAATGTTAAAAATATAACAAAAGTAGCTGCATCCAACGTCTTATTCTAAAATACTAACCAAACTAAAATAAATGTGTCTAAAAAAACTATGTCTTCAACTTTCCTCAAACTCAACAACTTTTTCCTCGCGCTATGAAAACAACACTTATAATGAGATGATAGTCCTAGCAAATAAAACAACTAAAAGGAGTTTGCCAATAGTGTTATCCTTAGCCGAGCTGTAATCCAAAAAATCAACCATGGTATTCACAATGAATTTAAAATAAGATTATATATATATATATATATATATATATACACAAACTCCAATAAAAAATCATATTAAAACAATAACAATTCATGACATTCTGAATAAATAAAATATTTAAAATAAACGACAACACCTCATCGCATCCAAAAAAATATAACAGACACAACTTAGTGATTCCCATAATTACAAAACTCAATTCTTTAGTTCCCGAAACTAGTGTGTATATCATATTCTTTAAAAGGTCTATGAGCTCATGTTCCATGCAATGACGTCCCACTTTGTTCCCTATCATAGATGGATATATCCAAAATCTCTTTCACATCCCATATGGGAATATCTATAAATAAATATCATTCTCATCTCAAATGGAGATACTAACATTATAATCTCATAATAAAATATACATCATCATCCCTTACTAGAACATTATGATCAACTCACAAAATTACAAGAATACCATTATAAAAAATACCAACAAACTCCCTAATTTCGTGCATCCAATAATAATTCTCAAAATCACACCACAACAATGATAGAATCAACTAATAATATGAAATCACATATATAACAACAATTATATACGTAATATATAATAACTAAGACATATAATATTTACAATGGCTAGAACATATTACACATACTTACAAATTAGTTTTGATCCTAAAGGTTAAATTATATATTCATTAATTCAATGATAAAGCCCTTTAGATAATATATATATATATATATATATATATATATATATATACATAAGAAACAAGAAGTTCTTCACTAAAAATAAGGAATAATAACTCTCAACCTCTCACACACAAAGTGCATTCTATTTCATTTGACCAAAAGTCCTTACAATCTGTTGTGTTGTGATTTATATAGACCATGAATTTAAAGCCAAATGAAATGTAAATACGTCCTAAATGAAATACAAATGTAGCTTCCACGGGAAGCTATCCAAATAGCTGTTTAAAAACTGAAAATGGCGCCTCTGCAGCAAAAACGGTAATAATCGATTATTTCAAATGATAATCGATTATTTGAATCAAATAATCGATTACTAACTCTTGGTAATCGATTATATTGCTCATATCAGTCCTGGAAACTGAGCATGAACAAAATAATCGATTATCTCACCAAATAATCGATTATCACAGGAGCTCCCAAAACCAGGTAATCGATTACAACCCAGAATAATCGATTAGCACAGGAATTCACACTTCCATGTAATCGATTACACAATGGAATAATCGATTACCTTCGAGCTGAGTTCAAAAACTACACTACTGATGACCATGTAATCGATTACATAAGACATATAATCGATTATCACAGAACTATTTACAAATCTGACATTTATACAAGTGTATTTAATCAATTACAGGCTACTTGTAATAGATTACAACAGATAAATTCAACATTTTGTAGCCTTCTTCATGGTTCTCCAAGAGATTTAGGCTGGATTGTATATGATCTTGGAGTGTTTGAACCCTATCCCTTATCATTGGTCCTTTAATCACCCAAGAAAGTGCCTCCATGTGTGATTTCAAGTCTTCCTTCACTTGCCTTGGTTTTAGGATTGTATTAATAGAGGTTTAGAAAAGTTGTTTTACTAATCTCTTCAAGCAAGAAATTTGTGCTCTTCATTATTCTTCTTCTCTTTTACCAATTGCGTCCAAAGAATTTGTTCATTTTTTTTTCTCGGTCCACTAATACCAAGAGGGACTATTTATGTGTGTGATTTTAATAAAAGGACTTCTCTACCATTATATAAAACTTGTGGGTAATTTAAAATTTGTTTAACAAATCTTTCTTTATGAATTATTTTTATTATCTTTAACCAATCTAATATATTATTATACTAACATATTTTCAAAATAAAAATAACAATCTAATATTTTAAAATAATTTAATTCATCTTTTTCTTTACTAAAAGATATATTTAAATATGTGTATCTAAATATTTGAAATATTACAATTGTCATATATGAGATGTTGCTTGCAATTTTGGAACTTCTGTATTTTTTAACAGAATCTTGAAACTTCTGTTATGCACTATAAATCTTGTCAATTTCAAATTTTGTAAGGTAAGTGTAACTAAATTCTTCTAATGAGTTATCATATAAAGTTCGTATAAAAAAATGACTGATATTTCAGTTATTTGTTAAGTTTGTTGGGTCTGAAATTCTGCTTCTCGTAATCATTTAATTACAGTCATTTAATTAAAATTAATGTTTCAAAATGCATATTTAATTATAAATCTCACATGTTTTTATTCTATTTTTATAACATGAGATTCACAATTAAATACACAATTTGAAATGTTAATTTCAATCTAATAATTAAATATTACCATTACTCGTAATAATAACTAAGAATATTCCCTCTTGTATGAAATACTCTACTTTTGAAAGTATTCTCTCTTGTACTGAGACCTTGATTTTGAGTGAAATACCATAACTGTTAAAAAAGAACAGTTATAGATTTTTTTTTAATCTTTTGGTTCATCAAGAAAAATGAATCTTGATTAATTTGAAATTCAACCAAAAATTAAGAAAAAAATTGACAAAAATTATTTTTAGTCAAGGCTCAAACTCGATACTACCTAAACAATACAACTTTTTAAAAGCTAACAGTTCTAAGCCCTCAAAAAAACTAAGGATTCTAACTTAATATACTTCCTATTTAAAAATTATGCAACTGCCATACCCTAATTTTGTCCGGGTAAATAAAAAATGATGATAAAAAAAGATAACAAAAAGGAAAAAAAAGTAGCAAAGAGCAAAAACAAAGGAAAAAGGGCCATAAGGCCCATTTGGTCAAGAAAGGCAACAAATAAAAGGCACAAAGAGGGAACAGAGGAGAAAAAGACGCAATTAATTGCATAGTGCCATACACAGATCCCAGAGAAGGAGAAGAAGCCAATCTGAGGTCGCCATTTGTCATCCGGTTAGGAGAATCAGAAGGGGTCTCTGAGGTGACCATTCATTCTCTTCCTCTCTTCTTTTCTCCTTTCTTTTTCTTTCCTCTTCCCCCTCCCCTCTACATTTTCGTTTTTGTTTTTTTTTTTTTTTTTGCTTCTGTTGATCTTGATTTTATGTGGCTTCTACTCCTTTTCTTTGTTTTACTTTGCTATGGATTTATTGTGCATCATTCTTTCCGTTTTTTTTTTGCGTTTTTCATCTTCTTCCTCGTAGTTTCTTTTTTAGTTTCATTAAGCTTGTTTTCTCCGGCGACCACCACGCCTCACCACCGGCCAACCGCCACCCCTGACACCGTCGACCACATCCCGGTGGCCCTCCCACCACCGGCTTCCATGGTGGTGGCCTAGGAAGTTGGGAAACCACCATGGAAGGTGGAAAACCCTATTTCGCGCAGCTTTTCGCGTAGCTGCTGTACCCAGATGAAAAAAATGGGTTGGACCGGTTCACCCGACCCGGTTCTAACCCTAAAAATAAAATAAAAAACCAAAACATAAGTCATGGTTTACGATTTTAGAGAAAAAAGGATTCAGGAGTCGTTTACACACGGGGAAGGTGTTAGCACCCCACGCGTTCGTCACCAAGACGACAACCTTTAATCGAGTGTGTGACAAATAAAGTGACTTTTTAAATTATTTATCTTCCCTTAAGAACATGAATTATGCTTGTTGTATTTTTGTTTATTTAGAAAAGAAAATCAAATTTTTATTTTTTAGAAAAGAGAAGATTTTATATTTTATATATATTTTTTTAGTTTTTTAGGTCGACAAGGGGTTTGCCCTCGTTCCTACGAATCCCAAGTGCAATGAGGAAATCAGACTTACATAGTTCTTTGTAAAAAAAGCTTGATTGAGTTGATTTGATTTTATCTTTTTTGAAAGATTCATTTTAATTGCGTGAAAAAGAGTCGTTAAGGCGTTGGACCTTGAAACGACCTTGAGTTTGAAGAAAAAGCAGGGAGAAATGCTTAAGGCATTGGACCTTGAAGCAATCTCGAGTAATATGTAGATTTTCTTGAGAAAAAGAAGAATTGAGTGGTCTTTCATTTGAGTATTTTTAGCTTTTTTAGAAAAGATTTTGGTTTTGCAGTAAACTCTATGAAATCAAGCAAGTCGGAGACCCAACACGATTTTCACAAAATCTATCCACGTGTTATTGAAACACTACCAAGCGAGTCGGAGACCCAGCATGGAGTGCACGAAGCATAAGCACGTACTAAATATTACGTAATCAAATAAATAAAATGAAAATAGAAAAGAGATAGAATAGAAGTGGGGGTACACTTAGTAATTAGGGGTGCATACAGTAAGGATAGAGTGTGCAATCAGCAGAAATTATTTAATTACAAAATGGGTCAGCCCCAACAGATTATGCGTGTGTTTATGAATATGGAGGTGTGAATAGCATTATATGTGATGTACCAAGTGGGCCGGGTCCAATATCTAAGGGTGTGCAGTTATGAATATGGGGGTGTGAATAGCATTACATGTACTGCCCAAAGTGGGCCAAGCCCAACTTAAAAGGGGCACAATTATGAAAATAATGGGTGCAAACAGCAATATATGTTTTGTTCAAAATGGACAACACCCACTAGGGAAATGGGTGCTGTTATGAAAAGATGGTTGTAAATAGCATTTCATGTTTAATTTGAAGGTGGGTCAGTATGATTCCCTCGATAGGATATTCCCTTCATTCTTCCTCTATGTTGTTTACGAAATCTGGTTCCCAACAGAAATGGGGTGTGCAGTTATAAATAAGTGGTGTAAAAAGCATTACAAAATTCATAACTGTATTGAGCAGGCCCAAGTATTAAAAGGGATGTACTTATTAACGGTGGATTCCAAAAAGTAAATTAGTTAGTTTTTTTGTCTATTGGGCTATGCCCAATAATTAAAAAAGGGGGGTGAACTCATCAAAAGCGGGGTGCAAAAAGCTGGTTATCCGTTAATGTTTTACCTTGAATGATGTCTTCAATGCAAGAATGTCCAAAGTTAAAGTTTGCTTCCCATGGGCGTAAGGTTATTAGATTCGTTTAGAAGCCTATGAGAACTCTAAGATTTACAAGGAGAAAGTAAAGAAATTTCATGACTCTAGGAATCTTAGAAAGGAGTTCCATAGTAGCCAAAAAGTGTTATTGTTTAACTCTCGCCTTAAACTTATTTTCGGTAAACTTCTTTTTTTTGGATTAGAGCCGGGTCGGGTGAGCCAGTCCAACCCGTTTTTTTCATCTAGGTACAGCAGCTACGCGAAATAGGGTTTTCCACCTTTCATGGTGGTTTCCCAACTTCCTAGGCCACCACCATGGAGGCCAGTGGTGGGAGGGCCACCGCGGTGTGGCCGGCAGTGTCGGGGGTGGTGGTTGGCCAGTGGTGAGGCATGGTGGTCGCCGGAAAAAACAAGCTTAATGAAACTAAAAAAGAAACTACGAGGAAGAAGATGAAAAACGCAAAAAAAAAAACGGAAAGAATGATGCACAATAAATCCATAGCAAAGTAAAACAAAGAAAAGGAGTAGAAGCCACATAAAATCAAGATCAACAGAAGCAAAAACAAAAAACAAAAACGAAAATGTAGAGGGGAGGGGGAAGAGGAAAGAAAAAGAAAGAAGAAAAGAAAAAAGGAGGAGAATGAAGGGTCACCTCAGAGACCCTTTCTGATTCTCCTGACCGGATGACAAATGGTGACCTCAGATTGGCTTCCTCTCCTTCTCTGGGATCCGTGTATGGCATTATGCAATTAATTGCTTCTTTTTCTCCTTCGTTCCCTCTTTTCCTTTGTGCCTTTTATTTGTTACCTTTCTTGACCTAATGGGCCTTATGGCCCTTTTTCCTTTCTTTTTGTTCTTTGCTACTTTTTTTTCCCTTTTTGTTATCTTTTTTTTATCATCATTTTTTATTTATCCGGACAAAATTAGGATATGACAGCAACTTATATATTCATAAATTTTCTATTAAAAATTCTATAAGTTATGAAATTATAATTAAAAATATACTATTAATACAATTTTCATTGCACAATTTTTTTTTTGGTTCTAGATTAAAAACCATAGTTCTCCCCCAATATACTGAATTAGAGACTAATCCTACTCGTAATACATGACTGTCGCTAACCCAAAAGAATTTTACAACTCTAAAAATCATTGCACGGACATTATTAGTAATATTCACATAAAATACAAGTCTTAAGTAAATTATCAATACTAAATAACAAAATAAGTGTCAATTTGAGTTCTATCTAACAAGAAAATGCTTATTTAAAAAAAGTAGTAATAATGGATTTTTTTGCAAGATTTTACATCCTAATTTAGTTAAGAACTTAAAAAAACATTTTAAGGTGCAATTAGTTATTATTTTAATGCCATTTGTTAAATTTAATATTAATTACACATAATTTCAATAAAGAAACTTGGAAAATAATAGTGTTTGGGCCGATAGATAAGCTTGGGCTATAAGCTTTAATGGGCTATTTAGGCCATAGATAGGGCTCTGTTCTGTTTATACCCTGTTTTTCTAAGTACACCCCCATATCCCTTTATTCATTATATTCTTTTTCATAAAGAATTACACCTCTTTTGATTTTCAGAAATGTAATTATTTATAGCTATTCCAAAATTATGATTCATAGTTTCATAAACATACTTTCTAAATAAGTATATATTTTACAATAAAGTATCACTTAAAGAATTAAAACAATTGATGAGAAATAAAAAATATGATAAACGTTTCTCTTATACTCGTGTTCGTTAATATTATTTTTATCTTGTCATTAGTATTCTTTAAATCCTTTGTAAAATCTTATTTTCATCTTATCTTTATTATTCTTTAAACCTTAATGTTAAACTATCTTCACCATATATTCATTATATAATATTGTATTTTCATTATTATTATATAATATTTTACATTTCCCTTCATGTAGCACTATGTTTCAATGAATTTTCATCATTAACTTCATATATTATACACCTTAATTACAAAGCAAAACCTTTAATGATGGTTTCTTTCCTTTAATTGCATTCATTCATTTTCTAATCCAAGTCTACATCAACGGTTCAAGCTGCAACTACTCTTAAGTACTTTAGTTGAGGTATGATTTGTTATAACCGAAAATGTTTTGTTTAGAATAACGTATATCATGCTGGAAGTGTGTCTTTGGAATTGTGCACATTTCCAAAGATACATTTCCAGAATAGATGTATATAATTCTGGAAATACATTTTTGGAAAGTAAAATGGGTGTATTGTTTTAAAAAAGAAAGGGTATAATGGGTAATTGAGAGGTAGAAATGAGGGGTTTTGGGTGTAATTAGACAATATAGGGTCTAAATAGCAAGAGCCCGTAGAATGGGCTGATTAGAGTACAGTACGAAAAACCCATA
>PYAF01005361.1:461846-475965 GCA_007407185.1 Glycine tomentella | reverse complement strand
GAAAGGGTATAATGGGTAATTGAGAGGTAGAAATGAGGGGTTTTGGGTGTAATTAGACAATATAGGGTCTAAATAGCAAGAGCCCGTAGAATGGGCTGATTAGAGTACAGTACGAAAAACCCATATTGATTACTGAGGAGTGCGCGGGAAGCAGCTGGTTCTCTCATTTCTCGGTCTTCTTCTGCCTCTTCTTCCATTTTCATTTTCTCTGCGAATTCCTATTCCCATACACAAACCAAATGGGTATTAAGGTGTTCATTTTTTTGTCATCCTATCCCTCTTTTTCCCTTTCGGTTTATTATTCTTGATATTAATTAGGTCAATGCCGATTATTTTCTAGGGTTTAACAAAGCTTTTGGCGGACAATGCCCCGAAGTCCATGAAGGAGAACAAATTCGAGAGCTACTTCGGTCGCAAGATCGCCATTGACGCTAGCATGAGCATATACCAGTTCCTTGTCAGTACTAATCTTCACAACACAGCGTAGTTTCAATTTCAACCACGATACTAATACAGTTTAATTATGTTAATAACTTAATGTCACGTGTTATTGTCTCGGATTTTGGTGCAGATTGTTGTGGGAAGAAGCGGAACTGAAATGCTCACTAATGAGGCTGGTGAAGTTACCAGGTATATGCAGTAATCTCTTCATAGTTGCAATTAGATAAGCTTAATTGTGATTTGTTGTTTTGTTTCAGTTTTTTTTTTCTTATTATAATAAAATGCGGTTCTTTTTGTGTGATGATGGTGTTGGTTTTGTATCTTGTAGTCATTTGCAAGGGATGTTTTCGCGGACAATCAGACTTCTAGAAGCTGGGATAAAACCAGTGTATATATCTATATATTTTAAATTTGTTAAACATTTCTTTTGTTGGAACCCTTAGAGGATGATTTTTTGTTCTGTTAATTTTGTTTGCTGATTTTTTCTAATGCTGGTGTGCAGATATGTTTTTGATGGGAAGCCACCAGATTTGAAGAAACAAGAGCTGGCCAAACGGTATTTTATGTGGATTTTCTGTTATTTTAGAGAGTTTTATTTTTTTGGAGTGGGGATGTTATATTATTATAGAATTGTTACTTATCAAAAGTTTATCAGCAATGCTTTTCACACTAAAATTGATACAGTTACTCCAAGAGAGCTGAGGCTACTGAAGATTTGTCAGAAGCCTTAGAGGTATATGCGTAGTTTGCTATCGACTTTCCTTTTTGGTTCTTTTTTTGAGTGTGTAATTTCTTGTGTTAAATCAATATATTCATCTGTGGGTTGCTTTTTCTTGTCATTTAGACTGCTAATAAGGAAGACATTGAAAAATTCAGTAAACGTACGGTGAAGGTGGGTTTCTATTTCTTAGGCTCATTATTTGAAAAGTTTTGCACATTAAGGATTGAGAAAGAAGCATGGTTTTTGGTGCATGCTGTTGAGGCCATATCTCCATATTCTTGCAGGTGACAAAGCAGCATAATGATGACTGCAAAAGACTTTTAAGGCTCATGGGAGTGCCTGTTGTTGAGGTGACATTGCATTACTAAAGTATTTGTTGTACAGTGTGTTTACCATTTGTTTAAAGGCTTTGGGTTCTACAGGCACCCTCAGAAGCAGAGGCTCAGTGTGCTGCCCTTTGCAAAGCTGGAAAGGCAAGTTCATATCTGTTGTGTCACTTGTTTTATGAACTGGATTCTTGAAAACTAAAATGAAAAGATTATTACTAATCCTTTTTAAACAGACTTCATGGAAACAAAAAGAACAAATATTTCTTTAAATTTCTACCACTTTTTCTTATAAAATCCGTTAAATTTCAGTTATTTTCTTCCTTTCATGTCTTTTTCTTTTGATAATCCTTTCTTTTATTATGCCTTCGTATCATTTTATCAAGTCATTCCTTCAAATTAATTGGCAACATTTCCTTCAATATAAACTTTCTATAGAATTTATGTTGAATATTTTATATAGTATAGGTTTATGCTGTGGCTTCTGAAGACATGGATTCCTTAACATTTGGAGCTTCTAAATTTCTTCGCCACCTAATGGATCCAAGCTCAAAAAAAATTCCAGTGATGGAATTCGAAGTTGCAAAGGTCCTTGAAACTTTCAACATACTTGAGTTTTTTTACTGTTTGATCTTCTCACTGGTATTTATTTGGTTTCAGATTTTGGAGGAGCTAAATATGACCATGGACCAATTTATTGACTTATGCATTCTTTCTGGCTGTGATTATTGTGACAGCATTCGAGGTATATTTTTACCCATTTGTAGGATGCTTGGTCTAAGTTTGGTTCTATGATTTCTGTATGAACTCTGTGCATATATATATATATATATCATATAAATGATAAATGATGTGTGGCACAGGGATTGGGGGACTGACAGCTTTGAAACTCATACGTCAACATGGCTCTATTGAAAATATACTGGAGAACCTAAACAAAGAGAGGTTATCTTATTTTGAAAATTACCATTTCTTGTGTATGCAATTTAATGTGTATAAATCACATGACATAAGATTGTGGAATAAGATTTACATGCTTTTCTGTTATGTTTGTGCTGCATTACCAATTAGAAATCTGGCCCAGATATTTTGGTCCTTATAAGTTTAATAATAAGTTCATTTGTATGACAAATGCGCCATAACTACTTGATCTTGTAATGTATTTATATCATGATAGATTTTATTAGTATATCTTACTTTAATGGAGCCAGTTAGGCATTATTAGGTTTTATCAAGTGATTAATATCAGATTAATACTTCCTATTAACACTAGCAAAGCTTACTTAGTGTACAGATTCAATTAGCCTATCTAAATGCTCCTTTCACATGCAAGGTTCATGATTTTTAATTATGATGTTGGTCTTTCATCCTTGGAAATACTAATGTGAGTGCATTGGTTCAGGTACCAGATACCTGATAATTGGCCATATCAGGAGGCTCGGCGGCTTTTTAAAGAACCGATGGTCATAACTGATGAAAAGGAACTTGATATTAAGTGGTCTTCTCCAGATGAAGAAGTAATAACTATTCTCTTTGAGAACTTCTAATATCTTTTCAAATGCACATGGATTCACATACTGACATACATATGTTTGTTCTATCTATATATATTGTATTCTTTGGCAAGATAACTAGATTGTATTACGTTGCATTCTTACAGGGGTTAATAACATTTCTGGTAAATGAGAATGGCTTCAACAGTGATAGAGTGACTAAGGTATGTAGAGCTCTAAATAGTATTATTATGGACTGCTTGAGTAGGATTTCAATTGCCTCTTCAGAAAACTTTAAATGATTTCTATATGAATGTTAGGCAATAGAAAAAATTAAAGCGGCAAAGAACAAGTCATCACAAGGCCGGTAAGTGATTCTTAAGTCATTGGACATGAATGTTAAACCTTTCTGTTTTCTTGTCCTACCTAACTCCTCTTTTTTCTCTTTCTGAAAACAACAGATTGGAATCATTTTTTAAGCCAACAGCAAATCCATCTGTACCTATCAAACGCAAGGTATGTGACCATTATGTCTATCATCTCCGCTAGATGTTGGCATCCAAAATTATTTGGATTTTGAAGAAAGCCTGGCAAGTTCTTCCCCAGAACATTTGTTCAGACTTGGGTTTGCTGTGATTCAGTTATTCTATTTTTCACCCCAATTGATCTGCCTGAAATTAAATCATGAATTATTTTTCCTTGCATTATTTTCATCCTCGTATGATTTTATATGGATGATGAAAAAACTCTTCCATTCCATGAAAAAGTCTCATTAACATAATTTGTGTTTAAAAAATTGAGTATAACTTTTTGAAATCTGAAATACAGATATACACTATATTCATGTATCGAATGGGACTTTGCTTTTTTATGATGATGAAAGCAACTGAACACCCAAATGTGGCAAGCAATATATTTATCCTATCATTTTCACCCAAATGTGGATTCAGAACTCTTCAGCCACCTTTGTCGTTCCCATGTTTTTTTCACTAATAATTATCGGAGGCCTTTCCTTCCAAATCAGAGAAAAGAACCAAAACCAGGAAACTTTTCCCCATATCTACTAGAAATCTTAAAGTTGACATGCTAGATATTTTTGGCTACACTTAATGACAGGAAATCAAATCCATGCTTAGATCTTTCAAACCAGCAATTGTGCTTAAGATGTTCTCTGTGCAACCTTCTAACTGGTCAAGACCCATGGTTTTTGGCAAGTTGAGCTTGCCAATTTATAATCGGGGTTCCAAGCAACCTTCTAACTGGTCAAGACCCATGGTTTTTGGCAAGTTGAGCTTGCCAATTTATAATCGGGGTTCCAAGCAACCTTCTAACTGGTGAAGACCTTCTAACTGTGCAACCTTTGTCTAGAGGTGTCTGCTTTGGTGCCTGAAGCTGAATATCCCTGGTGAACCTCCTAAGTCATTCTGTGCTTATATGCATAATCTATCTTTCAGTAACCAACATGTATAAGTGTTAATGTGATTACGGTTACTTTGAGAATGATAAAATATAGCTTTTTACAATCTGTTCTGGTATTATAATAATTCTTCCACTAATTTTTAATGAGTAACTTTAAAAACGATGTCAAGCCTTCTTACAATGCTCAAGCCATATTTTATAATCAATAGTGTATAGCTCTTACCTTTGTTTTGTTGTTTGTGGCTTCACTTTTAATTCCTTTAGCTTATGGGTTTGTGGATCTTGTCAGTCACTATTTTAGACTTCTATGAACTCTCCTTGATTTTTTCATTTAGAAACAAATTCTCATTGATTAGGCAGAGAAGTGGAGAGTTTGTTTTATCTTTTTTGTATGTCCTTTATTTTATTTGTCTTTGTTAAGGAAATATTTCATCTTCCCCCCCCCCAACCCCCCCCCCCCTCTTTTTGTGCTGTTTTTCACTATTTCTCTCTAATAATGTGTTTTATTATCCAAAAGAATATTGATTATAAAAGGCCATCAATTTGATATATATTATTAGCTGCCCCAATTGGTGTGCCAAACCTCACTCCCACATGGCGGGGGGTTAGGAGTTTAGATTTTTAATTTGAGCATAGGTGATTATCTACATTGATGAATTGATGATAAAGTCCAACATGGACATTGAAGTTGGAATGACATAGTATGAAAATATCTGCTGATAGTCACTAAACTACAAAATATCTGCCCTTGATCTACTTTAGAAGCACAACAATGTAGCATCATCTCTCAAAATATCTGCTGATAGTAATTAAACTAACAAAATACTACTTTTATGTTAAGATAAAGCACTCAACGCAAAGTACTGGAAGCAGTCAAACTACCCCAGAAAAAATTACTATTCTGGTTTGGAAAGGCCATGCTTTGACAATTTATTTATTTATTTGTTTCTTTTTGGACAGGAAACACCAGTGAATAATGCCAAAGAAACTAACAAAAAGACCAAGGCTGGTGGTGGTAAGAAGAAGAAATAGTTGGCTTTGTGTCTTGACAAGGTTAGAGTTCTTGATGTCTTTCATCACCTGTTTATGTGACTGTCACTTTTGCATGCTCACATCTGTGACTGTGCCTCTATTTTCCCCTGATTTGTTGCCATTAGCATGAAGGAGGATGGATTTGCAATACTGATGCAGTCTTCCAAATTGTAAAATATTAATGTGGGGTAGATTTAATGAACTCGACTAATGTAAGCTAGAGTTCTCTCCTTCTCATGGAAGGACAAATTGAGATACGGTACTTCATTTGACAGAGTCAGAGAACTCAAAATCCTCCATTCCTGAGTGTAATTTAACTTGTGGTTTCCTTTCCTGCTGCATCGCATGACTATTTCACCGGCTTTTGTCGATTCTGTATATTGTCACGCACGCACGCACACAATTGTAGTTGCCAGTTACTGGAAATTTAGGTTGGTAGAAGATTCTAAACTAAAATATTTAATTGTGTAGTTTACTTTATGAAATGGGTATTTGGTTACATCTACTTTCAATTTGTACAAGCCTTTATCCAACATACACCCGAAATGTTTTCAAAATTTTCCAATGCAATACTGTCAAAATATGATTGAAAATTAAACA
The DNA here is from genome assembly GCA_007407185.1 of Glycine tomentella. Classification (NCBI taxonomy): domain Eukaryota; kingdom Viridiplantae; phylum Streptophyta; class Magnoliopsida; order Fabales; family Fabaceae; genus Glycine; species Glycine tomentella. The sequence continues at coordinate 469,933 of PYAF01005361.1, read as the reverse complement.
TCTCTTTGGACTGGGGTATCCAAAATAATAAAGTAGAAAAAGAACTCGAGAGGAATAATGATACCACTACAACAAAACAAAATAATGAAGATGCACTGGGCTTGATCCCAAAATAAGCTAAGTCTATTTTTTATGAGCAACAACTCCCAATAATCGAGTATGCACCACGCTATTTCGAGCATAAAGGTGGGCACGTCGATATTGAAGTTTAGTTGGAGGTTTGTAATCTGTCTTCTTCGATGTTATTATGATTTTTCGTTTCTTTTTTGTCTCTCATGAGATGTTTATGTGGAGCTAATTGAATAATTTTCGATAAGCAAACCCTTACATGGTAGGTATAGTTTACCAACTGAGTCACAACTCAAAAACCAATCATTTCCTTGTTGAAATTCTCGAAAAGGAAGCATTTTGATAAATTTCTTCCTAGTCAAGAAGTCCACTAATATAATTGACAAACTCATATTTGCAACCAAAAAAAATACTTGGACATGTTGATCGTAGTAGTCATGCAGAAACGGTTTTAAGCAAGCAAACCAACTCGGAAATTACCAATATGTTATTACGAAGACAACAATTGACAGTGATTTAATAGGAAAAAAAGTCCAATAATTAGCAGAGTAGATTTGAATTTGGAGGGTTGTCCGTGTCTTTGTCTTGGATTAGCAGGGATTTATGTTTTTACAATCACACCCTATCAAGACTTTTCTCATGCACTCCCAATCCAGGGCTCTTATTTCATTCGAGGTACAAAACGCATTAGAGAAGGGCACAAGTCACCTCCACCAGGACCACCAGCATTAACATTTTAACATGTTCCTCAACTTTATGTGCTAAGACGTCTTGAGATTCTTTGTATTTTGGATAAGCTTTTAATAACTAATGCGAATGAATTGCTATTAAAGATAGAGTTATATAGATATTGTCCCTCTACTTAATCCCTGTATTAAATTTTAAGGAATAGCAACACCATCGACAAGAAGACAGCTATACAATCTGGATGTGAAAACGAAATGCGAACTAATTATGTGAAATAGACAAACTAAAAGACAAGAAATAGTCAGTAGCATAGATTCTAATGTCACACTGTCATTATAAGATGACAAAAAATTAAGGATGTGGCTTTACATTCGTACCATTTATTAGCATACATCTATATCAAGGAAAGCAAGGAGTCAAAACTTTGAAAAGGGCCCAAACCAAAACTGAGGCCCGAGGATCTGGCCTCTGGGGCTTGTGTTCCTTTGCCTTGGGTTTAGCATGATCCATCTTGATAACTTTTCTTTAAGTTTAAGAATCGCACGGATGTTGACAAAAAAAAAAAAAAAAAAATGGCACTGGTGACCAAAACATATGAATAACAACCTCTTTTGATGCTTTAAATTCATACACCATTTTTTCTTTTTCCTTGTCAACCAAACCTTGGATATCTGTCTTGCTATAAATACCCCACCTTTGATTATCCTAAGACTTCCAACTACTTAGTTTGTGTTGTTGTTTTCTTTTCATTTCCATTTCGTCAACTTATTGCTGGCTGACTCCTTATAGTTATAGTGTTATAGCATTTATTTTTATTTCATTAACACTCATCATATGATGATGGCTAACCATACCATGAAGCTGGCCAACTTGTTGCTTCTCGTGACTTTGGCTCAGCTCTTAGCCACTGCTATCTCATCAGATCCTGACCTTCTTCAAGACCTCTGTGTCGCCGACCTTGCCTCAGGTACTACACCTTTTACATCACCCTATTCACTTTTTCCCTTGTAATTCTACAGAGTAGAGGAGCATGCAAATTTTCATGCATGATTCATCCAACAAGTTGGTAGTGCTCCTAAAATACTTCAAAGAATAAAACTGAAAAAAATCTCTTGTTTGATTTTCTACTCTGTATACTCAATAAAACTGAGTTCTGCTTCTGCCTCAATTTTACATCACAATTCAGTTTGAAATGGAAGAAAATGAAGTTACTTTAGGGAACTCAGTTTGTAAAATTAAGTTCATTCAAATTTAAGTTTTTAAGTTTTAATCTAAGCATGTAATAACCAACCTGGAAAAGAATATCTCTTTCCCCGCGCTTTTTCTTTTAACAGTATTTTTCCCCTTTGAATTATTAGATTTGGTCCTTTCTCTTTACTCTTCTATTTTTTTCTTTTTTTTTCCCTTTCTTTCATTTGGTTTTCTTTCAACCACGTTAACTCAACATCGTTCTCCAACACATACCACTCCTACCAACTACTTTAGTTTTGCTTTTTCCTGACTCCACTGTTTAATCATGTTAACTAGTATATTATTCCCACTAACATAATTAACTTTTATTTGTCCCCTTCCTGTATTTATCAACACACACGTGAATAGTTCCTTTGATTTTTTTTTTCCCTAAACCAAATTCGTATTTTATTTTGAAATTCTTTTCAAAAACTTGTTGAACAACTTCTGCATTGTCCATAAATCTTGCATATTTTTCTAGCATGATTGGCAAGTGCAATTGTGTAGGGTAGACACTACTTATTCTAAATATAACATTAGCAGTTAGAACTTTTGTGCAATGTTGCTATCCATGTAAAAATTTTACATTCTCAATTAATCAGAAATTATTATTAAAATGATTTTTAGGGTAATTATTATAAAAGTTAAGTAAATTTATCATTAATGACGATTTATGGGTAGATAAAGAAACTACATACTCTAATGATAATTAGTGGGTGTGACTGTGATGGAAAACAGGTGTGAAAGTGAATGGATTCACCTGCAAAGAAGCATCCAAGGTAAATGCCTCAGATTTCTTCTCAAACATACTGGCCAAACCAGGAGCCACCAACAGCACATTTGGCTCCTTGGTGACTGGAGCCAACGTTCAGAAAGTCCCAGGACTCAATACACTTGGTGTCTCTCTGTCAAGAATTGACTATGCCCCAGGTGGCATCAACCCCCCTCACACCCACCCACGTGCCACAGAGCTTGTATTTGTCCTTGAAGGCCAACTAGATGTGGGGTTCATAACCACATCTAATGTGCTCATATCAAAGACCATTAACAAGGGTGACATATTTGTGTTCCCAAAAGGCTTGCTTCACTTCCAAAAGAACAATGCTAAGGTTCCTGCTGCTGTGATTTCAACCTTCAATAGCCAACTTCCAGGGACACAGTCCACTGCTACAACCTTGTTTGCTGCCACTCCATCTGTTCCAGACCATGTCTTGACCCAGACCTTCCAGGTTGGAACCAAGGAGGTTCAGAAAATCAAGTCTAGGTTTGCACCAAAAAAGTAAAAGCACCAAGGTGGTTAATTTGCCTGTCTTGTCTCTTGTCGAAGATATATTATTACATGGTACAAGATCAGATCACCTGATCTTGATCAATTTTCACATGACATTTTATTAAATTAAAAAAATGATTATATATCATATGAAAATTAGTCAGAATCACTTAAATAATGTAATGATCTTGATCAATTTTCATGTGACATTTTATTAAATTAAACAAAAATATAATTATGTCACATGAAAATTAATCAAAATCACTTAAATAATGCAATAATTTGTGTGATTGTGAAGTATTCTTATATACGCTCTTTTAATATTTTGTCACTTTACGATTCATGGTTGGAACAACTCATAAAGGGGAAGAATGTGAGCAAATGGGGATGGCACATTCATTTGTTCAATAATTTAAATTTGAAAGATGATTTCATGGTTGGTAACTAAATTAACCACCAACAGTTTGTTGACTCGTTATTCCTGCCTTGTATTTATTCTCCTGTGGAGGAATAGCATAAGCTACTCCACCCCAAACTTCAACTTCCTTTTTCTTTTTCCTTTCCTATTTACTTTTCCATCAGTTAGGGTAGGCGAATTTTAAATTAGTGAAGCTTCATTGTACTAGAACCACAAAATTGAATGTCTCAACGTGTAGGAATTTGGATGATGTTCAACTTTTTAATACTTAAGGTAAAACATATATAGGTAAATGGATTCCACCAAAACTAGTTGAGTCAAATAACTCGACAAATTACATTATTACAAATGGCACAAACCAAATCTAAATTTATTTTTTTATTAATAAATATTAATTTGATAGCAATGTTAATTTTTATTAATAACAGATTTTTTTTCTTTCCTTTTTACTTAATCATTCAACCTACCTTATACATATACAGGCACATTATTTCATCAATCTGAAATGACATGTAACAATATATTTTAGAGCATACCATCATTAATAATATAAAAAAATTTATTTTATATTTTAAATTCATAAATTTAAGAATGAATAAAAAAATTAAAAATATAAAACCAAATTTAATTATATTTATAAAAACTAAAATACATTTTATCCCAGTATTTTTCTTTTAAAGCTCCATGATTATAACACAAACAGACATCACCCCTTAGTTATTGTGCCTCTGTCGTCATTCCAATATAGTGTGGCTCGAGTGAAATCCACGTTACTTATTTATATCCTTGAACATATCTAAATAAATTCCTTAAGTTATGCAGTTTGTATTTCCCTAAAAAAATGTATTTTGTATTTAAAATATTCATTTTAAAATAATTACTACTTTAAACTGGAACCTTATAAACTAGTTGGCCAAACTAAATTATAAGCCAAACTAGAATGATTTATAAAACACTCCAAAAAAATATTTTTTAACTTTATCTTCATATTTTTATTAAAGAAAGTTATGTATTTTATTAATGAATAATAATTTAACTAAATAAAATTATATTTTGTAAAATTAAGGAAAATAACTTTCTTTGGATGAGAAGAAAATAAGAAAATAAATAAATAGGATACATTTTTATTTAAAGAGAAAATAAAGATAAGGAATAAAAAATAAAAAATCAAATTTTCTCCCATTTGACATGAACCAATATGGAATTCATTGTTTTTACTAATCGTCCTTAAAAAGGTTTATTATTATAACATAAAAGAAAATTGCAGAGTAAAAATAACAAATTTAACCTGAACAAAATGTTAAATAAAATAAAATAAAAAGGCGAAAAAGACAAGAAATGGAAGAAGACGTCACATATTATGAAAAGTGATAAGTCCTTTGAGGATTCGCCACAAAGATTATAGAAACCTTTGATAAAAATCAATGTTTGGTCCAATTAAGAACCCAAGAAAAACTTCCTCTCACACACTATTAAAAGTGCAAAGTTTTTATTCAATTCAAATGTCAGTCCATAAGATAAATGAATGACTTATTTATAGCAACTAAGTAGTGCCTCTCTCTTCTTTCTTTCCAATGTGAGACTTCGATCACATATTCCTTATTCAAAATTACACTAAAAAAAAAAGTCTAATTCGTGCTGAACTTCATGTCCACTTTTCATCATTGTAGATGCAGAATTAGGACTTGAGACTATAAATACAACTTGTAGGAAATCTTTAGAACTTTCAAAGGCATAAAAAAAGTCTAAATCATGCTGAACTTTAGTCAAGTATTTCTGCTTAAGCAAACATAAAATCAATAGAATTTTCGTAAAGGCTATATAGCAATATGTCCCAAAAAAACAAAGACTATTTTTCCAATTGCTAGTAAAAAATCCAGATATAATGGTTTGCATATAAACATGGTACAATGTGATGGTAAACATAAAAGTAGTTCCACAAACTTGTTATCCCCATTACTAACTATGCTGAGTGTGAATGTGGGTTATGCTCCACACAGTTTCAGGATAAAAAGATTACTTCAAACTTGTCTGTTGCCTGCCATCAGGGATTGCATATAGCAAAATTGGTTGTGAGGGGCGAATGAAGGGTAAATCACACCTGAAATATCCCTTTCTCTCCAGTTGCAATACATCTCCACGCTGAAGATTTCGCATGTTGGAATCTCCATATGCTAAAGTCTCCTTTTTGGTACATGGGTTAAGCACATCAATGAAATCCTCCTCTTCAAGCTGCAACCAAAGAATAACATAAAGTGTTACTATTAATAATACAAACTTATTAATAACATTGATTGCAAATAAATTGGGTCGGTGCTAAAACAACTCATTTGAGTTTCACAAGTTTTCATAGTAAAAGAAATGAAAGGAACATCAAACTAAGAGTTTGTAAGGTGAGCATGATAAATAATGGTGCAAGACAAGGGATCAGGCTAGGAGGTAGTATATAAAACTGATAAATTCTTGTTAAGTTTATTGCAAACTGCACATGTGCCCATAATATCTAATGGCATAGACAAATATCCACTTAGATAAAAGTGTCATCTTTTCAAGGGAGAGTGGGTCGAGGTGACAATGGTTTTAGTAGTAAGTACTAAGTAGTACATCTATGAATGGTGATGATGGTGGCTGTGGGGAGTGGCTCGTGATGGTGCATGCACAGAATATAACTCTTAACAAGATGTTATATTGCAAACACAATAAAAGAGTCTCATCTAGATATTATTCTGTGCATGCACCACATTTTACAAGGCGAAATGGGATTGCTTATCCTATCCAATAAATTTTTTTATCTGAAGTGTCAAGCTCTAGAAAATTGAAAATGACTGCAGTCTAAGACAGGACAGACAGCAAATTCAATTCAACACATCATATAGAGACAGCAAAAACTCTCTTTCATGGGACACTTTTTCAAAGTAAAGTTTCAGCCCAATGTCAGTAGATTCACCCGACCACTGCATTGGCTTCAACTACAGGGAAGATATAAACGGTATATAAACAAAACTTTAACAAGAATGAAAATTAGTAAATTATTATGGTGCTGTTTACTTTCAAAAAAATTTCTCTAGTTTTATTTTAATTTTTAACTTCAATTACAAAAATGTCACCTTTTTTCACTTTGTTTTCTGTTGTCAAATATTTCTATAGGAAATAGTGAAACAACTTTTTATTGTTTTCACTGTTTCTAACAAAAACTTTGGAAAACAAGAAACAAATTGTAAATGAGTTGAAAATTGGGTGATTAAAAGTAAAAAAAAAAAAAAATGAAAACAAAACATTTTCTGATTTTTCTCAAACCAAACAACACCTATTTTTTCCTTTAAAAATTTATATTTCCTAAATTCTTAGTGATAGAAACCAATCTTAAAATAACAGTGGATGAACATGTACCTTTTTCTTTGTAATTAGATAATCAAACTCCACTAATGTCAGGCTAACTAGTTCATCTATCTCAGGTAGCCAAGTGAGTTTCAATTTTGTGGTCTTCACAGATCCTTCAAGATGCAAAATACCGCTCAACCCTGTGATATTTCCATCTTGGTCCTTCTCTATTTCCTTCACTATGGCATTTCCCCAATCCATCAATGTTACCTCCTCACCTACTGATAAAGACACTGCATCAGCATGGTCAAGCCATATCCTTTTAGTATATGTTGTAGCTTTATCTCCGGCAGCTTCAAATTTCTTGTGCCGAGGTATGATGCGGACAAATGGTTTCTCAGGACCATCCGTGAGAGTAAACAATACGCGTCTGTCTGCAATGACAGCAGTGTGTCTAGGACAGACAGGGTCAATAATCTTCTTATTAATGGTCCAGAGCTTGTCCCATTCCATGAGATTGAGATTCTTGGACGCCCCCTGTAAGAGTATCAAAGAAGAGTCATCAACATTCTTGAGCATATGAGTAATACAGGAATGAAAACATATCCATGGCTAAACACATTCTACTTGTCATTTCAAATTTGTTAGAGAAATAGAGAATGATGCATCTTTCTTTTTCCTTTTTTAAAAATAGATGAAAGCAAAACCTTTAACATACCTGCTCAACAATAAACTGTATCAGGGCTTCAATTTTCAAACCTCTACGCACAATTCCTTGCACTGTAGGAAATCGTGCATCATCCCATCCATCAACTTTCCCATTTTGTACAAACCACAAAAGCTTTCGTTTGCTCAAAAGAGTGTATACCATATTCAACCGGCTGAATTCATAGATAAGAACTTTTCTAAGACCCATGTCCTCTTGAATCCGGTAATATTGGGCATTGCGATCATGGTATTCACTAGACCGAAGGGCATGCGTGATTCCTTCTATAGCATCAACATATGGACAAGCAAAATCATAAGTTGGATACACTTTATACTTGGATCCAATTCTATGATGGGGCATTGGATTGCAACGATAATAAACAG
>PYAF01005361.1:434659-461746 GCA_007407185.1 Glycine tomentella | reverse complement strand
CTTCCACAGTTTTAGATTCTCCTCTACACTATTATTTCTGCATTTAGATTCTATGCCATCCATTCTCTCTTTTTGCATTTGTTCACGTGGAGTGTCATCAACATATGCTTTACCCTCGCGAATTAATTTTTCAGCCATTTCCATCAACTCAGGGAAGTAATCTGATGTATATGTAATTTGTTCATATTTGATACCCAATGTATCAATATCTTTAATCAGGTTGTCCACAAATTCATTGCTTTCTTTAGCAGGATTGGTATCATCAAAACGCACAATAACCTGACCCTGGTATCGCTCAGCAAAATATTTGTTCAACAAAGCTGCTTTTGAGTGTCCAATATGAAGATAACCACTTGGTTCAGGTGCAAATCGCAAGCGAACTTTTCCAACTTCAGCATCTGGAAGATCTATTTCTGCTGAAGGTTTGCTTCCTCCTTTGTTGTTCTCAGACACATTTCCATTCACCTTCTTCACTTTATCAGTGTTTACTGACTGTTCTTTTGACTTGGTTGCTGTTGGTTCTCCCAATCCTTTTTTCCCAACATATACTGATGTGACTTCATTTAAGGCAGTACCATGTTCTTCCACTATTGAATTGAACCATCGTGCAAGATTTGGATATTTCTTTGACTTCCTTAGACTTTCCCATCTCTTTCCAGAACCTGCAAAAGCATAGCACACATAGAATCTATTTGAATTCCGGGTAATAACAACAGGCCATCAAGGTACACAGAATAAAAACAGAGAAATGGAAGATAGAGTACTCTTTTGCACACACTACCACAGCATTCTATAAATTCGTCAACTACGATAGTGTCCTTTTTGTCCAAAGAACACAACAAAGCTACACATTAAACCCAGTGGATCCTGCATAGATTGCTAAACCTAGTTTGTTGGCATGGATACAACAAAGAAATAAACTCAAAGTGAAATCATGAACATGATTTTCTCTTCCATCAGCAGGTTGTTTAAAAGTGACCTAGCAGTACCACAAGACAATAGGTGTCATAAAAAGCCTTTACCTGCAAGACATGCCCATATTGCTAGGTCTGCAATTGACAATGAATAACCAACCAAAAAAGTACGCTTCTCCAGGTACTCATCTATATATTTACATGCATTTTCAAAAGCAGGGCCCAATGAGAGGATAGGAGCATAATCCAACCATTCATCAATCTGAAAGAAAAGAAGGGAAATCAGGAGAAAAGACAATAAAGTATGCAAACAACTAGGAGCAAAAGGGTAACACATGAAATAACTATTGGGAAAATAACTTTATTAATCTTAAGCCACATTATATATTTGTCATGAAAATTATATTCAACCTTGCATTTTGACTAAAACATCTTGCAAGATTCCTCTATGCATTACAATTATGTCACATCAGGAAAATCACCTGGCTAGATTCAAATGGATTTTGCCCATAGAAATGGGGAAGGCTGGCAACTCGCCCGATATAACGTAAAAGAGCATATGCTCCGTGCAACTTTAGCCTGCAGAGTAAATGCATTCATCAATCAATAATAGATAGTACATATGGTAGCAATCACATAAACCTTTTTTTTTTCCCCTTTAAGAACCAAAATGAATAATTGATATAATCACTTGAAAGGGTAGCCATACGAAAATGAAATTCATATACATATAAATATAAATATAAAACCTAAAACTAACAGCACATTACATCATAAAGATACGACATGTTTTGCATGCTTCCAAAAATGTCAATCCTACGCAAAAGGGGGGCTTAAAAAAATCAATTGGCAGTCATCTACGATTCAAAACGAACTTCAACGCACATATGAACTACGATGTCACTGACTCTTGGTTTATTTTGAAGTAGTGTTGCTAGTTGTTACACTGAGAAACGAACATTGGGGGGTGCGCAAAGTTGAAGACATTGGAGAAATAAAGAAATAAAAAGGAGATCGGAAATGTACCCATTGGAGAAGATAAATGTGGGAGGTGAGTCAGGAGAGAGAGAGGCATCAATCGTGGGAGAAATTCCGGCGAGCTTGGCGGCGGCTATTACCGATAACGGCGGAGAAGATGGGGCGAAAGCAAAGTTTTTGATGTTCATGGTATGCAGTTAAGACAAGACAAACTCGCTCCGTAGCACTAGCAGGGTCGTCTAGTCTAGGTTTTGAAGCACTTGGTTTTTCATTTTCACTTCTCCTCATTCCAATTTTGACTTTATTTGTTTCCTTTTTCTACCCAAGCCAAGCCCATATATTGTCAAAGGCTTGGCCCATGGGAAGATCAAGATAAAGGGAGGTGTTTTTACTTTAAACACAATATTTTCAATTTCAGCACATAGTTTTTATAATACTAGTCAAAATATTGCAATATTACAGCTGAACTTCATTTAGAAGCTTGTTTCCTTCTCTTCTATGAGTTGAATTTTAGTGCCATATATTTAATACTAAGAAAATAATAAAAAGTAGTGTAAAATAGAAGAATAATTACATGTTGGATACCTATTAAAAACACATGTATAAGAGGATTTCTGCGTCAAATTTGTAAAAAAGAGACAAAAGCTAGTAATACTTGCTTCAATGAAATGCAGACCATTTCTTTTTGATGGAGCCAAACACACTATAAAACAAGTGATGTCAATAATTAAAATAATAATTGTTGATTGAAAAATATTAAGAAAACATTCATTTGAATAAACTCACTTATTGTTCTAAATTTATTAAGAATTACAAAATTTTATATGTCTTACATCTTATTTTAATGAATATTTTATTCTGATTTTGTAGTTTTTAATAAATTTCCAACAATAAAAAATATATATTAAAAAATGTATGGTTAATACTCTTCCTGTTAATATTATAACAACAAAGTTTTATTCCATTACTTAAAATTGATTACATGAATCATAGAACCTCATTCGATTTAGTTAAAGACCCAAAATTTTCAAATATCTCTTAACAATTTTTTCCCAATATTCTTCTTAGTTTTCGTCTCCCTTCTTTATAGTAATAAAAATCATGTAATATACTCTTCTCATGGATAGTCGTGTTTGTGTTGTTATCTTCTCTATGATCTTTTCCTTGATCAATGTCACGTCAATATTATAACATTCTCATTTATCCACTCCTACTATTTTATTGTTATCCCGTTTAAATCCAATATTTTTTTTTATCATCACCTGAGATTACTTTACCGTGTGAAGTGAATTTACTCAAACCAGTATTAACATGATTTTTCTATGATATTTAATGACTAGCAGCTATTTTTTACACTACAAACGCAATTTCGAGTATGTTTTATTTTATTCATTTGCAAGTTTGTAAGATTTAGTATTTTTTCTAAATTTTATTATATTGTAAAAATCTTAATTACGACAGACATTACATATGAAGAATGAGAAAAGTGTAAGATTTCGCTTGGTCATTGATCGAATTTGAATCATTAGTCGTACAAAAACACAGCTAGCAGAGAAAACAAAACTGTATCCACAAATACTCACAGCCTGTAAATAAATGTCTAAACAAATAAAATCGAAGACAACTTATACGGCTGCAAGCAGAAAGAAGGAAAAAAAAAAGTTAGGTAGAAAATCGTGACTAACACGTGGAGATAAGAAGCGAGAGACAGAATCAGCGGTTTCTAGTTGCATTTCGCAACAAATGATTCATCATTGCTGTTTGATGGAGGAATAAGTAAATAAGGAAAAACTCTAGTGAGAACAGATCAAGGAATGGGAAGAAGATTAATACATATCTACAACTTACGTTACAAGAAGCAGTTAATTACAAACGTGGGAACAAATTAGAGTTACATTGGATGCAATTAATTTCTAGCTCCGTTCTTTTTATGATGTACAAAACAGATTGTGTTTTGCTGGTTGCATCATCTTTTATTCTTTTTTCAAAAACTTTTAAGCTTTCAAATTATGGGCTGCAGCAAGTTCAGCAGAGAGGATAAAAGCTGATTTGCCTGCTTCCCTTAGATAGCGAACATCTCCATTCATTAGCTTCAGCAGCTTTCTGCTGATCAGTAGGCTAATACCCTCCTCGGATTCTAGCCCGTTGTTTCCAAACATCTGGTTCAGTAATGCTTCTGGTACCCCACTCCCACCATGTGTTATGCTACATAAATATCCAAAATAAACACTTATTTAGATGTAAATCAAGGTTAATGTTCAAGTTCCTTCTTTATGTTTTGGTTAGGAAAATGTTAATGACGACCCTTATCAGTAAGGACACTGGTTAGCAAGACTGCATAAACAATGCAAGTTTCTTTGCCTAGCACAAGAGAGCAATGTGTTGATCATGCACCAATTCATGTCACACATTGTTTCCTCCTGGCATTTAAATCACATACACAGTGGGAATACTAATAGCCTGAGCTCTAACTTAAATAAATGAATTTTGAATGCGGTCATGGAAGAGTTACCTGAGCTCTAACTTAACGAGATGGACGGATTTCCCTAACTGTTCTTTGGTTAGAGTGCCTGCTACAACAACCTGACCTCCATTTGGAGTGAAATTGATGGAAATAAGTAAAAAGTCAGCCAAGACCTGCTGAAGCCTAAGACTATCACCATATAAAGTTTCCATCACAATCTGCTCTGCAATATCATTGACTATTCGGATACTCTTTCCATTACTTTTTGTCATGACTTGACTAAGGGAGGTAACCAGAACTTCATGCAGAGTGAACTCAGCCATCTCAAGATCCAAGTAACTGTTGAACACACAGGAAAACAAAAAAAGATTATATAATTGTTATGGAAGATGCCAAGGAAAACAAAAAAAGACTATATAATTGTTATGGAAGATGCCAAGACAAATAAATGAGGAAACTTTGTATTTTTGGTCATGTTTGTGTATTCATAATTTCATACACACAAATTAATCTAGCACTACAGAGTGACTATGAAAGCACAGTGTGAATGAAAAATAAACATACCCATTGGATGCCTTCTATCAAAGATGCTAATAATTGAACATTTTATATGGGTACCCTACAAAAAAGTACAAAACATGACAAAACTACATAACAGGAACCTTGAGAACTACCGAACATGATAACAACAGACACAAAATATCAGTTGTGTTATACTAGTCAATGTTTTTGGAGTTTAGTTGCATGAATGAGGTTAACTTTCTAATCTTGAGTTTCAATGAGGTTTCAAATAGGAACTTTATTATGCTTTAATAGGAGTTCCAACTGATAAATGCTTCACACCACATGAATGTAAATAAGGAGAAAAAAGAACAAATTCAGAGATATCATACCCATCTATGATACTGTCAAGATCTGAGTCATCAAGAATTTTACTAAGCTGCTGCTGGCACTGAGCACTAGTGCGTAGAAGTTGTTTCTGCTCTGTTCCCAGGTCAGTACCCTCCAACATTTTCCGGGAAAATATAATTCCACACAAAGGATTTCTGATTTGCCTTTTCATGTAACTTAATGCATTTAATCTCTTCAAGGCAGTTTGCTCGGATAGGCGCTGAATATGTAATGCTTGTTGGAGCTCTGCGCTAGCTAGCTGCAAGAAGCAGAAGACCCCAGTAACTAGGCCCTCTACGTCCAGTTTCTTACTCACAGAAAGCAGGCATTCTACATACTTGCCATTCCGAGCAAAGAAACCAAAAGGAACCTTCTCTGTTTCCAAACCAGTCATGGCTTTATTAAGTACAACGCCCAAATTAACAAAAGCTTCCTGATTCTTTAGGCGACAAGCAGCCATCTGGGTGCCAAAAAGCTCTCCCAAAAGCATTTTATCCATTACCTCCTCTCGCTTCCATCCAGTTAACTTCGTCATAGCTGGATTCCACTCACAACACCAGCCAAATTCATCTGTGCCAAATATAGGAGGGATTAATGGATTGCGGTTCTGTACAATTGCCTTGTAATCACCTTCAATACGGGTGAATTTGTCCATGACATTCTTCTGAGCAGTTATATCATGGGCCACAAAACAAACCCCGACAACATTATCTCGAAGATCCCTGCTTGCGCAAGCATTTACTACTAAACTAATAGGACCAGAATCCATCTTAGACCCATGTGTTTTGATCTCAAATTGGACATTCTTCTCTTCTTCACCTAGTTAACAGAATAAAACAACAATTAAAAAATATGGAAAGCAGGTTAGAAGAATACAAGCCCATTGTGTCAGATAAATTGCATCAATTCCTCCCACCAAGCCCCCAAAATAAAAATGACAACACAACTCCAAGGGTGTTCCATTCCTTCCCAAGTTATTGTAATGAAACTGTCAACAAGACATACTTTTCTTCTCAGAATTCTTCATCAATGCAATGTTCATGTGTGACTTTAGGGAACATAATATGTGCAGTTGCTCGCTAAATAGACAAAGGCACATACTACTCATTTTTTAAGCTTTTGCTTATGAATGATAAGGCTTGAAAAACAAATAGAAGAAAAGAGTATAGAAGGATAAGATAGAGAGAGGGAAAAAAACGACATACCTAGCAGTGCTAAGTTAAGCATCTTCTTGACTCTATCAGTTGAAGAATCCTCAATAAGTGTGAGTAAATGCTTTCCCATAGCTTCACCAACTGGAAGACCTGTCAACTCAGCAATTTTTATGTTCCACCCGTTGACCAGCCCATCAACATCAACTGCCAAAATAGGCACTGTTGCAGTTTCAATCAACCTAACAATCTCACTTGTCACTGCTTCCAGTTCCTGCATCCCTTCAATCTTCAAATCGCTTAGTCTTGTATTAATTGCTTTTGTGTTTAAATCCATACTCTCGGTATCTTTGAATGCATTTCTCAGTATTAACTGCAAGGAATGCATAGCATCTATTTCATATTCCTTCCATGGTAAGCTCCTTGCCTTCACAACATCAAGGAAAGCCTGGAATGATGATCTTGGATGCATCCTCCTACCATCATCTTTTTCTCCAGCTTCATGCTTTGCACCACCCCATCGGATTTCTGCAGCAGTGTGTGACCGAAACCAAAATACTATGTCTTTTGCAGTTACTCTAACAGCTGCCATTCCACACACAATATCCTCCAGAGAAAGAGCCGATGGGAACCCTGCATCAGACAAGCTATCTGTACTGAAGCCTGTGGAATCCATATGGTGCTCAGACAACCAAAATGCTATCTCTCTTATCTGGGATTCACTTGGTGTCACTCCTAATCTCCATACCTTGTTCTTATATATGAGGGCAGCTCCATCACATTTCACTAGATCCATTATATTGGGGCTCTCTGATACAATTCCTAAGGGTGCATCTCGCATCACCAGATCACACAAGAGTGTCTGGGTGCGCAGGATATTCTTCTCAATAATCTGATATTCTAACTCTATTTCTTTGTTCACATGGATGGCAAATACTTGAGCCAGAAACTCACAAGCATACCTTAGAGGAAAGGGAACAAACCTGGGAGTAGTGTTATGGCAAACTACCAAACCCCAAAGTCTCTTCCTCTTTTGTGGCTGAATAGCATCAGTGTCCCCATCTTCTTCGTTGTCATTGACTACAACTGCCATAACCAGGGAAGCAATTGAATCCATGTTTGCCATGTACTGTGCATGGCAGCTATGAGGAGCTCTTAAGGTGGAACCACACAAAGTCAAATCAAATGGGAGTTTTTCATCTTGAAGAACCCTCACGTGTTTTGCATGACAATCAACTATCATACGAACCTTGTTCTTCATAAATAAAAAGCGTGAAGCCTGGGGAATATCGGTGGCTGGATAGTGCAAACCCAGATATGGCTCAAGACCTGGCTTTGTTATCTCAGCAATCACCTCTCCATGATCATCCTCATGAAATTTATAAGCCATCACCCTATCATAACCTGTGAGTTCAAAAACTTCTTGAACCATGGTATCACATAGTCTTTCCATGCTCCCACTAGGCAACGATTGCAATCGGGTAATTGCTTTCGCAGCAAGCTTGTAAGATTGCAAGGCACCTGCTGCAGTCATGGGAACTTCATAAGGCTTGACTGGCTCAAAGTCAATGATCATACTACCAGTGACACGATGGATAATCGCATAAAAGGGCTTCCCAGAGGTCTTGCAATGGATAAGGACGGGGTTAAGAAGCGAAACCTCCGCAAATCCTAGAGCCTTCTGCAATGCAGAAGCACTTGGTGCAGTGAATAAAGTTTTTATGTCAGTGCCAATGCCAAGGGCAGGGTGGTCACCAACACTGGGGACAGCATGGCTCACCATGGTCAGCATTTCGGGCGCGTTCTCACTGTATGCAATGACCTTGCATGTTTTCTCATCTAAGGCCAACAAGCACCCAAAAGGCTGAATCATCTTGCCTTTCTGCATGTGGTGGAGGTAAGCTGTTGTAACTTTGTCAGGCCTTGGTTGATTGACTCCATCAGCTGTACTAGAGTTGCGCACCGAACTGGAGTAGTCAAAGGAACTACCAGACTCCTCAAAAGTTGCATGGAGTTTTGCATCTACAGTTGCCAGAGCCATAGCCCTAGCACTACGTCTTGATCTCCCCGAATTGCTGGATGATTGGCTAGGCCTTGAGGTAGACATTTTCACTCAAAACTGCAGTTGAAATGTAAAAAATAATATGAGTAAAAGTTAATCTGAATCATATAAGAACATCTGAGAACAAGTTAAAATCTATTAATCAATTTACTCCAATGCCAATCAATTCCCTTCTGCTCATGAAACAATTCAAGAAGATAATAACAAACTTCCAACACCTTCTCAAGATGACAAAATTACGAAAGACTTGAGTAACTACTAACAATTTGTTTTATGACCCAATCATGAAATACAAACAATCTCCACAGCTCAGGTGAATAAATACACATCACGTAGATTGTGAACAACGACCCAATCACAGAACTGTACATGCTCAATGATGGAATAAAATTGACCGTTATTATTCTCAATTTTGAAGAAAATTGATCATACTGTACGTTAACACACTGAACAACTACGAGCCGACAAAACAATTTCCAGTGAAACAAGAACATATTTTGCCATGAACAAACAGACACGCATCACAAACATTAAAAGCAGGAAAGTGAATAGGATAAGATAACAAGTCAGACAGCAGAAGAAGGAAGAGAAAAAAGGAAAAAAAGGTGAGTATGGAAGCAACGAACCTTGAAAGGGAAAGAGTGGCAACAAAGGGAAGGAAGCAATGAAGCTAAGGGTTAAAATAAAGAAAAGAGGTGTGAGCAACAACAACACCCATGTCTCAACCCCTTCTTCAAACTCACCACAACTGTGAGTGTGACCAGGGACCGCCATGCCATAAAGATATCATTTTTATAGTACCCACTTCGAGCACCATGTGAATGTGAATGTGGGAGTTAATGGGGAATGAACTCTGATGATTAAAATAAAAAATATTACACAATTCATCATTATTCGTTCTACAGTTCAAGCTTTTATGAGTGGCCAGCCAATATACCAAAATAAACATTTTTTTAACAAAAGTTTTTTTTGTTTTAATTTAAAAATGTGTAAAACTAGTTGACATTCCTTTGTAATTTGTTTGGATAGGATGTTAAGTAAATGTTAGGACTATTAGTAGCAAAATTTCATCTCTAAAAGATTATTGTTGTTGAAGTCTAATTATAAGCAATCATTAGTTTACAATTATTCAACTAATTTTCAAGTGTTAGGAGAATCACCGTGAAAAAGATCATCCACATCAAATAAAATTTTAGTAACATCAAAAGAGAATCAAATCTATATCCATAAAAAAGATAAGAGTTATTTTTGGATTTTTAATCATCTGTATCGACTTGTCTTGTTATAAAAATTTAAAATAGTTATTATTTTAATTATTTTATACTTAACTGTTCATATTAAAATTAAAGATATTTATCATATACACAATATAATAATTTGTAATTAAATAATATAAAAAAGTAAATAAATTATATAATAATCATAATTATAACATAATAAATTTATTGACTCTTAAAATAATTAAATATGAAGAATGAATTTTGATTAATCAACAATAATAATACTCATAATACATATAAATTGAACACATAAAAAACTTATATTCTTCATATATTTAAATTAAATTCTTACAATAAAACAAAAACATCAATACTACTAGTATATTTTAATAATAAAATATTATAATAGTGGAGTATTTTATTGGATTTTACACGCGATGCGAGATTAGATTCACTCCGATTCTGGCAGCAATTTGTACATTTATTATATTGGAAAGAAAACTAAATTGAGCAAGTGGGTTTGGCTATTTGGTTCCTAAAACAGACAATAAAGACAGTTGTCGATCATGGATGGGAGGTTTTCCTAGCTTATTGCCCCCTTTTTTCACTTCCATTTCTGATTTCATGACGGCTCCCAATTCAGCCAACTCCAAAAAGAAAAAATATATATCCAAACCCATTTCCCCTATTCAACTTTCCATTAGTAATCATTTTTCCTTTCGTGGGGTGTTTTCAATCTTAAATTAATGTAATTTGGTTTTATTATTGATCGCTATGTCTCAACTTCGACCAATTACAACAATTTTAGACTACTTAACATAGTTGACAAATAACTATTTTTGAGATATGTAGTTAGAAGTTTAATTCATAAGTATATATCATACATATATAACTATTTTCTTTAAATAAAGTTTAATATTTTAAAGATTAATTTTTAACTTTTGGCAAGAGAATATTATGAATTTTTAAAAAATGTTAAACTTTCTTATAATGAATTTTTTTAAAAAAATATGTTATCAAGATAAGATATTCAATGTATTTTTATTTATTAAATGATTGTTTTATAAAAAATAATAAAATTATAGAAAGATGTATTAGAATACTCGTTATTGATGAGTAAAGAATAAAGAAAGCAGGGAGTCCGTAAAGTGGAATAAATGTGTGGAAGGGATAAGAAGGAAAAAAGAAGAATGGATTTTTTATAATAATTGTTGGATGATTCATTCTGATTGGATAGCCGTCCCATGCCTTGGATTTGGAGAAGGGGGAATAATAGGAACAAGAAAGTGAGTTATGGGTGTCACGTGCACTCCTCAAAGCACTGTCGTTGCTCCGCCTGAAAAACTGGGAGCAACACTATAACTATAAAGTAAGAGAAATTATACTTCTATCATACATTATACAACAAAAATATAATTAAGAGAAAGAAAGAGAGAAAATTAAATTAAATTAAATTAAATTTAAAATATAATAAATAATAAGAAAAAAAAGAGATAAATACAAAATATAATATTATATAAATTATTATAAGTATATCATTCTCAATAAGTAATACTAGAAATTCATTCGTTTGCAAATAAAAAAAATTAATGAAATAAGCAATAAAATAATATAAAATATACTTTAACTCAAAAAAATTATTTTGATTCATTTTCGTTTCATGGCACTGCCTGGGGATCAGATTCACAAGTCAGAACTGACATATAAACCACCAAATTAGCCCATGCCGTGTAGCGCTGTAATGTTACACCACCTGTAGGGTCCTGCTCCTGCTCCTGCACACACCGTTTTTCTAAATTTAGTCGCACTTATGTTTTCCTACCCTCTCAGGTTTCTTATTTTTTATTCATTCTAATTAGTTTCATATACTATTTTCAGTATTACATCAATTATATACTATTCTTTTAATCATAAAACAACAAGATGCATTTTCCGATGCACACTTACTTAACCTTCATTTTTTTCTAATTTAAAAAATAAAAAATAATTGTAAAATTGCGACACCAAAATCTTTTTTTATTGTTTCATTAACTTATACTCACATGCATCCAAAGCACCCTCTTTACTAAGATCAATGTAGCTATGTAAACCGATAGCAATAACATGAAAAGCAAGAAATCTCCTTACCCTATTGTTAAGAATAGAGAATTACTATTAATAAACTTATATTGTAAATGACTATTATTCATTTTAGGCACGATGGTCATTGGCATCTTATTCTTTTTCATGATTAGGGGATGATGGTTTACACATCTAGGTTCTATTTTGTTACTGGATTAAAAGGTGGAAATTAACGTGTATTGACCTTGAGGTTTATGTGAATGAATTAGAACCTTCTAAAACTTTTAACAAAATCAAATGTGATTTAATTATACATTTATCCCATCTTTAAAATAAGGGATGATCAAAGTAAGCTTGCTAGTGACATTTGTTTGATTTTTTTTTCCTTTTGGAAGGAATTACACAAAGAAAGAAAAATGGAAGAAAACCTCAAGGCTCATCTAGATTTCTTTGTAGCAGGAGACTGTGATTTTTCTATTTTTCTATCTTTGTTGTTTATAATTGCAGGTTGCTAGTTGCTAGTGTAACTAGTGTTGAGCATATGTGTCTAATCTTTCATTGTTCATATGGTACACAGTTATAACAGACTTTTGGCACCTTGTAAGCTTGTGAAAGTGTCATTGGACATTTCCATAAACGAATTATTGACCAAAAGAAGAAAAACTCTAAACTCTAAAGTGTTAGCAAGCTAACTCACACAATGCTTCATGCATTCAAATATAAAAAAACCTCTAATATCCTATACATATAAAACTAACACATTTCTAACAGACTGTATACATATTTTTGTTAAAATTTATTATAAATCATATATATTTACATAGATTTCACTTCTTATTTAATGAATTTCACTCATAATTTTTCATAATTTCTATTAAATTTCAATTTAATATAAAACGTGTTAGAAAAGACACATTAAAGGAGTTTGTTGTTAGTAAATCATTTATATAAAATACAGTAGTTTGATATACCGAGAGAGATTTTTTCTACTGGTTGCAAGAATAATATAAATATATACTTAAAAGAGAAAAAAGAATATTGAGAATATTTAATTGAAAGAATGAAAAAAAATAAAAACCCACTTTTTTAAACAAACAATTCAAAGATAAAAATATGTAAAAATAAAATACAAGGAAGAGGATACAAGGTAACAAGAGTACCTGCTCTGGTGCAACAAAAAAACACATACCAGAAATTTGTATAGGTAAAAGCTACTGATATATCCTCTTCCCCTCATAAAAGAAAATGTAAATAAGTAAAACCCAATTTGTATGTATAATATAAAAAATATGATTAACATCAGATTTGGTATATATATATATATATATATTGTGATGATATTACAATTTATATCAAGATTTTTTATAATTTTACTTTTTTTTTAAAGTTAAAAAGAAAGTTAAAACAGATGTGTGGCTGAAAAAAAAGTTTTTTTTTTTTTTAAATTTAAGCTTCTTTTTGTTTCTCCATCGTTTTTTTCTTTTATTTTTCTTTCATCCAACTACCAAAAAAATGTGTGGCTGCCATTTGTTTATAATAGCAGACCTATTTCTATCCACAAATGCATGTAGGGTAAAATTTTGGCTAGTCTGACGGATAAAAAGAGTTCATTTTAATGAGAGAAAAAAAACAATGAATTGAAATTACGATAAAATTCATGAACATCATCAAAGTTATTGTAACATGTATTTTAATGCACTTTTAAAGCATAAATAAGGCTTTGATTTATTTTGCAAATGTAATCTTAGAGTCATGGAATTATGGTTGGCTCGTGATCCATTAAAGATCTCCATAATAATTTATATCCCTCGGTTTCCCAACATCATTTTCATTTTTATCTAATGTATGATTATAAAATGCAAACCTTCATCAACACAGTTATACAGCACGTGCTAGAATCAAAGAATTGACAAAACATATTGCTTAAATCCTAGTGGCCGCCCTCTTCTATTTAACTATTTTAGCATTGGAGTATATTATTGGATAAACCGGATAAATTTACATTAATAAATCATGAATAATTATATAAGTGAATTAGACACCATATTTAAATTCATAATTTAAAATTCAAATTTATAGATTTTTTCCTTATTTATATAATGTTCAACTTTTTTATTTTTATCTGATGTGAGATTTTATCTCATATTTATATTTCAACATTAATGTCATAATGTAGATGCAAATTTCTCACACTGTGTATGTACGACTAATGTTGCCATACTTACGAGAAATTCTTTGGTGTAATTTGATTGTCTCTGATTACACTCATTTTGAGGCCATAAACTACACATCTTTGAAACGGTTTAACACACAAACTTAAAGGAACTAACAAGAATATGCTTTTACATCCCACTCCCACTAACCAATATAGTCTACACCCGATTCTGAAAGTAGTTACTCTACGAACTAGCTAATCATGGATATGATTAGTGGAAAAAAGAAGAAGGGAAATTTGAGATCCAGTGTGCAATCCCAGTAACTTAATTTCCTGAATCAAATTGTGTACAATGGGATTATCCTAATTCACTGGAGAAGATGCCAAGTAACTTTTACACCAACTGCTTAGCTGCCATAGCATTGTCATTGAAGGTCAGTTTAGTTATACGCTGCAGCTGAAAAGTTCTCCATATTAGTAATAAAGTGAAAGTTTAAGTTTAAGGTCTACCAAAGTTAAATTATGTATTGAAATGAGTCGAAATCCAATTTATAAACGTCCAACAACCCCTTGCTTATATAGCATGCTTCTTGTGATAAAGATAGCTAGTTACGTAACAAATTGTACAAAATAACAAGTGCATCCAACTACATTCTTCTTCTAAGCGATAACTTGATAATTGTGGAGATGTAGGAAGGTTTGTCACGAATTTAAAGTGCTACAGTATAAATATCTAAAGTTATTAATCTTTGCCAGAATGTAAAAAAACGCAAGATGATTCTCCTTGTCATTACATCAATACAAATAATGTAAGATGAGAACACAATATTTCAACTTCTTGTTATCGAATTTGGCAAAAATTTCTCATGGTTATGCTCCTCCACGAATGGTTGGGTGTATATGTGAAAATAATCCGACACAAGTTAATAGCACAAAGGTAATAGTAGGTATCTTAAAATAAGTTAGAATAAAGTTAGATTACCTGAACCTTGAAGATTTCTTTTATAGAGATGAAATTGGATGATAATATCTTAATTTCTTTCGTAAGAATATGTAAATAGAGAAAAATATGATTCTATCTTATCTTTTTTCCAATAATAGATAACTTCCGATTTTATGGAGTATCTTGTTGGATAATTTCCATTTTTAGTTGATTGATACTTTCCGTTTTTATTTGATTGATATTTTCTGTTTTTATTTGATTGACCAAATCAAATAATATTTGATGGCTTAGGCTCAATCCATTGTAAATCCAATTCATCCTATAAATAGATGAGTAAAGGTGGAGGCAAGACACACTGAAATTTGAGAGCCTCAAGTGACAGTCTTGAGTGTCATATTTGAGCAAACCATCGTGTCTGTATATTTGAGAGCTTAGAGTAAAATAATGTGAGCATTTGAGTGACCACCATTGTTGGAGAGGTTGAGTGTACCACCACATTGGCGTGTTTTTGATTCATTATAACCGATTATTGTTATAGTGGATTTTGATACTGAATTAGGTCCCGTGAGTTTTTCTTTTCTCACATTGAGGAAGGTTTTCTCACGTAAAACAAATTCTGATTGTCTCTCTCGTTCCCTTTTGATTTTATTTCTGCTTCCGCAATTTGATTTGAGGATCCGAGATACCCAGCATATATCTTTATTCTTTTAGTAGAAGATAAAATTTTCTCTTACCTTAATTATATCTATTAGATTTTTTAGATTCCGAGTAACCCACTCGTTCGACCACTGAACACAAAAGCTCTCCGAGTTTGTGTAGTACACAACTCAACTGACTAATGATTGATACCTAGAGCATTCATGCTAGGCTGAAATCTGCCACATGCAAACAACTTCATAAATGCCTCGTGATTGGAAGGAAAAGAAGTTATTATTATCTATAACACCAAAGTCTTACCCAAGATCTCTTTAGGATTATGCTCAGTTGAAAAAGTAATGCAAATAAAAAAGAGGGAAAATAATTTAAATTGATTGTTTCAACTATTTGATAAACTCAATCCACTCTCATCAGCAAACAAGGCCTGCAAATTAACATAATTGATCACCCATCAATGTCAATTAACTGTGTGTATACAACGAAAACTTGTTTTCGATGTATAGTAGGACTGTAGGGGTGCAAAATAATAATAAAAAAGAAAACTTATTCTTGTTGTATATTAAAACTTCTATGATCCAATCTACAACATAAACTTGTTTTGCGTATTTGGCCCAAATACACAAGTGGAAAGTGGAAACCATTGTCTAGTGATAATATTTTGAGTTATGCTTTCTATACCCAACATATTTTCGATACACCTAACATATTTTTTTTATTTCCAACTTTACCCTCTTACGGATTATCAATCCGTATGAGGCATATGGATTGAAGAAGCTAAATGGTGTATGCCCATTTTTACAAAGGGTATTTTTGAAAATTAATTGTACAATGTTAGATGTATTAGAAATATACTGAACAATAATACCATCTAGAAAGGTTTGAATGGGAATGAGGGGAGCCGATAGCAGGCCCATTACTAGCACCCAATTAAACTAGCCCAATTTGATAAGACTCAAAAATATTAATATGACCCATTATGGATTGCGTCTAAATTGACAACTTTATCTGAAATTAGTACAATTAGTATCTGTAAATAATTATAAAAATAATATTTTTTAACTATATATATATAAGGTGAAATCTATACAATTCAATAAAAAATATTTTTAAACACTAAGTTGACTTTAGATTTTGACAAAAAGAAGCTAAGCAATATGCTCATAACATTAGCAGGTTAAATCAAGACCACGAACTACGTCTCATGGTATCAGTAAGCTTGGAGCCGAGAAGTATATCACACTTCTTTTTGGCAATGATTAATTAAAACACAAGTTTCTTGGAGTTGGAGAAGCCACTAGATTGAAAAACACAAAGTTACAAAATCCCACAACTAAATTACTCTAATCGTATAATTTTCGTTTAAGAAAAAAATTGTTTTAAAATAATTGTTATTTTAATATTTTTAATATAATATTAATTATTATTTCATATATTTTATAATATTAACAGTGGACGAAAATATCTATAAATAAATTAATAATAATATAAGATTAATTTTATAAAATTCTTAATCTCCATTATTTATTTATTATTTTTTAATTTATATAAAATAATCCGAGACTACTGTGGTGTTGTAATGAGACTGAGAGAGTAAAGAGAAAGTAAGGGTCTTTGATCATGATTCATAAAGCAAAAAAGGAAACATAAAAACACACGGGCTCTTCATCATCTTCTCCTAGGAATGCAAGTCCACCCACCAAAAGTGAGACGATCGGATGCAGCTAACGCGACTCCAAGTTGTTAGTATTTGCCGTGAAAAGTGACTTTCATACAATTTTTTCGCACACCATGAACCATGATCTAATTTAAAAATTTAATTCAATACAGAATAATAATTTTTATTCCATAAAATGCACTCCCCACCTAAATAACTATTAATCTATTTTTGTTTTTGCAAAATAAATTTTATAAAATGCACAGGATTTCCACATAGTTCATTTTTTTCTTTATTTTGGTTCACATGGTCCGAGTTTACTTTGATCAAATTCAATCTCACCTTCATTAATTGAGCTAATTGAAGTGACGAAATTGTTCATTTTTTTTATCAGGCACATTGTTGATCTTTGATGGTAACTATTTAACACGTATTAAAAGCCTATTTTCTTGATAATTTTCTTAAAAACAAATTTTTTGTCTCTCGCCCAAGGTAAATTATGTTAGAAAAATCTGGTCAACTTAGCTTTGATAAAACTACATGATGACAGGGAAAACTTATTCTCTTTGCCGAACAAGCAAATTAACCTACGTGAAGAAAATGAACAAAGCCACCATCAAAATACTCCGAGCCTGAGACATGCCAGTTATTTGAACACAGGCGATGAATACATTAGAAACTTTTCAGGAACAATGAGACATGCCAGTTATTTGAACAAAGAATATATTTTACTAAAAAGAATAAATAAATTTATATAAAATATTAATTATATCAATGCCATCATGTCAATCACAAAGACGGTCTTTTTTTTTGGCTTAATGTAAACTAAATATCATAGAAATCAGAATATTCTCAGGTACAATTAATATAAGATTTTACTATGGTCCTACTCCTACGTCCCTGACTAATTTTAGGAGAAGAAATGTTGAGCCTTCAATCAAGAATATTTTAATATTTGAAAAATTAAGAGGTGATAAGTAGATTATTTTTAAATTTTTTTATTAAATTAGTCCTTTAAATACTAAAATTTATCATTAAAAAAATTCCGTTAAACTAATCTCTCATACAAAATGTAAAGGACTAAAGTAATGATGAAAAAAAAAACTGAATTTCGTGATACATTTGTATATTTAAAGATTAATTTGATGATTATAAGATTTGAAAAATTAATGTAAAACAGTAAAAGTGTCCTATCTTTGAGGCACGAGAGGACCAAATTAAGCATTTATTCGAGAAAAAATAAAGGGCTTCGTGTATAACGAATTAGCCAAAAGTCAGGTGGGTCAATTCTGTAGTGATTACTGGGGGCAAACTACTACAAAAGAATGTGGAACAATAATTAGAGAACACTGTGTACCATCCTTAATGAAAGATTGGAGATACAAAGATTTTGTGGCAGATTAATTATCACTGTTGGCATTTGAATTTCGTCTTTGTTCGCGGAGTTCAATCTTCAAACACAAATTTTAATTTTAAAGCAGCTTAATGAAAAAAACCATAGAGAGAAGCAACGACAGCAATTGACACTGACAACCGAGCACTGGGAATATTGCAGCAGTAGCCAGCCTACAATTTTTGCTTTAGTGAAGTTCATTTTGAAAATTTGTAGTTGGACCCGGAACAGAAAACTGTTGTTAATTATTAGTACCTACTCAAAAAGATAATGAATGGAATATGAACTTAATCCTTTGCATGATTTCTAATGAAATGCTAGTTCGGTTGGCCAAAAAAACTATAATTTATAAGCTCATTATGATTAAAACATAGTTGTAAAGGAATGAGTATTATTGCTTTTATAGGCAATCACAACTTTTGTGGCCCCTTTCAACAGCTGCTAGCTTTCCAACTAATCTAATTACTCATGGAAATTTCCTTGATCATATATACATACACATACCCTCTCTTCCTTTCTTAGTAATATATATAGAGAGAAGAATTAGCACTATATTTGACAACTCAAAGATTTCATAAGGTCACTCAAGGTATCATCAATAGGCATAGTTTTATTAATGTGTGATGTGTTAGAGGATATGTGCATTGGTGAAGATTGAAATTAGAAGCAAGAATGAGGAGGGCATGCAGGAAAATATGGCGATCGGTGCCTTGCACGAGCAGGAAAAGCTTGCGAACCGACTCTAGGAAGGACATGGAGGAGATTCTGAGGGCTAAGCTTTCAACTATTAAGGAAGAGCCGGAATTGTGTGATGAGAACTTAGCATCACCAAGACATATGTGTATGGCCAAGAAACAAGGGAAGAAGGTTCAAGGAAAAGATAAGACAGGACGGTGTTTAGTACCACATGTTAATCTGAAGCAATCTTATGTCCTATTTATTACAGGGTTTGCATCCAAAGGTGCCTTTGCTGGGTTTCTTCAACGCTAACTTGTACCTCCTTAGTCCTTACTCTATTCCAATAAGAACACGAAGAAGTCTCTTCTTGGCAAAGACCAGATTGCACGGTTGGCTAATTTCAATTTATGATGTAATGTTGTGTACTACTTAGCTATTTTTAACTATTTTTATGTGTGCAATATGTACAGTTTTATTTCCTTCCGGTAATGTAAAATCACTGAATGTTGGCTTGTAGTATCAGCGTCCTTTTCCCCATTTTGGCCTAATATTTTTGGCCACAGTGGATTGCATAAAATTCTATCAAAATTATGTTGACATCTACATAGTATATAATGTTGCTGTAGATTTTGCTGACGTTTGCATAATCAATGACTGAAATAGTTTTCTATATGCCAGCCCACGTTGGAGGAGAGTGGAGGAAAAGAAGTTAGAGCTCCTTAGATTGTGAATAATTTTCATTCATATATGGGTCTAATAATCATCGCAGTTTAGCCTATTGACTACTATTTCAAAATTTCAAGGACTTGTATGTTTCTGCATTATGAAGATCTTGATCCAGTAATAGCAACCCTGCAGAACTAGCCCTTTTGAAAAAGAAAAAAACAATTCTTCACTTGCTATAGTTGCTACTTAAAAAGATCATTATTGAATATTCTTCCAATATTAATTATGGAGTGAAAAGTTGGAACTGCAACATGCCTGGTAATCGGATATTTATTTAAACTCTTGAATGTTCTGTATAGGAAAGTTACGCATCCATTCAATAATTCAAATTTAGAGCGATATTTGAGGTTTATATATTTGACTATAGTACGAATAAAAGTTACAACAAAGTTACAAATGTTTGACTAAAAGAATATAGTTAGTAAGGAGCAAATTGTTAGGACTTAAACGAGGAAAACGTAACTCAAAAGTAGCGGTCTTTGAATCGATTTGGATTGATTTGGTTTAAATTTAAGATTCAATTTAATCAAATTTGATCGGTTCAGTTCAGTTCGATTTTCAGAAAAAAAAAATTGGAATCCAACCCAACCCAACCTGTTCATGAATGATTCGGTTTGGATCACCGGGTTATCCATTTAATTTTTTTTATAACTATTATTTTATATCACGATTCTTTAAAATATCTCATACAATTAACACAATATTATCAAATATATGAAAGTAGTAAAATTGATTCATTTAATACCATCAACATAATATTCTAAAATAGACTTATAATATAAATTAAAACCAAAAATTATTTAATAAGATTTACTACAATAGTTTAAATCACAACTATTTCTTACAAATCAAGTTTTGTTATAACCAATTTTATTGCAACCAGATTTGCTGAAACAAACAAATAAACAAAATATGATTCATTAATATTATAAACATGGTAAACAAAATATAAAAAAAGGTGAAACAAATAACAATATATTTGAAAGTAATACATTAAGAAGTTCCCGCACTTGCAGTTTCAACACTTGGAGATCCAATATTAGGCGTATTTAAAGTCAAACCATACAACTCTAAAAATTTAAACACAACTCAAATGTCTAAAATACACAACTCAATTTATTTTCCATTATTTTGATTTCAACTACTTAAAGTTTTAAAATAGGGAACATAACTGTGGATGATCAATCTAAGTCAATTGAGAACTTTTTTAATATTGAAAATTATTTCATTTGGTCCAATTTTTGGAAGCAATCGAGAACTTTTTTAATTATAAAAGTCTGTTATTAAAACTTTTATAACATATGAATATTGTGTTAGTCCCATATGAACTCAAGAGAGGGGATGAATTGAGTTTTATAAAATAATTAATAATTTAAAATCAAACTCAAAGCAATAATATGGAGATAAGAGATAAACAAGACACAATCAATTTTAACATAAAAAATCCAATTGGGTAAAAAACCACGATGTCCAAATTGTATAATCAATCCAATGGACAATTTCACTATGATAATTTTGTGTACAAGAGTTCCTAGTATCCTAGTTTTCTAGTCTACTCTTATACAACAATTATCCAAGCTGGTATCCTTGTTTCCCAGCAAAAATCTCAATTCACCAAGAATAGACTGGTATCCTTGTTTCCCAACCAGACTGCTATCCTAGTTTCCTAGCCAAAAGTCGCACGTCTCAATTCATCAAGAACAGAGACAAAACTGGTATCCTAGTTTCTCAAATGCGACATTTTCCAAAGTCAAGAAGAAGAATACAATAAAATAGTTACATTTACGCTTCTATTCCTTAAGCAAATAGGTACCTTTAAATCCTGATGGAGAGTTGAAGAATCAGACTTACCAAACGCTTCTATATGATCTCACAACAATTCTGTCAATGATGCAAACATAAACTCTCTAGAACTCTAATATTTTTTGGAATGGAATGCATACATGAACACCAAAATATGTTTATATTTATACTAATTTAAAGATATGATTTTAACCAATTTTTGAATGCAATCCTAAATATATTCTATCATATTATCCAATGCAATCTTAAAGATATTCTATTATATTATACAATGCAATCTTAAAAATATTCTATACTATTTTTTAATGCAATATTAAAAAATATTCTATCCTATTTTTTTTATGCAATCTTAAACATTTACAATACCACACTTTTTTTATTGTCAAATTATTTTTTTAATTTTTAATATATATATATATATAAATAATAAAATTTATATTATTATTACGGACTGATCGGGTCACCGGATTAATGGATATGTAAATCTAAATCCGTGACTCACCCCGTACATGAACGATTTTAGTCAGTTCGGTTCGATTTTGACCCAAATATATAAATGACCAAACTTAAACTGTTCGGATCAGTTCGGGTTCACGGGTGATTCATACCCATGAACACCCCTACTCAAAAGACTAATCCATTAGGTGAAAGAGCCTCAAGGCTTACATCAAGTAGTTTACTCAATGTGGGACTCCTAACATTGTCATCCCCTTAAAGGGTCAACGTCCACGATGGTTTTCACTATGTCGACACTGACCCGGTGGTTGCCTTATTCCCTTGGATGGTTTCACTCATTTATCATTATTCGATTTGCACCTTAATCCAACTTTAGGGGTGTTCACGGGTCGGGTTGGGTTTGGATAAACCTGTTACCCAACCTGATCAAAATTCTAAGGGTTGGGTTGGGTTTGTGCAACTTTTTTTTGCAAATCCAACCCGACATAATAAATGGGTTGCGTTAGGTTGGATTAATTGAGTTTGAATATTTAAAAATATTTCTATTTTTTAAAATAATTTTTTTAGAACAATAATTTGTTTTTGTCTAAAGTTTTTTAAGTATATAATGATTAAATGCACTAAAAAAGACCAAATTATGAAAATATTTGACTAATAGAATTCATGATTTTAATGCTGATACAAAATTTTTTATTTTAGATAAAATAAAGCATGATATAAGCATGTGAAAATATAAATAAAATCAAGACAAAGATAAAAACATCTTAAAAAAGGAAAAAATCATAAGTAGTTTAATTTAATAAACTATGTGAGCTAAAAATTACTAAAGTGTTTTGTATTTAATAATAAATTTATATATATAATAAACTAAATTATATGATATAAGTTGGGTTGGGTAAAAAAAAAAAAAAAACAAAACCCATCACCCAACCCATTCATGATCAAGTCTTAATTGGGTTGGATTGAGTTTGACCTAAACACTTTAGAAATTCAACTCAATATAATTGGGACGGGGTTGGTCATAGATTAACCCGGATTCATGAACACCCCTATCCAGCCTATAGGTAGCCTTTTTATGTGGCTTAACTCTCAATGAAAGCACCAATTGTTAGGACTTAAAACAAAAGAAAAGCCCAACCCAAAAGACTAGTCCTTTAACATGGATTTGATTCTCATGCTGATGTAAGGTCCTTCTTGATGGATAATCCGTAAGTACCTATGTCAGCGTTCTTTGAGTCTTAAGATCTGTCCTGACCCTGATGAGCCCCAGAACCCAACTTACCTAAACTTTATGTACAAAAAAAAAATGGAATATTGCTTATACAATTTTGTTTTGGAGAAATGGTGAGAGCTTGAATAGTTTGCAAAAGGTCATAAGCCTCAACCCAAACTTCAGTATGATTATTGTACCAAAAAGAAGTAACAATTTTTGGTTTGTGAATAGATATTTAAGTTTCTGTATGCATATGATTGACTGCATTGAATCAATGTGATCGACTATTGGTGGGAGTAGGAATACAAGACAAGTTGATAACTATTAACCATAATGATGAGGAGCAAAAGAGTTTATTATGCCGAAAGGAAAATTTTTTTTGTTGAATAAATGCTGGTGCTAGTGCCTTACAGCAAAGAGCTGGAAAACACCAAGCCACCTACCTTCAATAAAAAGCTTACAAAAAAGAGACAAAACAGATTTCAACTAGGAATCTAGGAGAACATGCACTTAGGAAGAGATGTCCTATTCCTAAGGTACTCAATCCTAATAAAATTAGGAGCAGAGTCCCAACAAAAAAAAGGAGTTGAAGCAGAAGCCCCATGGTTAGCTAGCCTATCTGCATAAGAGTTTCCTTCCCTATATATGTAAGAGCAAAAGCAAGTTATATCTTTACGCAAAAAGAGACAGCTCCTCCAACAGCTGCGCAACCACCAAGGAACCAAAGAATGATCCGTGAGAGCAAAGATAACCAATTCAGAATCACATTCTAACCAAATTTTCCTCCAACCTTTAAGCCTTAAAAATTTCTAAAGCTTGAATTACCGCAAAAATCTCAGCATAAAGGCCAGATCGAACACCAACAAAACACCCCAGAGCCATACCAGTGTGATCTCAAAAGATACCTTCGCCGCCAGTCGAGCCCCGAGAACCTCTAGCGGACCCATTAGTATTACACTTGATGGTTCCTTCTAGAGGGGGAAACCAAACTACTTGCTTAATACGACAAGCCTTGGGAGGATGAATTTCAACAGCAAAAGACTTTAGCAGAGAAAATTCCTCTATGGAATGAGAAAAGAACTTGTTGGTACAATTTCCAACTAAAGAGACATCAAAGGAGATTAGACGAGTAACATTGAGAAAGGAAATGTTAGAGTTTTCAAAGCATATCTTGCTCTTGCAAAGCCAACAAAAGGAATTAACAATTAAACCTCTGACAGCTTCCTTAGCTTGGCCACTCCAATTCCTGTTAAGAATGTCAAAAATGGAAACACAAGAACCAGTGTTCATCTGATGTTGCAACAAGGATTGAACCCAAGACCAAATGCAAGAAACAAACTCACAAGAAAAGAATAGATGAGAGGTAGATTCCTCATGCACACCACAAAGGCTGCATAGAGAGACAGACACACAACCTCTCTTTCGAAGATTCTTGTCCGCTGGCAAACAGTTGAGCATGATTATCCGACACAAAGCCGATCGAGATGGAGGGGTTGCGGCTGACCAAATGGGCTTCGTCCAAGGAATTGGAGGGGAGCTAGGCTGGAAAATCACGTTGTTGGTCCAAAGCCAGAATATGTTGGTATCAGTGGGTATCATACACAGGTCTCACAGGTCCCCTTTGTACACACTGGTGCACTCACAAGCACTCACACAATATACACGAATTTACTGGAGAAGAAAAACTCTTTCTATTGATAATAGTCTGCCAAAGCCACACAGACTCTGATTACAAATATGCTATTTATAAGCAATAATCTCTAAACTTAATCTTATCAAAAAATCTTATCAAATCTCCTAATCTCTTATCAAATCTCCTAAACAAATCTCTTATCAAATCTTTAAATATATCTAAACAATATCTTCCCCATATCTTTCCTAATATCTTATCTTTTCCATATTACTACTTTTAAAATTCAAACTACATAAAAACAATATTAAAGATTAAATCCTAACAGAATAAAGGTATCAATGGCTTCACACAACAACGAAATTTTACCAAAAAGCTCACTAGGGATCAACCAACCCAAAGGACTATAGAAATCTTGAACTGAGAAGGAGAGGAGCAATCTCTCATTGCTAGGAACACCTAGACAATAAAAAAGAGAGACATCTAAGCACCAACAGCTGTTCCAAAAATTGGCATTGGATCCAGAACCCATATTTCAGCCAGTATGAGAGGCCACAAGATGAAAGTGGCGCTTGAAAACCAGCTAGAGCGACGATTTTTTAAAAAAGGAAAGATGATGCTTGTGTCTTAAGAATCTGGCTCTAAGGAAAACAACACTTTTAATCAAAGTGGAAAAAATTCAAGCAAAGTTTCAAAGTTGCAGCTTCATTCAACATAGAAACAGCTCTCACCCCCAAACCTCCTTCAACTGCAGACATTTTTCTAGCTGACTGTTACCAACTTCCTTTGATCAGGGTCTCCTACCCAAATGAAATTTCTGATGCATCTATCAAACTTTTTTAGCAAAGCATGCTGCCAATGGTAAATATGCAGGGAATAAAGAAGCATTCCATTGATGACAAAATTCACCAACTGGACCCTCCCCATTAAAGAAAGAAGGGAGGCTTTCCATGATAGGATTTTAGATTTAACCCTATCCGCTATAGGCTTAAGGTGGCTGGTTCTCGGCTTTCCAACAAAGATGGGCAAACCTAAAAGACGAAAGGCAAACTACCAATATGAAAACTAGTTGTCTTTCAGTGTCAGTAATTATCTGGGTGCTTAACTAGCTAGCCAGGAAAGAAGTTGCACTTTTTCCAGGCTGATAAGCTGGCCAGAAGCTTGACCATAGGAAATAAAGAGGTCAAGGATATTAGAGATACTCTTTTTTATTCGCTCTATAGAAAAGCATAATGTCATCCACATAAAGCACGTGGGTTGGGGTAGAACAGTTCCTAGGACTAGCCATAGGAAGCATATCTTGGGAAAGAAAGAGGTAAGAGATTCTTCTGTTGAGAACTTTTTCAGCTATGCATGCAGAAAAGAAAGGAGACCTCGATCACAATGTCACCAAAATAAAAAATAATTATCTAAATATCACGCTGGCCAACTTATATATAATTTGCTACATGCACCAACGAATTATGTAAATTGAGGTGGCGCAATTCTAGTGATCACATAATAACGGTATGCTGACATCGTAGAGAGAGTAATTCGCTAGAGAGTAGCGAACTACATACAATAAAGACCGTGAGAGAGAGTAGTTGCTAAAGAGAGTAGTACAATAAATAAGTAATAGTCTCCACTTTCCCATGATATATGTCATCCCTTTATTTTTACATATCTTTTAAACTAAATTGGATGGTAACAGACATATTTTTATTCAAAATAATTTTTAAAAAATTGTATTGTTTTACAAGACTAATTTAGTTAATAAAATTAATTTTTAACTAAATAAAAAATATTTGAAAATAAAAACACAATTAGAAAATCTATTTAAAATTGATTTAATACTTATAATCAATTTAAAACTGATTCAAAATACCAGTTTTTATCCAAAATGATTTTTAAAAAAAATTATATTGTATTACAAAACTAATTTAGTTAATAGAAATAATTTTCAACTAAATAAAAAAATATTTGAAAATAAAAAAATAGTTAGAAAATCTATTTAAAATTGATCTATTTCTTATAATCAATTTAAAACTGATTCAAAATA
>PYAF01005361.1:409429-429669 GCA_007407185.1 Glycine tomentella | reverse complement strand
TAGTGCACGGTTACTTTAAGTTTTATGAAGCAAATATGTTTCAATGAAACTTGTTTATGTAGTCTAATTATAGGTTAAGGTCTTAATGCTTTAGTTTCTAAATTTATGTCTTTAATTTAAATAAACTTCTTAGAAACTTATTTCCATAATTTTAGAAAACCTCATTCCAACTTGATTTATCAAGAATAAATTTCAATATAAGTTAGAAACTACTTTAAGGTTTTAATATCATTTAATAAGTTGTTACACAATTTCTTGTAGTAAGTTTATCTAATTTTACTTTGTTTTTAATTAGAAAATATATAGACTACTTATTTTTAAGAATCCATTTCCTTTATGATTAAGAGAAAAATTCCTAGATTGCACTTTCTTTTTTTCTAGGTTTTTATAAAACTCCGATTAGTCTGTATTCTAATTTTTTCTGAGTTATCTTTCAAAATTTCTAAAAATTTTATTTCATAGTTTTCTTTATTAAAAATATCACTAATTTCCTATTTAGAAGCATACTAGATTTTTGTCAAGCTTCTTATAACCTTACTGAGGCTGTCTGTCCTTACCAGAGAAAAAGGGTATTTTGGTCATTTGTAAAAATGTTCAGGGGCATTTTAGTCATTTACCGCCCTCGGGGCGTAATGGTAATTATCCAATTTGTTCAAGGACATTTATGTAATTTCCCCTAGAAATATCTTGCCAAAATATCTAGGACATATTGGTCATTTTCAAAAATGTCTAGGGATATAACTGTCTTTTTCCATCCTAGGGACATGATCGTCATTTCTGAAGTTGTCCAGGGGTATTTTGGTAATTTCTCCTAGGGATACATTGGTCATTTCCAGAATTGTTCAGGGATGTTCTTGTCATTTTGCCCTAAAACGTTTTACTCTTAGTAATTATCTATAATTCTTCTAATTTTTTTTTTTGGGTGTTACAGGTATAACTCCCAACACCATCATTTTCCACAACCACTGAATAATGTCGATACTGGCACAGGTCGTAGGGAAGGACACAAACTTCATTGACAAAGAAGGTTTGTCCAACACGACACTAGGGAGTTCCCACTGCCTCCGACTAAACCCATGGATGGAACTTTTTTGTGACTCCCATGCAACCTTTCAGTGATTTTACTCAGTTCACATATAACTCTCAACATCAGCTATCGGGGTCAAAGGCACATGCATCTGGTTCACGTCACAAGGAACAATTTTATGCTCCACAGTCGTATGTTTTGTAGCCTTCCCCCACCAGATATCCATTCTTGAATTTCATTCCTCTGTTGTACAATCCTAACCTATGTCCCTCCATCTTTCCATGCAAGTTGGGATCGATCACCTAATGTATTTTCCCCATTTCTCATCTTTTCGACTGGTGGTCCCTCCTAAATATATCAGGATAGGGCACAAGATTTGGCAATAAACTTGAACTGTGTGTGTCCTAATGAGGATGAATAATCATTTGTTTTTTTTTGTGTAATTATCGCAATATCTTTATTTGTATTTCCATGGATTAACTCTCTTTCACATACACTTGTTTTTTTTTTTGTCAACTAGCAAAACATATTATATTAGGAACTTTTTCTTTTGAAAACATCGTCACGACTATTTAAATGTCTGAATATAATTTTAGAATAGAAATTATGTATTTTTACGAAAATAAAGTAATTGTGCTTGGATTGAAAATTGCAAATAATACATACATCAATGTTTTCATTGTACCCAATGCAAATGGATCAACTTACAACACATTTCATGTACAACTGAAGCATGTTTTCAACCTGACATAGCACAATTAAGGAGATAATAAGCATGGAAATGATTAATTACTTATTTGTAAACCTAAGTATCCCATCTATGATAGAAATATACTATGATTTCATAATTGACATTTGTACAGTAAAACATCCAATCATAACTTGAAATAGCACAATTAAAGACACCTTAATAAGAATCACAAATTGTAACACTACAGTAGGAGCCAACTGACACACTTCATTCCTCCATATTTGGTCGTAGTAACAAAAATAGATCAACAATTGATAAATTTGTGATGTCCAGCTACACACTAAACGTCAACTATTTATAATGCTTGTGAGGCTTTAAACTATAAGAGGAGGCAACACCCAGCTTAGAAACCCTGGTGTGTTATATCATTATTTACAGAGCTCGTGGAACGTGAGAGTGGTGGTCCCACACTAATATTTTCTACACTAGTACAAGAGGTGCCACCCACCACATTGTATTTTTATTGTTTTAAGTGCTTGTGCAGAAATAATGCCAAACTGGAATATGCTACAATTTGTAGAGGAGGCACCACTCTAAGATATGTTACTAGATTATCATGTTTTTTTTACTTAAAAAACAAACTTTTTTCAATTTTTGATGCTCGTTTTAAACTTCTTTTTAATTCGATCTGGGGCTCGTGAATGCCGCTACTAGATAAACCGACTTGAATACTAATGGAATTGCCATGATTTCATGCATCATTTTCATGATTAAGGGGTGAAACATTAGTGAAGACCCTCATGATAAGTTTTCACTTAATAGAAATTAATCACATTTTTTTCCATCTACAAGACTTAAAAGTAGTCTCACTGCTACTCAATAAACTACATCTGCTCTAGTGTTCTAATACAAAAAGCTTTCGAGGGACATGTAAACCAATGCAGTTAATACATATAAAGTCGTAAGTACAATGGTGAAAGTGTCACATTTACATTGAAGAACCCATTGTTGTTGTTGCTTCCGACGTATAATTCTTAACTTGAACACATGTGTCAGACTCATCCACAAAAGATGAGTTGTTAAAGGGAACAATGTTGAGTGCTAATTAACCACCAACAATCTAGTGGGGAATGAAAGCGTCACTCCATGTTTATGAATTTTAATTGTACTATGTAAGCTAACATAGTATAATTAAAGTCATATTTGACCTAAAATAGTACAATTAAACACATCAATTTTGAACTTAACAACATATCAAATCCCAATGCATACAAACCCAATGACTTCATAACATTTTATTGTACAAATGAGAAAAAAGATCAACATTTCAATATTTGTGTGTCCTTCACTTACGTTGCCTACATATTTATAAACTACAAAGGAGCAATCACTCTTATCAACTCTTCCAATAAACAAAGTCCCACCTCAACCAATAATCAGCCAGAGATTGTCTTGCCATATATAACTCCTTGTGGTGGTTTGGAATTATGCAAATCCTGTATCAATTCTTGAACAGTCTTGCGAGGACGTAGAGATGATAGTTTTGGATACAACTCCATGGGTCCCTTACTTTGATATTGGTTGAACACTAATAGCAAGTTTTGCACATGTTCATCATTTTTTAGCTCAAAAGCATCGTAATGAACATGACCATGCAAGACTCCAATAGGATGCCGATACAATATCTTAGTCATGTGTTTGTCATCTTGTATAATTAATACATATTTAATCTTTATCTTCAACTGAACATGCGTCAAATTTTGAAGAACCCTAAAAGGGGTGGGCTGGAAACATCTAAAATAGGTGTCATGCTCATTAGTTCCTATCTGGTCGTTATGGTAAAGAAAACACCAGTGACGAATTTGTAATATTTTCGGTAGATGTTTCGCGTAAAAAAACCATTTATTAGTGCAACATAACCACAAATTACCTTGTTTTTAGTGTTACCTATGAATTCATTGACATATACTACGATATTTATAGGAAAATTGACATAAAAAATTTATAGTAAAACAAATAATGTAGTCAAACAAATAATAATAAAGTAGTAAAAAACTTAATAACATAAAAAAGTGGTATACCGATGGTTTTGCCAATACTCTTTCCCTATGGAACTATTACATGTGGAAAAAATGGTTGCACATATATGAACTTTTTTTTTTAGGGGTAGTCTGTATGCTATTGATATGATCCAAGTAGAGAAATTTCATATGCTAAGGGAAAAGGATATAATGCATTGTGATATATAAATATATAAGTGAGCCTCATGGACATGCTGATAACTATAGGATGTGCCACCCTAAATCTTGTCATCAAGTAATACAGGAGGTGCCACTCTACTTTGCTTCTCCCATGTATATTTTAATTAATTGCCTCGTGGGATGCGCGGGTCAAAGGTGGCGCCACCCAACTATCTACCTTCAATACATTTTTCCCTCATGATATTGGTGGCACATGCTGCTATTTTTTTTCAATTAAACTTTAACCTGGTGTTCTTATTTTGTTATTTATTAACTAGTTTGTTGGACTTATAATTTATTACAATTTCTTACTATACATATAAGGGCTATTAACCAAAATGAGGCAACCTACTCCATTTTTCCCTCATGCATTCCATTGTTAGTATTCTTCGGTAAGTAATATTTTGTTAACAACACATTAGTATTTTACAATGAGTTCTATGATTGCTATTATTTATTAGAATGGTTGAAAATATTTAGGGCCAGAGGGGCTTACATTTGAGGGATCTAAAAGAGGTATTAGAATCAATCCAAATATTAGTTTACGAAAGCTTGAAAAAAAGTTTGTGAAAAACTTAATTTTTCTAACGATCAAACAATTAGTAAGTTTATGTGTAGATTCCTTAGTACAATCAATCCCCCTTCGTATGATGCACTTGAAGTTTGTGATGATGACAACATTTAGTGTATGATAAGTGCTTTTCAACAACATGCATTTACAACTAGAATTGAGTTTTATGTTGACATTGATCAAGTTGGTAGCAAGTCAACCCCAATTACCACGGTGAATTGGTCAGGCTGTTCGACAACACCTGCTCATAACAGTGTTTTTCCTCCACATGTTGCCACAAATATAAACAAACATGTCACAAATTTAAGTGATGCGTATGGCCATTATGAGTCAGACAAGGATGATGGAGGTGAGGATGCCGACAATCCAAAAGAAAATTCTTATGACACGGAAGAAGATGTTATCGACCCCATTACTCATTGACATGGTACACAAACAGTATTTGTATCACTTTAGTTACTTTCAACATCATGCACCTACAATTGTTTATTGCTAATTATTTTGTCTTCACAGGTCAAACACAACAATGACTTTTGGGTTTGTAATCACATTATTTCAACGTGAATTGGGCTCATCCTGACCAAGAGATGAATTTTCTCGGCTTGGATGCACTTGTTTCGTGGAAGATTGGGTATGAGTTCTACATAGGGTTATGTTTTCATTAGAAACATAATGTATACAATGTTGTAGTAGCTTACTCAATGAACGTGCACCAAACATTCGAGACAATTGAAAGTAGGCCAATGACAGTTGAATTAAAATGTCCAAGAAGCGAATTTGGATGTCCCTGGAGAATGAAAGCTTCAGTGTCCTACAAAACTGACATAAACTTAACATAAGATCATGTCAACCTAACATCACAACTAATAAGCAACGACATACTCATTATTTTTAAAATTTTGTCTAATGAAAATGACCCATCTGTTTCCATATCTATTCATCAAGAATGGATTTCAAGCCAAAAATGTTAAGATATCATATTGTAAAGCATAGAAAGCTAAATAGATAGCTTTAGCAAGGGATTACGAAGATTGGGAAGAATAGTACGATCTATTGAATAGGTGGTTGGAGTAGATGGTTCGAAAATGTCCAGGCTTTGCTTACAAGATCGAAAAAACCAATTTTTGGTATGGAGTTACACTTCACACGTAATTCCAATAGTTTCAACATGTTTTCTGGACGTTTAAAGATATTGTTGAACTCATACAAACCCATAATCCAAATTGATGGTACGTTCTTGTATGGAAAATATGAAGGCACCTTGTTGATTGAAACCTCCAAAGATGGAAATGGTTCTATACTGCCAATTGTTTTTACAATAGTTGAGAGGGAGACACAAAGTGACCGGGTCGTGGTTTTTTTTTCTAAGATACGACACCATATCACCTAATAACAAGGATTTTGTCGGATCTCATATCGACATCAAGGTAATAAATCAGCTTTTGCGATGTCACCACAATGGCAACCAGCTAATGCTTATCATGAGTATTGCACTTTTCATATTACAAATAACTTCAACCACAAATTTAGGAATGCAAAGTTAAAAGAAGAGTTGATCAAATTAGGTACTTGTTGATGATTATATTTATATCTAATTATTGGTCATTTTATTGATTAATTTTTTGTTGCCTTTTCTCTTTCCTGCAGGTTATACAACATGCTTGCATTGATTTGAACAGAGACTTCAAAAATTTAAGGAGATTAATGATGAAATTGGGCGTTGGATTGGGGCCATTTCAAAGGAAAAATGGAGCTTGGCATGTGATCAGGGTTGTCGTAGGTATGACCATATATGACAACGAATCTCTCATAGGTAGCGAATTAGTTCGTCAAAGGTGCAAGAAATATGCCCATAATCGCTTTAGTTCAATATTTTGTGCAAAATAGTGTGCAAGCCTGAGCAGAATATAGTGCCAATCGACACTAGTGCAAGAGGTTGCTATGAGTGATTTGATGTTGAGGAGATGTTCAATCATGCAACATAGAGCGATGGAAAAACATGATTTGTTATATTGAACAAATGTTACTATGAGTGTGGATCTTTCAAAGCCTACATATATCCTTGCTCCCATGTAATTGTAGTGTGTGCCCATGTCCATATCAACCCATTCCAGTATGTAAATCAAGTGTACAAAATTGAAAACATCATTCCTGCCTATTGTAGAAAATGGAATCCCTAGGCTGTGACGAAACCATCCCTGAAAGGAATAGACCTGTTATTGTTCTGGATGAATCCAAGATACGTGAAAAGGGTCAACCAAAGTTTACATGTCTAAGAAAGAAAATGGATTGGATTGAATCCCAACGTACACAATCAAGTAGCCAGTGCAGGCATCAAGGCCACAATAGGACAAATTGTCCACACAATTGACTTGACTTTCCCTTGAATAAACATAACAATGATAACAATTTGTCCATAGTAATTTCAATGCATTTTGCGGTTCTTAGTTTTTTCGCATTTCAATTTGCTTGAAAATTTTCTACCAATAATATCTTTATTTGTTTTCATTATAAAAAAAACAATATATTTAATATGACCATTATAAAACGAAAATATAACAAATTATTAAAACATATAAGACACTTTAACAATACTTAAAATGTTTATCTTTGCAAATAAAGTCTCAGATAAAAACAAATTAAATATAATACCTAAACCCAAACCCTAATATTAAATCTATCAACACTAAACCCTATTCCATAATCCCAAATCCGTTAACCCTATACTCTAAACACTAAACCCCAACCATAAACACAAATAACATTACAATTAACATATCATAATGGTTTTATTTTTTTATTTATTATCTTTGAAGTGACGTTTTTTTTAACTTTTGTGGCTAAAAATGTTATACCCTACAAATCGTAAAAGAGAAAACTACAAAACATTCATGACAAACAACAAGGAAGCGCCACCTTTACGTATTGGTTAGAAAATGAACTTGAATATGTAACTCCTCTTTGATTGGTGCCTCCTTCATGATGAACAATAGGGTGGCGCCACCTGTTCACTCTTCGTTGGAAAATGGACTTCATGTGGAAACAAGTAGGTTGGCACCTCACTTAAGTTGTGTACCAGTGTGGTGCCACCTTTGTCGACAGGGCACCTAAAAAGAAAGCATGTACCAGGGTGGTACCTTCTATTTGGTGTACCATTAACTGATTCCCCCCAAATCCTATGTGGCAAGAATAACCCACTATGATAAATAGTTTTGAGATTGAATCATATTGATAATCACTTTTCTAAAATCACCCAAATTGGTAAAAAAAATCCAAGCAACTTCTTTATCCTCTTCGGGGGAAGGAAGGTTTGTCAAAAGCACATTGTCTTAATGAAAGACTAAATGAGGAATAAAACATATTGTTGGATTTGGTCCTGGGATTGAATTAACTGGTCATGTATGTGTGTGTTTGGGTAAAAGGTTCCAAATGTACGTTTGCAGAAGCATCACCACCTTTGCTTTTACTTTGAACTTACTTTTATCCATTGGATTTGCATAGAATCACTCACACCGTGTTTCCAACTTAAATCCAAACACATACTATGTTGAGAAGGGAAATGCGGTTGGCTACTCTCATGTGATTTCCAATTTTGTGAAAGTAGGCAGTATTTTTGTTACCCTATGTGTGCCACTTTAAGCGCAATTTTTCTCTCCATAAAGCCTCCTCAAATTGAAGGGCTTCCTCAAGATCAATTTGGGCAGCAACTTGAAAACTATGGAGAGCATCATTCAAACCCTCTTGCTGAATACAAAGTTAGATTAGGGATACCTTCTCTATGGCCGAAGAATCATTGGCATGCACATTTCCAAAAACTTCCACGTTCCAAGTTTTAAGAGCTGATTTCAAATTCTTGAGCTTTTGCTTTAAAACCTGCATTGTGGATCCTGCAACCTCATTACTCCATATTTCAGCCACCATCCTTCCGCAATCTCTATGTTTAGACCACATTGTGAGGAACTTGAGAGGGTGATATGCGTCTAGCATAGGGCATATCCAAGCTCAAATATATCACCAAATGCATTAGAATTAATGATAAAGGCTTCTAATTGATATAAATGTTGACAAATCTCCCTCAATGATGCTTTTATTCAAATTAAGTGATTAGCAAGTGAAAAGAGCCAAAAGAAGTACAGAGGAAGAAGAAGTGAAGATCTGGCGCGAATCGTGCCAACTCCAGCGCTACCTGCACTAAGTCACGCGATCCATGTCAATTGCCGCGCTATCCGCGTGGGTAAGGCTCTGGAAAATGAAAACCCACTAGTTTCTGGCTCGATCCCCGCCATCTGTGGCACCAGCCGCGCCACAACTGCTCTGGAAAAATGATCTTCTCTGGATCCTGGCGCCATCAGCGTGAAGGCCATGCGAGTCGCGCTGGATGTGGGATTCAACTACCTCCGAAAGCTGGCGCGATTCGCGCCAAAGTTCACGCTACCCTCGCCACACTTAAAAACTCCACGCGATCAGCGCCATATTCGCGCCATCTGTGCGGGACTTCGATTCTGTAGAAATTAAAAGCTGTCAAAGGGCAAACTTGGGGTTTCACTTCCCCAAGTTTAAATAGCAGAACCCACTTCTGAGTAGGGACCTTTTGGACAAAATTTCACTGAAACAAAGCTAGAGAGAGCTTGGGAGCTTAGCTAGGGCTTGGAGTTGTGAGTGCAAGTGGGATTCTCCCTTCTTCTCTACCTTCTCCTTGCTTGTGTGTCAGCTGGGCATGCTTCTTTTTGATGTACCAAGGCCAGCCATGATTAGGTTTGGCTAGTTCCATTTGTAGCTAGGGCCAAGCACTTGATGTAAACTTCCATTGGAATGTATTGAATGCTATTATTATTTATCAAAAGCTATTTTACTGCACTTTGCTTGAATGTTTATATCTCTTTCTTAGACTTGATCAATCTAGTTAAGAGTTAAGAGCT
This sequence comes from Glycine tomentella, assembly GCA_007407185.1. Taxonomy (NCBI): domain Eukaryota; kingdom Viridiplantae; phylum Streptophyta; class Magnoliopsida; order Fabales; family Fabaceae; genus Glycine; species Glycine tomentella. The sequence goes on along the minus strand of PYAF01005361.1, from coordinate 420,221 downwards.
AGGGTTCACAATAGGAATATTGGAGTTCTAGTCTTGGAACTAAGTGTAGTGACTTGCTTTACATTACCTAGGGATAGGAATGTATGCTTGTAGCTTATTCTAGTGTTTTCTTAACGCTTAACCCTTGGAAGGTGCTAAGGAATTAGGTCTTTTAAGTGGGTTAAAGAGCTATGTCACTGAGAAATTGGTAAGTTGCTAATATGTGATGAACACAACCGCTGAATAACTTAGATAATTGAATGTAGTGAGCGATACGAGTTCAGTGGAAGGAATCATCGAGTGTGGATGCCCTGGCTACGCTTTCTTTATCTTGTCACAACTTATTTTATCTGTTCATAGTCTATATTTATGTTTTAATCTTGTCTTTACTTTTATTTACTCAAATAACCAACTCATACTTTTACCAACATTTATTTATCCAACTTATAGATTTAAGTTACAATATAATTGGTGCAACAATCTCTGTGGAACGATAACTCACTTATCATTTTATTACTTGAACAAATGGTATACTTGCCAAATTCCTAACAAGTTTTTGGCGCCGTTGTCGGGGATTGTAAACGCCAATTATATCATAACTTTTTATCTTTAAGCTTGGAATTCTTTTGTTACTTACCTGCTTCTTGAGTTTATGTGAGGTACAGCTGATCCTACCTCTCTCCAATTTGATCCAGAAATAGAAAAGACTGCCAAGAGGAATAGGAAAGCAGCTAGACTGAGAAAAGAAACAACTACATCTAGTTCACAACCACCGGAAGAAGAAGAAGCTGAACTAGATATGGCGGAAAGAAACAACAATCTGCCTAGGCCAGAAGATGAACTCATGGAGGACATTCTAGCTCCTCTCTTTACCAGGCCTACATCTAGCATTGTCAGGCCACCGATACAAGCAAATAACATTGATATTCACCCTTCACTAATCAGTTTAGTAGAGAGAAGTCAGTTCGATGGAGAGGATGATGAAGATCCTCACGACTTTGCAGACCATTTTCTGAGGATATGTGACACCATCCGGCATCAAGGAGTCTTGGATGATGCAATCATATTGCGGCTATTTCCCTTTGCTGTGAAGGGGAAGGCTCTCATGTGGTTGGATGGACAAGCATCTAACAGTATCACCACCTGGGAGGAATTGGTCACCAAGTTCTTCGCTCAGTATTTTTCCATGGAAAAGTATAATAGGTTCGTGAATGAGATCACTAACTTTACTCAACATGGAGGAGAGACTTTGTGTGCAACTTGGAACCGATTCCAAGAACTGATTCGGAGATGCCCTCAGTATGACATGCCAGTCGAGAAGAAGGTGCACATCTTCTTCAACAGAATGACACTCGAATCAAGACTAATAGTGAATGGTGCAGTCGGAGGGTCTATTAGATCCAAAACTACAGCTCAAACCTATGAGCTGATTGACTCATTGGCCAGACATGAGAATGAAAGCATCGCCGCTCAAGCCAAAAGAGAAGTTATTCATTTGGGCAGTAGTGATGCCATGCTAGCGGAGAAAAAGTTGTTGTCACAGCAGTTGGCCATTCTTAATGAAAAATTTGATAAGCTTGAAGTCTCCAAGGCTCAAGCGTCATCCATCCGTGCAAGCTCAGTTGTTTGTGAGTATTGCCAAGGAGATCATGAGTCAAATGAGTGCCCTACATTGGTGGGAGCTGACCCGATCCAAGTAAATGGCGTTTGGTATGACCAAAGACCACCCCAAAATTATCAGAGGAATCCAAATCATGCCCCGGGGTGTAATTACCAGAGGAGGATTCAAGGTGGAGGCTTGGATTACAAGTCCAATCATTATTTGCAACCTCCACTGATTCCACCCAAAGAGCCATCTGACTTGGAGAAAGCAATGTTGCAGTTGGCTAAAACAATGAATGATCACATCCAAACCACGAATGCATTTATAAATGAGACTAGAGCTCATCACAAGAACCAAGATGCTTCCATTCGGAATTTGGAGAACCAAATTGGTCAGTTATCAAGACAACTTGCTGAGAGGCCTCAAGGGCAATTTCCTAGTGATACGATAGTGAATCCTAAGGAGCATATCAAAGCTATCACTATGAGGAGTGGAATTGTGATCCAACCTTAAGGAAAGCCCGAGAGGAAACAAAAGGAAGCCGAAGAGGAAACCACTAATACAGTTGTTGTGGAACCAGTGGTGGAAGTACCTTCAGACAAGTCTGAGAAGAAGGAGTTACTTGCTATAACTCCTAAGAAACCGATGGATTTTTCCCGGTTTGAAAAACCACCATACCCCTTGAAGCTAAAGCAACAAGCACAGAAGAAGCAGTATGCTAAATTTCTTGAAATGTTTAAAAAGCTGCAAGTTAACATTCCTTTTGCTGAAGCCTTAGCCAATATGCCCAATTATGCTAAGTTTATGAAGGATTTGCTATCTAGAAAGCATAAGCTGCAAGAATGTGAGACGGTTGTCTTAACTAAAGAATGCAGTGCAATCATTCAGAAGAAGTTCCCTCCAAAGCTTAGAGATCTTGGAAGCTTCAACATTCCAATCACAATCAACAATGTAAATGTTGGTCGGGCATTATGTGATCTCGGAGCTAGCATCAACTTGATGCCATTGACTGTGTGTAAATCATTGGGCATCTCTGAAATGAAGCCAACCATGGTGTCTCTCCAATTAGCTGACCGTTCATTAAGAAGACCTAGTGGAGTCATTGAAGATGTTCTTGTCAAAGTTGACAAGTTTATCTTTCCAGCAGACTTCATAGTGCTAGACATGGAAGAGGAGAGCGAAATACCACTTCTATTAGGGAGGCCATTCTTAGCCACAACCCGTGCTTTGATTGATGTGGAAAAAGGGAAGCTAGAGCTCAGAATGGATGATGAATCAATAATCTTCAATGTTTTTGATGCTATGAAGAATTCATCAGACAAGAATGATTGCTTCAGTATAGATGTGATTGAAGACGTGGTGTACACAGAAAAGTCTCTTGAGCAAGAATTTGAAGAGATAATGGAGGCTCAAGATGTGACTACCATTGAAGAAGTGAAAGAGGTAGCAATGGAGGTGCTGAGAAGAAAGAAAATGACATAGTTCTTGGGGCACCAAAGCTGGAATTGAAGGAGCTACCAGAAGCTCTCAAGTATGTGTTCTTGGGAGAGGAAGAGACATACCCCGTCATCATCAACAAGGGATTATCTGGGGTTGAAGAAGCTAAGCTGATAAAGGTGCTCAAGGAGCACAAATCTGCCATTGGGTGGTCCATCTCTGATTTGAAGGGTATCAATCCCTCATTCTATACTCACAAGATCCTTATGGAAGATGATGTGAAACCTGTGAGGCAACCGAAGAGAAGACTCAACCCAATGATGAAAGAAGTGGTTCGGAAAGAGTTGGTGAAGCTTCTTGATGCAAGGATGGTCTATCCCATTTCAGACACCGCCTGGGTGAGCCTAGTGCAAACCGTTCCGAAGAAGGGTGGGGTGACCGTGGTCCAGAACAAAAACAACGATCTGATACCCACCAGAACCATCACTGGGTGGAGGATGTGCGTGGACTACAGAAGATTGAATGATGCCACCAGAAAGGATCATTTTCCACTTCCCTTCATTGACCAGATGCTAGAAAGATTAGCCGACCATGCCTATTATTGCTTCCTGGATGGATATTCCGGCTACAATCAGATTCCCGTGGCACTCGAGGACCAAGAAAAGACTTCATTCACATGTCCCTTTGGAGTATTTGCATATAGGAGAATGTCATTCGGCCTGTGTAATGCGCCTGCAACTTTCCAAAGGTGTATGCTTTCCATCTTTTCTGATATGGTTGAAAATTTTTTAGAGGTGTTTATGGATGACTTTTCAGTTTTTGGTTCTTGTTTTGATGCATGCTTATCTAATTTGTCTAAAGCTTTAGAAAGATGCCAAGAAACCAATCTTGTTTTGAACTGGGAGAAGTGTCATTTTATGGTGCGAGATGGCATAGTTTTAGGCCATAAAATCTCTTCAAAAGGGATTGAAGTAGATGAGGCCAAGTTGATGTTGATTGATAAGTTGCCTCCTCCCATTAATGTTAACAGTGTGCGTAGCTTTCTAGGCCATGCTGACTTTTATAAGAGGTTTATTAAATATTTTTCCAAAATTGCAAAGCCTCTTAGCCAACTGTTAACTAAGGAATCTGATTTCATCTTTGATGATGCTTGCCTCAATGCATTTAATGTGTTGAAGGAAAAGCTCACCACTGCGCTTGTCTTGACGACACCTGATTAGAACTTGCCCTTTGAGTTAATGTGTGATGCGAGTGCTTATGCTATTGGGTCTGTTCTGGGTCAACATAAGGATAAACTTTTGCATGTCATATATTACGCTAGCATGGTTTTGAATGAAGCACAAGTCAATTATGCTACAACTGAAAAAGAGATGCTAGCGGTAGTATATGCACTAGATAAGTTTAGACCTTACTTGATTGGTTCTAAGGTTATTGTTTTCACTGACCATGCTGCTCTCAAGTATCTGTTGACTAAGCAGGATGCCAAGCCATGCCTATTTCATTGGATGCTCTTATTTCAAGAGTTTGACTTAGAGATCAGAGACAAAGTTGGGGTGGAAAACAAAGTAGCTGACCATTTGTCCAGGATTCAGGACAAAAATCTACAAGATGGGCCAGAGCTAGCGATCAATGAGTCTTTCTTGGATGAGCAGATGATGGCTATCACCAATGCTCCTTGGTTTGCAGACATGGCCAATTATAAGGTTGTAGGAGCAGTTCCTGATGACTTCACATGGCAACAGAAGAAGAAATTCTTCCGTGATGCCAGGAGGTACCATTGGGACAACCCCTTCCTGTATTTTCAATGTGTTGAAGGTATTATTCGAAGGTGTATAGCTGAGTTTGAGGTTCCCAAGATCCTTTGGCATTGCCATGCTTCAAGTTATAGAGGACACTTCGGGGGCAACAGAACCGCTCACAAGGTCTTGCAGAGTGGTTACTACTGGCCCACAATATTCAAAGATGCTAAGGAGTTTGTGGAAAGCTGTGATAGATGCCAAAGAATGGGAAACATATCCCGTAAGGATGAGATGCCCCTCAACAATATCTTAGGTTGAGCTTTTTGATGTTTGGGGAATAGACTTCATGGGACCCTTTCCCAAGTCATATTCCAACCAATACATCTTGGTGGTAGTTGATTATGTTTCCAAATGGGTAGAAGCAATGGCATTACCCACTAATGATGCAAGGGTGGTAGCAAACTTCTTGAGGAAGAACATTTTCATCCGTTTTGGAGTCCCTAGGGCAATAAACAGTGATGGCAGCACTCATTTCTGTAACAAACAAATTGAAGGCTTGCTCACAAAGTATGGAGTCACCCACAAGGTGGCCACTCCATACCATCTGCAAACTAGTGGCCAAGTTGAGATTTCTAACAGAGAATTGAACAGAATACTTGAGAAGACTGTTGGAAACTCCAAGAAGGACTGGTCGAAGAAGTTGGATGACGCATTATGGGCTTACAATTGAATTAGAACACAAGGCCATGTGGGCCACCAAATTTCTTAACTTTGAACTCTCAAAAGCTAGTGAGAAGTGCTTATTGCAACTGAATGAACTTGATGAGTTTAGACTTGCAGCTTATGAGAATGCAAAGCTCTACAAGGAAAAGACTAAGTGGTGGCACGACAATAAGATTCATCCGAAGGAAGTTGAACCTGGGCAACAGGTATTATTGTACAATTCTCGACTGAGATTGTTTCCAGGTAAACTAAAATCCCGATGGTCTGGTCCTTTTGTAGTTCGGAAGGTGTTTCCCTATGGAACGATTGAAATTTACCCCTTAGATGCTAACAAACCTTTTAAGGTCAATGGTTGGAGACTAAAGTCATACTATGGTGGCCAAGTTGATAGGGATGCAGTTTCCATCCCTTTTGATTCTCCTGATCCTTGAGGATTATACGTCAGGCTCGGGAGGTTGAACAAGCGCTTATTGAGAGGCAACTCAATCAATTTTTTTGTGCCGTTAGTTTGTTTTGTTGTGTTGATAGGTAGTTGAGGTTAGTTGTGGATGTTTTTAGTCAGTGGGTGCTTTAAATTTGTCCTCAAAACCATGTTTTGGACTTCCGCGCGACCAGCGCTGGAGTTGGCGCTAACCGCTCCAGCTGGAAATTAGAGGTTAAATCCAACGCAAATCACGCGGCACATGGCGCGACTGGCGCCACAAGTGCTCTCCATTTTTAATTCCCTCTGGAATTTCGTGCGACCAGCGTGGGAGGTGGCGTGGCTCGCGACACCTGGGTTTTGCAGTCCATCTGTAGCACGGATCGCGTGAATAGGGCGCGATTGGCGCCAATACTGGTCTCCAATTTGATTCTTCTCTGGAGATTGGCGCGACCAGCGCCAAGTGTGGCGCGACCAGCGTCGAGGGAATTGAAGTGGCGTGGTTCGCGTGAAGTGTGCTCGACCAGTTTTTAAATTCAAAACTCAGAACTTTCCCTTACCCCTCTCATTTCATAACTGCCCAAACCTCCATTAACCTCTCCTATCCGTTACTCCCACCTCATAACTTCCCTTAACTTCTCTTAACCCTCATTCCACTCTAAAACAACCTTGATTCAGCCTTTTATCATCTTCACATTTCCATTTTCTTTCACTTATTCCTTCTCTTTCATTGAGCATCAAATTCGTGGACTTCTCTTTCACCCCTTTTTGGTTTCATTCCTCAATGGCTGGTGATAAGGTAAGTTTTGTCATTTTGATTCTCTGTAATAACATGTTTAAAGTGAATGGGTTGGATTTTGGGGATGAAACTCAAACTGGGTAAACCTCTAGGGCACGAACCCAGCTCACGCGAACCGCGTGGCATCTCACGTGAGTCGCGTTGGCTAGGTAACTTTGTTTTCTGATAGCAGTTTGGATTTGTATGCTTTGGGTGCTTACATGGATCACATTTCTGTTCCCTTAGACTGTATGGGTTTTCTTCAATGTTCAATTTCTATGCTTAATGATTTAAATCACAACCCTAGTGCTTATAAATGAATTGGAATAGGAAATGCTGAGCTTTTAGAGGTCTCATTGGTGGTCATTTTGAATAAGGATGGTTCTATACACTTTCATTGTTGCTAAGCATGCTTTTAGTGATTGTATGTCTTATTGCTTGGTGTAATGGCTGTGTGGTCATGTTTTGGATTGAAATTAAGCATGATTCCCTGAAACTTGTTGCAAATGTCACCTATTCTGGAAATCAAATCTGGGAATCATGGCTTAGTATGGACCTGTCTTTGTGTGATTTTTAAGTTATGCATGACTCATATGGAACCCACTTCTATCAGCTACCAATGCTTAAGTGTTCTACATAATATTGCTTGCCTCTTACCAATGCTTAGACTTGTCCTTGAAACCATGAGTGTTGCATTTTACAATAACTTAACAGTGATATGGTTTCGCCTAAATCTGGGAATCCTAGCTTTAGTTTGGATCTGTAATGATGTGGTCTCTATGTGGTGAATGAATGCAATTGAAAGTAGTGACTTTAGGATGCCCTTATACCCTTTTGCTTGTCCAGATTGATTCCCACTACCTGTTAATGTTAAGTGAACTATAACTGCTATGTTTGATGCCAAATTAACATCGATATGGTGTTCTCCAAATCTGGGAATTGAAAATGTCCAATGCCTCGGCCTGGTTATGGTTTGCAACATTATTTATTATTTGGTGCATTGGATTTGGATTTGATTTTTCTGAATTTCAGGGCAAGCAGGTTGACAAGGGGAAGAAGAAGAAGAGCTCTGCTGCATCTGGTAGCAAGAGACCCCGCATATTGGGATTTGATGAAGACCGATTCCGCTCTCAGGAAGCCCAGGACCGCTTTGACAAGTGGTACCTCCCGAAGAAGATAATCTCAGAGAAGCATATAGTCTAGGAATCTTTTCCTGAAGACTCACCTATCTGGGAGGTAATCATTCGCAGGCAATGGCAACCACTGGTGACCTTCGCAGAGCCAAGCTCCAGTTCTATCCTTAAGGAGTTTCTGGCTAATGTGGATAAGGACGCCGTTGATGACAACAGGGTCAGTTGCGTCCACGGAGTGAGGGTCCCCTTTGACTACTACGCCATAGAAGACTTCCTGGGGACCTCGCATGATCTCAACAACCATTGTCAGTTCGCGGTCATGTATAACCGCATGCAGCCTATTCCTGGGACCGATAAGAGCGTGTATAGGGATGACATGCCTCAGTTGGCTGATGAACTGAGGCACAACATCACGGGCTTGTACACCGCATGGAAGACCAAGTCAGGCACAGACTGGGTGCCCGAGAAGCTGTGGAGGCAAGATCTCACAGGGTAAGCTGAATTTTGGCACCACTTCAACAACCACACTGTGCTTCCCTCGACTAATTTGACAGACGTGAACGTGGAGCAGGTGGCCCTATTTTTTGTGCTTATGAGGGACATAAACCTCAACATCTCCAGGACTCTATCCGATAGGATTCTCCACATGATATGGGATGGCAACAGCTGGTCTCTGTGGGAGCATTCATCCCTCATTTCTCACCTATGCAGGCGTGCTGGGGTCATCATTCCTGATGATGAACTCATGGATGTTCCGATTGCCACGCCGATGACTCAGAGGACATATTTGGACTCTCAGAAGAATGCTGTAAAGGAGCAACTCCTGCGGGCTTCCGACCTTACTCCAGAGGACATAGCTGCAAGGAGTCCTCGCATGGTGCCTCATGAGCATGCAGAATACCCATTCCTGATCAAGCTCCTTCTCCACAGCCTCAGGCCGCTCCTTCTCCACCTCCTCAGGCGGCCACTTCCTCACCTCCCAGAGCATCCCACAGTGAGCCTCTCTATGAGTGTAACACCCCGTATGCATCTGATGTATTAACATATTATTTAATCAGATAAGCACATAATTACTTTAATTAAAAAGGCCGCGGAAGCTATTTCGAAATCGTATTTCTTGATTCATTATGTATGGTTCGCGTTAAGTACACATCATAAATGTATTCAGCCTCATTGATCCAAAACAAAAAAATAAAACCATGGCAGATGCATAAACAATATCTCTACAGATATATCAGGAGGTAAACAAAGGTATATATACATATACATCACTGACTCATAGTGTCTATACAAAAGAATAAGCATCCTAGTGCTCTGATCTCAAAGATCACTTCCTCACACGAGGGCATACAATCATATACAGTACATGTCCAAAACATAAACATAAACACAATACGTGCACACACACACACACATCTTCCCTCTATACAGGGCCCAAGGTATAGCAAAATACACACAACGAGCCTCCCAGCTCACAAGTAGCTGCACAGCTGTCCCTACTGGGGCCTTCTGCTATTGGAACCTTCACCTCCGGTATCAAAGTCACCTACAAAACATAATCCCCACACGGTGTGAGATACACATCTCAATAAGCTCAGGGTACTTGGAGGCATCTCCTCCACCCTGGCTCACTTTCCATGACACACATCATCATGGCATCACAATCAATGGTCTCCCGACCCTCATAACAATATATAGCCAATCATCTAGCTCTAATGTATATCTGTGGAACTACGCCGTCATGATGCATCATCATCAACATCAGGACTCTCAGTCCTCAGTGTGAGACCGGAACTTACACCGTGCCATCCCATCGGGAGCTACCACTTACGCATGGACGAACGTATATGGCACCTCTAAGAATAGGCTTCAACCGCAATGGGACCACCTATCTCTTGGTCTTAAGGGATCATCATCACCCTTGACGTGAGCAAACCAAACTAGGAGGTGCGCTATTCTCCTAGAGAGGTCCATATCTATCTAACTGGCCAGAAGATCTAATCAACAGGTATCCATACATACAAGGCATAGAATCATGCATACATATCATTATGAGAAAGCAATAACTGTAACACCCCAAAATTTAGGGAATTATAGACAATTACTAAGAGTAAGATGTTAATGTAAGGCAGAAAAAAAAAATTAGGGCAAAATGACAAGAACGCCCCTGAACAATTTCAGAAATGACGTTTATGTCCTAGAGAAATTACCAAAATATCCTTGGATAATTTCATAAATGACAGATAGGTCCCTAAGGCACTAAATGATCAAAATACCCTTGGATATTTTATTAATGACCAAATTGTCCTAGGAAGTCCGGTAAGACATTTAAGGAAGAAATGTTATAAATATTCTCATATGGGTTAGAAATAACCAAAGATACCCTTAGGGTGACAATTATAGAGATGATCTGAACAATTTTTTAGAAATGACAATTATACCCCTAGGGTGAGGAGTAAAATTACCAAAATGCCCTTAGGTAAAAAACTGACCAGATGACTTTAAGAAATTTGTGGGAACTTCACCATTGGATAAAATACTTTTAGAAAACCCAGTACCAGTGAGGTTGGTGGCGGAAAACCTTAAAATAAAAGTTCTACGAATTTTGGAAGATAGGATGAAAAGAGCTTAATTTATACTACCCTAGGCATCAGAAAATTATAAGACCTGTATGGATAGGATCTATAGAATTTTCCCTTAATTATGACAGGGATAAGTTCTCTAAATAAGTTAGATTAGCAATTTTAATAATTCAAAGCAAAACGGACCAATAAGAATTCAAGAAAAGCTATTACATGTAATTAAAGGAAAAATTGGTTGATTAGAATTCCTAATACAAGCTTTGACAGTATGATGCAAGATCAACGGAGAAAAGCTCTAAGAAACTTCAAGAATGGACACATGGAAGGTAGAAAAACACTAGCCAATAAGGTAAAACCTAGAGGAAAGCCAAGCAATGATGGCATAAGGAGATTTTTT
>PYAF01005361.1:380453-408211 GCA_007407185.1 Glycine tomentella | reverse complement strand
TAATAAAAATCAAGCTTTAATCACCCTATATAAAGGGTGATATAAACTGAAATTTGGGCTGTCCAAAAGGAAGTTCAGCCATGCCAAAACATGGTCCAAAGCCTTTCCATCTCATTTCTTAAAATTCTACCATTTACATAGAACAAAACCAAGGCCTATCACCCTTAAATTCTCACGTGAAGCCCTAGGAAACCTAGGATGGAGGATCAATCAATTTTAAAGGAGAAGCTGTCCAAAAGCATTAGGAGCAAGGGGCTGTCCAAGAATTGGAGAAGGAAGCAAGGTATGGGGAGTTTATGATATTCAAAGCTTGAATAAGATTCTTATAAGGTTTTGATTTAAAAATAAACTATGTTGTTATAAATTGAATGATGGGCTGAAATACTTAAGTATCTATAAACTTGGTTGGAACATGTTTTATTTCCAAAAGTATGTTAATTTTATAGAAATTAAGTCTTGTATACAAGATGTTTGATGAAATGCCTCAAAGAGTAAAAGCTTTGTTAAATAAAATAATTATTAGAATAAGGGACTTGGTTTCAAATTAATGAATGATGTTTTGAATAAACTTGAATCTAAGCTTAGTATATGAAGATTAAGTGACTGAGATTTGGTATATATCAATTATTTTAAAAGAAAGCAATTGTTTAATGGAATATGTTCCTAAGCCTTGAAGTGGCCAAAATTTCCTATGTTCCTTGAAGTGTATATATATGTTGTTTTGATGCTAGAAATTGGAGGAGAACATGTTGATTTATTCTTAGAAATATGTTGAATTTCATAAGGATTAAAGTTTAAGTAGATTTCTTTGAATTCAAGGTTGCATACCACATGTTTGATAAATTGTCACAATGAATAAAATATGTTTAAAAGGTGTTTGTTTAAATCTTTATTGTTGATTTGATGCTTTACTGTTGAATTTGTATGGTGTTTGCATGACTGAATGCTTTAAGCAGAAATTGTGTGTTCTTTCATGTATTGCTAAGTATTTCCTATGAAAGCCCACCATGTGTTTGATGTATTGTCTCCAAGACATAAAACTACTTTAAGCAACTGAAATAGTTGAATTTTGATGAATCATGACTTGTTTAAGAGAACTATAAGAAGTAGACTATGGTTGTATGCCCATGGCTTATCTAAGAAAAATTTATGGAATTGAGCTATGGCTGTATGTATGGGTGGTGGTGAAAAGCTTTATGTGATAAGGTATCTATGAACTGAGAAGAAAAATAATGATTAAAGATGAAATAAAAGTAAATTACTCATGCATTTTCATACACATATGCCTGGCGGGAGTTAATCCATGGAGTTGATGCCTTGCGGGGGTTAATCCGTGGAGATGTGTGTTAGATAGTTAGAGGAACTGAGTATGAGCGTTCAGACAGTGAGGAGTCTGAGCTGGGGGGTGCTTCGGCAGTGGGGAACTCACGCCACCCATGATGATCACATGCAGTGTGGGTGACTTTCCTATGCACCACTATGACACCCTGACTGATCATGCAAGTTCTGGACCAGTGATTGGGGCTATCTGACTATGGCCACTGATGTTGATTTTATGATAAAGCTGAGATCTCAGTCATGCATCATATTAAAAGATGAGCATGCATTTCATGCACCACATGATGAGTAAGTGAAATGATTATTTATTGATGAATATGTGGTGAGCTGAATTTTTAATCTGGGTGCTGTGAAATAATCTGTGAATCAATTGGTCTTTTATATATATCTTATTCAAACTACGTTTGTCATAAACTTACCCGAGTTGTGTCTGTGGTTGACACCTGTGATGACCCCAATTCGTTTGGGCGAGCAGAGGAACAGTAGTAGCTGAGCATGGATGGTGGAATGAAGATGTGCATGGATGATTGGAAGATGTGATGTCGATGTTGTGATGCTTGTTATTTGTGGTTCTTGTGTATTTTGGACTGTTTGTATATTCTTGGACATGTATTATGGATTGTATTATGAACTGTATAGTGGACTGTATCATGGACTGTACTCTTATTTATAAATGAACCGTGGTGAGGAAAATCGTTTATGCTATTTACATAAAATTAGCAAACAAGGCGAAAAGAATTTTCGTGAAAAATTTACAACTAAGATCATTTTAATACAAAGTGGACATGAGTTTTTAATTAAAATCAATCAAGCACGAGAGAATCAAGAGAGGCGTTACAATAACCAATTCAATGCATGCATCATGAATGCAACCATCACTCCCTCGGAGTATGGTGGAACACAACAGTGGGAAACATCCCCAAGGAACCAAGAACTTACCTGGCAAAGTCATGCTCCGCGATTCAGTCCCTGAACGGTGGTCTACGCCACTGACACCCTCGGTGTCACGCCATATACAAGGCATACAAGCACAATCAAAACCAAAGCAACCTCACCAGGAATAAGCATATAACATTGTTCTCAACCGTCACAATGAAAGGAACCTCATTCCTTTCCATATAAACCTTTACATCTTCTATCTTAAGGTTATCTGAGCACATCAATCACTAGACAACTCATATACCCTTAGCAGTCTATCTCAGCCTAATCAAGGCACTAGAGTCTCCACGAGACTCGGTACAAGCCAAACAAAGAGCTCAAAGCTCTATACAGGCCAAAACTTAAGAATTCACAATGTGGTTCGAACGGTTTCTTTCACCCAATGTAGCCGTTCATATAGCTTCTCAGGCACATCTAGAGCAAATATCAAGGCTCATGCATGGTCTATAATCATCAATTAACCAACAAAATACCAACACATGCATTTCACAGAGCCAAGAATCAAGGTTCATGAAGCTAACATTTGAAAGCTAATCCTTCATTACAACAACATTCTAAACATACTTTTCTAAATGACCCAAGGCTAATTTCAACTCTAGCTCAAAAGGGTCACTATTCATCCCAAAATCAAATTCACAAATCAAACGGTAAAACTCGAGTTTCTTACCTTTAAAACGACAAGGAAGACCCATGGACCACTTCCCCTAGCTTGGGTGTCCAAGAATCGCTCCCTTTTCTCGCCGAGCTCAAGTTTTTTGAAGTTCCCTAGAGAAAGGGATTTCTCCGTCTGAGGCTTTTTAGGAAAAAGTGATGAAGGATTCTAGCTTTTTAGGTGGTTTCCTACAAGTTTAATGTTTGGTAGGAGGTGTTTTGGGCAAAGAATGAAGGTGTATGAAGCTTGGAAGCTTCAACAATGGTGGAGAGCAGCTGGGAGGAAGAAGAAGCAAGGTTTGGGGCCAAAAATCGCGTAAATGGGGCTTTTATACATGCCCCGTCAGAGGTCCCACACGGGTCGCGCCACCTCTGGCGCTAACCGCGCCAAGCTCCAGAGACTATGGCGCCAACTGCGCCACCACGGCGCCAACCGCACCAATCCCCAGAACATATGGCGCTAACTGCACCAACCCCCAGTGCCTGTGGCGCTACTCACGCCAACCTGGCGCTACTGGCGCCAAAACCTTCAGGGAAAGGCCTTCTGAAGCACTTCTGGCGCTACTCGCGCCAACCTCCAGTGTGTTTGGCGCTACTCGCGCCAACTAGCAGAGTCTCCGGCGCTAATCGCGCCAGTCCGGCGCTACTCGCGCCAACATCCAGTATGTCTGGTGCTAACCATGCCACACTGGCGCCAATCGCGCCAGACCTCGTGGTCATTATAATGAGGATTCTCCCAGTTACCTCCACATGCAATAACAGCTTCAGATGTTGCATATTCTGGGTGCATACTAGACTCGCATGCTGGAAGACATCTGCTGCCACCTCTCCATTGACACCACGACGTATCAGCCCCAGTACCCGCCAGTGACGCTTTCTTTTCCACCACCAGAGATGCATCCTTCTTCACCTACCACCAAAGCAGCTCCCACAGTGACACCACCAGCCCCTGCTGATGATCCCATGGCAGAGGAGTGATGCCTACTGACTGACATCTCCCATTCTATGCTTTTATTTCTATTTTTAATTCTATCTTTACATTTCAGACTTATTGGTTTGTTGTTGATGTTGAACTCTGTTTCTTAGATGGTTATTGAGCTTGTGTTTGCATTGAACATTGGTACTTATTTTGGGTAATTATCGGACTGATGTTCATATATGTCTTGTGTCCTCAAATAACGCCTACTTGTTTTTGCTTTTTCAAGGCCCAATCAGTTAATTATTTTCTGGGGACAGCAAATGATAAATCTGGGAATTGGGGGTATGCGTTAATTGAGGAAACGAGTGATTTTGAGAACAAAGGACGTCTAATATTCTTTTTGGGGCTAGAAATTCTTTTTGTGGATAATTAATTTAGTGTCTAATTCCTAACTTAACTTGTAGGAGTACATATTAGACAATTTTGGTAAAAGCATGACTCAGATTTAGAAATGCCGAATTAGTAAAAGCATGGTTGAGAATCGGGAAGTTTGTGATAGGAGAATTCGAGAATGACATTGCATGAAACATGAGTGGAATTTGGAATTGTGTGCATGACTGAATTAATTGTTGGAATAGGAATGATGCTTGATTTGAAATCAACGAATCTAGCTTGATACTATAACCTGTAAGAATTGTGCCTATACATAATTTTTTTTAGAGAGTTCTCACTGTGGTAACACTCTAGAACTTGCTCTGTTTCTCTCTGATGCATGCATAATTGATGTCATAAAGGCAATTTTTTCTGTTAAACTTGAGCTAAATAGACTTCCTTTAAAATACTCCTGTGCTAGCCCTTTGAGCTTGAGACCTATTTGTTCAATCACCGGATAAAATTTTTGAACCACTGTCACTATCCCACCTCATTTGAGATTGGAATGTTAAATGGGTTTGAAAGAAAAAGAATTCAGGGTCAAATTTGTTAGAAATTGAAAGAAAATAAAAAAAATGGTCTTCACTTGAAAGAAAAAGAAAAAGAAGAAAAGACAAAATGAAAGAAAAGCAAAGAATAAAGGAAAATGCTAAAAAGATGTAGTGGAATGAAATTCAGAATTGAAGCTTGAATGCATGGAAAAATTTGGTGCCATTTCAATCTCAATGCTTATTTAGTCACTTTCCAAATACTTCCACCCTTAAGCCAAGCCAAGTTACAACCTTGAAAGACCTTTTGATCAAGTGTGCATGTGTTATATTTCTGTATAGAAATTGAGAATACGATCAAGCTTATGGTAGTGTTATAACTGTAGAGATTGAGAGTAATCTTGATTATACCCTAGACACTTGAGTGATGAGTAAAATAATATCTTGTGAGGGTATTCAAGCTGGACTTTGTATGTTGATGGATTTGAAAAGCATTGTTGAATTTCAATATAAAAACTCAGTCATGTGTAGCAATTTTGGATTCTGTGATTATTTGTGTAGTGTTGTGATTGAATGTTCCTTCCTTGCTTCCTAGTTCAAGATCTTTGTTATTGCTGAGGACAACAATGTTCAAATCTGGGAATTGTTTGATATGCGCCTAGCATAGGGCATATCCAAGCTCAAATATATCACCAAATGCATTAGAATTAATGATAAAGGCTTCTAATTGATATAAATGTTGACAAATCTTCCTCAATGTTGCTTTTATTCAAATTAAGTGATTAGCAGGTGAAAAAAGCCAAAAGAAGTGAAGATCTGGTGCGAATCGCGCCAACTCCAACGCTACCCGTGCCAACTGCACTAAGTCACACGATCCACGTCAATTGCCGCGCTATTCGTGTGGGTAAGGCTCTGGAAAATGAAAACCCATTGGTTTCTGGCGCGATCTGTGCCATCTGTGGCACTAGCCGCGCCACAATTGCTATGGAAAAATGATCTTCTCTGGATCCTGGCGCCATCAGCGTGAAGGCCACGTGAGTCGCGTTGGATGTGAGATTCAACTACCTCTGAAAGCTGGCGTGATCAGCGCCATACTTCGCGCCATCCGCGCTGGACTTTGATTCTGCAGAAATTAAAAGTTGTCAAAAGGAAAACTTAGGGTTTCACTTCCCCAAGTTTAAATAGCAGAACCCACTTCTGAGTAGGGACCTTTTGGACAAAATTTCACTAAAACAAAGCTAAGGAGAGCTTGGGAGCTTAGCTAGGGCTTGGAGTTGTGAGTGCTAGTTGGATTCTCCCCTCTTCTCTACCTTCTCCTTGCTTGTGTGTCAGCTGGGCATGCTTCTTTTTGATGTACCAAGGTCAGCCATGATTAGGTTTGGCTAGTTCCATTTGTAGCTAGGGCCAAGCACTTGATGTAAACTTCCATTGGAATGTATTGAATGCTATTATTCATTTATCAAAAGCTATTTTACTGCACTTTGCTTGAATGTTTATATCTCTTTCTTAGACTTGATCAATCTAGTTAAGAGTTAAGAGCTAGGGTTCACAATAGGAATATTGGGGTTCTAGTCTTGGAACTAAGTGTAGTGACTTGCTTTACATTACCTAGGGATAGGAATGTATGCTTGTAGCTTATTCTAGTGTTTACTTAACGCTTAACCCTTGGAAGGTGCTAAGGAATTAGGTCTTTTAAGTGGGTTAAAGAGCTATGTCACTAAGGAATTGGTAAGTGGCTAATATGTGATGAACACAACCGCTGAATAACTTAGATAATTGAATGTAGTGAGCGATACGAGTTCAGTGGAAGGAATCATCGAGTGTGGGTGCCCTGGCTACACTTTCTTTATCTTGTCACAACTTATTTTATCTGTTCACAGTCTATATTTATGTTTTAATCTTGTCTTTACTTTTATTTCTCAAACAACTAACTCATACTTTTACCAACATTTATTTATCCAACTTATAGATTTAAGTTACAATATAATTGGTGCAACAATCTCTGTGGGACGATAACTCACTTATTATTTTATTACTTGAACGAACGGTATACTTGCCGAATTCGCAACAAAGGGTCTCTAAAGAAAGCTTCTCCATATGCCAATAATTAAAAAAAATAATGTTTTATGACGATTTTTTTGTGGTGGTCTCAATAAACTGCCAAAAGAGTTATAATTTTTTTATAGAAAACTAACGACCACCATCATTATGCGTGTCACACAACAAACTTTACAATATATATTTTTTAATTATGATCTACTATGAAGTCTCGTCAAACTCCAGCTCTCATTTAGGGTTCGAAGTTCTTCATAGCGTCGAAACATGGTGGATTCTCAATCTCCTGTGAATTCTCGCAGGGTCTTGCATTTTCGATTTAGAGTTCATCACTTTTTTCTATTCTCAATACAATTTACAAACTCTAATATAGTTCTATGCCCAAAACGCTCATATTCTCTTTCTTGCAGGTCTGGAATCATTGACGCAACACTTTTTCTCGCGGATCTGGAAGTGTTCACACAACTCTCTTGCGGATCTGGTAGTGTTCACGAAACTCTATTTTGCTTCATTGTGTTCTATTGGGTAGTCTCTTATCTTTGTTTTCTCTCATAAATTATTATTATCATCAGCTTGACAAGCCTACATTGTTGTCTTCCATGTAGTTTGCGAATCATATGCTTTCCAAACCAGTACAATCTAGGCATTTGTTTTACTTGTTATAGGAGCTTGTTGTAAAGAAATATGCAAACATGTGAAGCAAGTGCTTAATTTCAGCTTCAAATTCAATGAGCAAGTGCTTAGGTACTTGATGGTACTTTTTAATGGCTATTTAAAAATTGTATTCTAGCAATTAACTTAATATTGTCTATGGTTATGTCTCGAATTACAAATACCCTGCTATTTTTATATTGTTTTATTACATTTCTCCCCATTTTGGTAGCCTTTGAAATTGTGGATTTTATGCCAATGAATTCATACTTCAATGATTTCCAAGTTCACTTGCTTGGATGTTATACTTAGCTATCCAACATTATTGATTATATGGAATATGAATGCACAATTTGACCTCAAGTCTGTCTATCTTTCTCTTGAATATATGATTGTTTACTTGTGAAACCTCTCACTATGCACTTGTTTGTGTGCATACATAATTACTTCCTAGATGCTGAAGATTGTTCGACTCAGGGGGAGAAAAAGAGAATCCATGAAGCTGATGATCTTAGACAATAATGTTTAGGCTTTTTACATGTAAATTCAATTGAGTGCCATTTATAATTTGTGTATGAGTTTGTCTAAGTTGATGCCTCCTATGATCCATTGCATAAATCTCATTCATACTTTTGCATTCATGATTTTGCAAAGCAAAGTTTCTTAAAAAGCTTTTTTGAAAACTCAAGTTTTTCATGACTTAATAAAAAGCTAAGTGTTCCATGTTTTAAGTTTTTGGAAAAATGTTTTCTCATTGGTTTAATCGATTTCAAGCAAGTGGTAATCGATTACTTGAAAATGGAGCATATTTAATCGATTACGAGAATATGGTAATCGATTACACAATTCAAAATCACATAATGAACCTTCTATTGTAATCAATTACAACATCGTAGTAATCGATTACTTGACCCCTATTTTGGTTAGAGCTTCCTATGATAATTGATTACATGGTGTTTTAATCGGTTACTTAAGTGATTTAATTGATTACTGGAAGTTATAACTGTTTCTCTATAAATAGTTGTTGCTTGTTTGCTCTTAGAACAACAGATTTTGAAACCCATTCTTTTGAGAGAAAAGTTACTAAGAGCATTTCAGAGTATGACCCACAAATCCTCTTTTTCAACAAGCATCAAGAAACCTTGTGAGAATTTCCTTTAGGGCACTTTCTAAAGAGAAAGTTTTGGAGAGATTCTTTTGAGATTTCTATTCAACATTGGTTTAAGATTCTTTAATCATCTACATAAATCTGCATTGGATCCCAGGTTGTATCTCTCCTTGTTACTTTGTTGTATTTCTTTAAGAAATTTTGTGTTTGTAACTTGTGCAGTAGCTTTAGAGTTTTTCTAGAATAGGTTTTTCTAGAGGGAGATTAGAGAAGGTTTGTTTCTCTAAGTCTTAATCACCAAGGGTCTATAGCTGTTAGATGCCTTGTTCTTAGTTTGGGATTGATTAAGAGTGATTGTAAAACTTGTAAGAACAGATTGCATATAGTTAGGTCCTAGCTTGTTGGTTAGGAAACTGGATGTAGCTTATCTTGAATTGAGAAGTGAACTAATATAAATTCCATGTTGTTTTCTCCTTCTCTAATTTTTTTTCTTTGGGTTATTGATTGTCATTCGTTGGTTCAACTCTTTTATAATCAACAAAAGCAATTTTATCGTAACTGCATTTCATAAAGATTGGAGGTTGATTAATCAAAGGCATTCTAAGTTTGATTTGTGATACGATGCATTAAACTCTGATTTTAAAGCAATTTTTTAAAGGGGCAAGAAGAACCAATTCACCCCCTCTTGGTTTGTATGCTACTCATATTGTTTTCAAAGATTTCCTTCCACAATTATGCAAATTACTATCAAATTGGTTGAACTGGCTTATTGAGTTTGTTGTTTATGATAACAGTTATGCAAATTATTCAGAGTAATCACCATGGAACTTAGTTCTTAAAAGTTGCATGCTCCTACGTTTAGATTGAATTTTATTTAGCAAACACAAAATAAATTCAAGTGATTATAAATCTATCTTAAATATGTTTTTTTCCTTTAAATTAGGTATTTTTGTTTTTTGTCCCTAAATTGAAGTTTGTTTTTTAGTCTTTGATTTTAGTCCTTTATGCAGTGAAGAACCACAAAAATTCCTTCATGAGAAACTAAAGAATATTTTTCAACATTAAAGAACTAAAAGTCAAATTTAAATGTGAGGGATCAAAAGCAAAAGTAATCTAAATTTGAGGAACTAGAAATATATTTAAGTTTAAGCTTCAAAGTTTATTTTATTAATTGCAAATTGATCAAAAATTAAAAACAAGAAAATTACCTATCACCCAGGCTAGTTAAGTTGTGATTTGATAAAATTGCCTACATGTTATTCTTATGTAATAAGATAGTTGTTATATCCAGCTTCCTTCTTTGCTTTCAAAAAATACACTGCCCTAATTACTTAGAAATCTTTCAAGAAACTTCATTTTTTTTACAAAAGCATAGGAAGAGACATGAAAAAAATTGTCATTTTTTTATTAAGTGCTAAATTTTTGCATATTATCATCTGCAAAACATTTTTTTATTATAGATAACTAAAATCTAGATTAGTAAGCAGATTCTCATTTGAAATTTCAAGCTTTAATGATGGGAAGAGAATATATTTATCAATAATTAAAATGAGTTTCTACATCTAAATATTTAGACGTAACTAGAATGAATGGGAAGCATACTTGCACAATGAACCAAGCACAAGTAGCTGCCAACTAAAAAGAGAGTGCCACAAAGCATGTTGGTTTTGGATGTCTCAATTGTATTGTGAGTGTGATGACTACTTTGACCAATATAGAATTCCTTTCTCTTGTATAGACTTGTTGTTAATGCTCCCCCAACACACAAAATTGCCCCCATAGTCTTCACTTTACTCGTCCATGTTTGAAGCCCCAATCTCTCCATTTTGCCATGCATATACCAGTCAGGAGCTAATACTAGGTATATATAGTTAGTTTATTTTTAAATAAATAAAGGTTGTTCTTTCTATATACCTACAAATAATAGAGATAATGAGAGTGAAAATAGGAACTAAGTTGAGAAAATTGACAGAGTGAGTAGCTGATGTGTAAACCATAATAGAACAGCCCCATGGCCATTGTTATCCTGCGATCATATCATTTAGATAGAAATTAACTATAGGCAACAAGTAGTTATCCACTCTCTCTAAAACTTAATTAGAACATATATATACACACTCAAAAGAAGCGGCGTATAAATAAAATTATCAAAATGGTCAACCCGTACCATTTGTCGAACCAAGTGTGAAAAATGGGTCGATCTGCCCTGTATTCTTTATGAGCTACACCTTTTCTAACTGATCTAGTACATTATCCCGTACTAAACTTACGTACAAATGTGAAATGTTCAATAATTGAATCCAGAGACTGATTAGCAATTTCAGTTAGCCATAGCATTGTGTTGAATTAGGAGGAGCTACTTGAAGCACAAAGCATAGATTGATTTAAGAAGGAAGGTTTTGAACTTTCAACATGCCTTGAAGCATTGAAGAACAACTTGTGATCAAATGTAAAAGGAAGAAGGGTTTCTGGTGATCCAAACATACTGCATTCATATCATTCATTAGTTTATGAAATAGAGTTCACAAGGCATTAATAGTTTGTTTAAAGTTTTGAAATAAATCAAGAGTTTTTAGAAAAATAATATTTCATACTGGATTAATCGATTATATCAAGAAAAGAATCGATTATTTTATGCTTGGTGTTTTCTGGAAATCTGTTTAAGAACATAGTAATCGATTACATATCAGAATAATCGATTATTTTACCTTAGATTGCTTATAAACAGCCTTGATGAATTGTTTAATCGATTACCAACCAGCTGTAATCGATTACATAGGCCAAATAGAAAATACTATCTTCCTGGTTTAATCGATTACAAAGTTCAAACTAATTTATGCAAGTTCCTGGTTTAATCGATTACCAAAGTTTGTAATCGATTACACAGTGTTTTTATATTTAAGCAACTGTCTGGTTTAATCAATTACTAGTCAGAATAATCGATTATTTTGTTCGTTGCTCATACCCATAAATGTTTTGAACGGTTTAATTGATTACAGGATCATATGTAATCGATTACATGAGCAAAATAATCGATTACAGGAGCGTATTTAATCGATTACTGACGGTTAGAAAGTTTGTTATAAATAGAACCTTTGCTCAGCTGTTTCAAGAACTTGATCAATTTGTATTCTGAGCATTCTAAGGCTTTCTAAACATTCTTTTAGTGATTTTTTTGGGTTCATAGAGTTTTTGCTTTCACAAAACATTCATGGGTTGTTAAGTGTCTCTAAAAGCAAGAAGTTTTTTTTCAAAGCTTGAGGGAAGTGATGTTCTGAGTTTGTTTTCATTCTTCAACCTGGTGAAATCATTCATATGCATATCATTCATTTGATCATCAGGTGACTTCTTTTCTTAATCTTTGAAGTTGTAATTATGTTTTGAACTTTGTATTTGATAGTGTATTGTAATTGGGTTTCTTGCTTGTAATCTAGAGATAGAGTTTCTCTAGGGGATTTGCTGAGTAGTGTTCTCAGTGGGTTGTCTCTAAGAATCTAATAGTGTTTTAGATTTCTGAACTTTATCTAGGGTTGACAAAGAGAGACTTTATAATAACTTGTAAGAATTGAAAATTACAATAGTGGAACTCCATTCTAGTGTTGAGTGGAAGAAAACTGGATGTAGCTTCATAGTGTTTGAAGTGAACTAGTATAAATCTTTGTGTGTAGTTTATTTTCTTTATATTGGTCATATTTTGTTATTCTTGATTGTGTATTTGTTATCAACAAAGTTCTTGAGCTATTGCATACCTTGGGTTGAGCATTAGATTGAATAAAGGTTCTTAGTTTCAAAAGTGATAAAGATCCAAAGGGAAAACTCTGATTTTGTTCAAGAAAATTTTTAAATTACCAAGCCTAACCAATTCACTCCCCTCTTGGTTAAGTGTGAAGTGTTCCCATATTTTACAGATTGAGCTGCGCCTTTAGCCCAACAGTAAGATTAAATCATCTAGTTTATAATTGTTATTAATTATTTGGTTTAAACTTGTGTTGTTGGTTGTTTAGTTTAAAATTGGTTTAATGTGTGTTGGTTTAATCATCAACAGATTTTTCATTTAAATTATATATATATATATATGCTTTTTAATTTATTATTCGCCCATTTATGCAAGAGCCTTAAAATTTCCAAAATAAATAAGGGAACTCTATGAGGGCTGACCTAGAAACGGGTATGAAAGATATAAGCCCATTTAGAATGCAAACTCAAGTGAGCTGGCCCTTTTAATTACACGCCCTCTTAAGTTATAATTACTATTATTATTATAAGAATAGCTTTAGTGACACACTCTCTAACACAATTCTCTTAACATACACCTTATAATTGATTGAAATTTCTTAAAAGTTAAAATAATATATTCAAAATAATGTGTCAAAAAAAACTATATTGCTAACATTTATCTTATTATAATAAGAGGAGTATTATGGCTGACAATACATTCTAGATATTTGAATAATTTTTTTACTCCATAGATTATTGAATTTGTTTTGGTATGTTAAGTGAAATTTATTGACATATAACTTTTTCAATTATCATTCTCTATTCAAAAATAGTTTTCTAACTAAACTTGTTTTGGTAAATATTCCAACTAAACTATTAATTATTAATATCTTCATTTAGATTTAATTCTTCTCTATGTGACAGCTATGAAAATAATTCTTTGAATCACCATGAAACCACTCATTAGTTCCAGATAATACTCATAAATGGCCCTTACACAAGAATAGTAGTTATATATATTATGAATAAAACATGTTGATGAACTTGAAATTTGGAAAGTAAAACATAATATGGTATGGATTAACTCCTTGTCCATAGTTTGAGTCACTGAGTCTGAGTCTGATACTACCATGTCCTGAACTTACCCAATCCAAACTAATGCGTTCACGATCAACTCTTATCGATCTCTTTTTGTTAGCAATATAATTATTGCATGTGTCATGTTAGTTGCTGCTCTTTCAAATGATTTGGTCATACTAAGGTTGCAACTGTAAAGCCAAAAATTTCAAGTAAGTAGAGAGCTTTTTTAAATCTTCGATTTGTTTAATGCAATTCTTAGGATGCTTCATTATTTTTACTATTGTGATGAGATATATCATAATGTTTATATTCATTCTCAATTTCTATAATTTCTGCATAGTGCATATTAAGATTGTAATCATATGGCTAATCTTTGTTCTTTGAGTATTTTCTTTATCAATCCATAGTAAAATCAGTTCCTATCACATTCATCACTACCTAATTCATTTTAGGTACAATATTCATTCATTAATTTGATCTCTTTTTTGTTGAAATAAGCTTGATAAAAATATTCCAAATGTTTCAAGAATTGCTTTTCATGTACTGTTGTTCCTTTGATTTCTTAAGCCTTTTCATTTTATGACTATGTTCTAATTTATAAACTGATTATTGATTTTACTAGAACAACTGAATAATGTATAATCATGGATTGATATGCCCTGATATACAACTGAATATCTAGAGGGGTTAAATAAGTTCCTTGATTTTGCTAATGAAATGTTATGTCACCATTTGATAGATGAACAAGGAAATACTAAAAAGGTTCAGCTAACAAAACCAAGTGTATTTGTGATGTCTCATGGTGAACGTTTAGTTGTGCCATTTGATAGTCAACTACGAGCCTATGGACAAGCAGCTACACTTCTTTCATTAGCTTGTGGACATATTGTCACGGATTCAAATAACATCTAAATTAACTTTGATAGTTGGTCAAATGTTCCAAAATCATACAAGATGGTTGCTTTAATATTGTAAAGGTATATGCATACACCAAATTGTTTAGCCTTATTCTCTTTAATTATGATTTACTGACATTTTTTTTTTGCCTTTTCATTTCCAAGCACCAAAATCAGCTGCTGAGTGTTATGTTTTCTTTGCATGTCAAGAAAGTATAAGAATGACAAGACAAATTTGTGGAATAGTGTTTATGATACTTCATTATCAAGAGAACAATTAATTGTTAATGTTCCTGATGGAATTCACAAATATAAGTGGTCTTCATTTGTTGATTACAATCTAAGGCCAGAATATAAGGTAATTTAACAAATATTTGTTACTATTAATTTTTTAGCTTATATTTTAATTAATAAATTGCTTATTTTAGCTTTTATAAATTTATCAATTCTCGGTTATGATGAGTCTAGTCATGAAACTTGCAACTCCCAAAAACTTTATTGTTTTTTCATTTTTTCCCCTTATGTTGTGTGTTAGTGTGTAGTATGGATATTGGTGTGAGGTAGAAAATTGCTATGCAAGGGATGTTTAGGCTGATTTGGGAATGTACTGGAAGTAGTGCATTTGCTATTGGTATTAGTGGGGTTTTGGGTAGTGAAGGGAGGGTTGTTGCTATAGATTTAAGCCCTCTGGTTGTTGTTGTTACAGCATACAATGTGCATAGATATTACTTGCATAGGCCTTTTTTCCATCATGGTTTTCATTCACTGCTTGCGTTGGTTTTTCATGAATATGATGAAAGTTTTTTCTAATTTATAGGACAAGATGACACAAGAAATGAGTCAAAGTGGCAACTTTACAGAAATTTCAGCTAATGATAGTGTGGGTAAAGTACTGGGAAAGGATCATATTGGGTGTGTGTGTGTTGCTTAGGACTAGGAGTTCTTCACAGTGTTGCATTTTGGTCCACCACAAGCTTTAGTGGTTCAGGGTCTAGTTTTTCAAATTCTGATTCAGTCGAGAGGAGGTTACTTGTTTAAGGGACAAATCGACAACTTCTGAAGAGAATGTCAAGACTTTAAAAAGTGTCATGCTTGCACACATCCAAATGAAGTAAGGGCATATTCCTTTTAAGCTGGGTGCTATGTTTGGTCACAATACTAGTAACGTAGTTGTAAGTACTCCTATTCTTGTGTTAAATTTAATATATTATTAGCACTTGACATGATATGATTTTTATTTCATATGATGAAGGAAGTGGACAAGATGGGCCAACACCAAGAGGAGAGGTTCATCATTAGATAGTAATGTCCATGCAACTTGACATATGTTGCTTGATTCCTTTTGATATATACTGTTTTGGATGTAATATATGTTTCAAAATTTCAATGGTTTGACTAATGAGATTTTTTTACTTGAACATATTATGCATGCACATTGTTTCAACTTGAAGCTTGTTATTAAACTGAAGTTTTATGCATGTTGAAATTATGTTTGATATTTTTAATTGCATAAATAAATATATTGACAAAGACGAGGCTATAAGTCTGGAAGATTGTGATCAAATTTTGTTGGATTTCATTAAATTAATGACAAAAATCATCATAAATTCCTATGAAAGTTGTGAAATACATTCAAGGATTATATACTTTCCCGGATGATACACATTCTTCAAAGATGCATGTGGCAAAGTGTTGTGATAATATCCAAGCAATTAAATTTAATTGTTACGTACCCATGCCTCTTATATTCATTAAAAAAAACATTTAAGCGTAAGCTTGGATAAAAATTACGTTTGAAATTATGTTTGATATTTTTAATGACATATGTTGTAATATTAATAATTGCAATAATTATGATAGTATTGAAATTTGAGAGAATATAAATTTAATACATTATCTCAATTTTTATATTTAATTAAATAGGAATGAAAATAATTATAGAACTAATGGAAATGATTAAAACTAAAGAAAGATTAATGAGTTTTTTTTAATAAAAATACTGTTTTTGGCACACAAAAATGCAAAAATGCACTTTGTGGGGGGGTTTTAATTACAGAAAAAGAAAACGTGCAAAAATAAAAAAAAATGAAAAATGAATTTTGCGACAGTTTTTAATTGTCACAAATTTTTCACAGAATTATGAATTATCTATGTTCATCTAAAAGCCGTCACAAATTGTTTCTGACATTAGTACTCCTAACAATTGATCCTGACCGTCAGAAATACATTTTGTAGTGTTTTTAGCGGTAAAAAATGACTTTTGTAACCGCCACAAAATGTCAATTTTTTTGTAGGGCAAGGAGAGGAGCAAAGGACAATGATTCGATTTGGATTTTGCTAGAGCATAACTATTAACAAGTAATCTGATTCCAAGAGTCAAAGCAACAAGAACTACAAATGGCTTTATCAAGCCTCATGTCGATTCTTCTCGAGCCCTTCCTGCCATTAGACCAAGTGAAAAAGCTCCCTTGGCTTCCAGATGAGTGAGCTTTTGGGAGTTAGACCACTCAAAGAAGTCATCACAAGAGGCTCTAAGAGGAAAAAGCCCACCTTGTTTCTCATGGATACCTAACACTGCATTGAAGTCCCCCAAGAACACCCAAGGGCCAGAATATCTACATTGAAGGTTTGCAAGCTACTGCCAACGCTTAACATAATTGTTGGCTCCATAAATCACAACTACATAACAAAGCTTTCCATTGACATGGACTACAAAAGAAATTTGTTGGTTAGAAGAGGACAAAACATTAGGAGATAAAGAAGAGTTACACAAGCACTAAAGGTTAGGAGCTAAGTGTTCTCTGTCATTGAACGCGAAGAGAACTAAGCCTAGACGGTTCCAAAAGGACTTGGGAAAAAGGTCAGGAGATGTCTACTACAATAAAGGAAGAAGAAGAAACAAAAACTGATTGTATTCATTTATTTTATATTCTGTACAAGGGTGTGGTAATATACGGAGCAAAAGGAATAATCTACAATATGTTATAACCAAAATCACTGACGTGGCCACTAGCAAAACAGAAAAAGAATAACAGAAAAACAAAATATAAAAAATGTGTAATACTCCCCCTCAAGATGGGGAGTAGATGTTAATGATCCCCATCTGGAGAGAAGAGCAGAAAAATGAGATGGATGCAAAGCTTTGGTAAGCAAGTTCGT
The DNA here is from genome assembly GCA_007407185.1 of Glycine tomentella. Taxonomy (NCBI): domain Eukaryota; kingdom Viridiplantae; phylum Streptophyta; class Magnoliopsida; order Fabales; family Fabaceae; genus Glycine; species Glycine tomentella. The sequence continues at coordinate 390,778 of PYAF01005361.1, read as the reverse complement.
GAGGTGATGAGAAGATTGAATATGAAAGGTCTTGATGATGCCACGAATGATACAATCACGGATAAGGTGGCAATCAATCTCAATGCCGGAAAAACAGAAGGGTGTAAATCAGAGGATAAATCAGGGGTAAGGCTTTTGGAAATAAAGTTAAGAAGAGGTGTATCAGGGGAGTGAGGAATGGTAAGGTTAATTTGACGCTACCTCTCTTCCTGAAGCACAAGAGAAAACACCCAAGGAAGTGATGGAAGTGGATCCATTAATAGAATCTGAGCCTGCACAGAGGAGAAGGATTCATTGAGACCCATAAGAAATTGAAGGGCATCATGTTGTTGCTTAGAGAGCAAAACCTGCCGGAGACCACCACAAGTACACGACGGTAGAGGAATATAAGCCTGAAGCTCATCACAAAGTCTCTTCAGCTTGGTGTAGTAAGAATTAACATCGAGGGATCCCTGATGGAGAGAAGAGATTTCCTGCTTCAATTGAAAGATGCGTGGGCCGTTGGGTTGTTGAAAACGAGTGCGCAAATCATCCCACACGGCTGAAGCATCAGGAAAATATACCAAGCTATCAGCAATGGCCTTGGAAATAGAGTTGAGTAGCCATGAAATCACCATTGAGTTGCAACGGTTCCACGCTGAGAAGAGGAGATCATGATCAGGAGGATGAGGAATAGATCCATCGATGAAGGATGATTTGTTCTTGGTAGTGGGTGCCAAAACCATAGCTCTACTCCACGAACTATAATTGGTGTAATCAAGAGTATGGGTCACAAGAACAAGACTAGGGTGGTCACTGCTCTTCAAAAAATAAGGGCTAGATGAATCCTCGACGAAAGAGACCCATCCCAAGATTGCTCCAAGTTAAGCACGCTTAACTATGGAGTTCGTATGTTATGGGCTATCGAAAAGTAGATGCACCTTGTTGGTATAGGTAGTACCTATTAAATCATTTAAGTTATCATCAACTGTACAGTCTCATACCTGCACAGCCTTTGGATCCCTCTCGTTCGGGTGTGTATTCGATTCATTCATGTACCCCTCCCGCTGGCAGCCTGACAGGAGCCGCTCCTTATCCGTGCCTCACTGCATCGGCAATCACTCCCCGCCCTCGTCAGCGCCCGGGATGTTACAAATACCATATTACAATCAAGGAGGAAGAAGAAACAAAAACTGATTGTATTCATTTATTTCATATTTTGTACAAGGGTGTGGTAATATATGGAGCAAAAGGAATAATCTAGAATCTGTTATAACCAAAATCACTTACGTCGCCACTAGCAAAACAAAAAAAGAATAACAGAAAAACAAAATATAAAAAATGTGTAATAATGTCCAAGGTTCAGCAATGAAGAGAAGCTCAGGTTTATGGGAGACGTAGTGCTGCTTTAAGACAAGCTTAGTCTCCTGATTGGCTATGGCTCTAGCGTTCCAGTAGAGGAACTTCATCTGGAACCATTGGAGGAGGATGCCCAAGCACGGGTGTTGTGGATTCTGGAAGGGTTAGAATTCTTAGCTTTCTGTTTCAATTTCCTTCTCTGCGATTTAGAAAGAACCACCTCAAAGTCTGGGTCTTTCGAACCTTGGCTCCCATCAGCGATGTTGGCATCATCATCATTTGAAGTTATGTCCGCCCAAAAATTTTCCTCTACAACCTCATTATTCACAATATGTCTGACCTTGAGTCTGAAACATGAGAAATATTAATCCCTCAGGAAGAAGGTTTCTTCTTATTAGAGACCATTTCAGAAAGGAATAAGAACAACCAAATGTTACTAGGTCTAGTTGTTTATTTCTCTATGAAGAAAGATCACACTACTACATACACATTGTTATAACTTATAAATCACGAGGATGTTCTTTTACATTCTGAGACTCGGTTAAATATTGCAATAGAGCTAAGTTGGTGAGAAAGGGAATATCGAACGCATGTGTAATGATTGATGCCCCTGTGAAAAATATATGCCGAAACCAATCATTTGCCTAACTATGGAATGTATGTGCATAGTTGTGATCTTTACTGGATCAAGCCCATGGACTGTTATTGTCTAGTTTTTCCTTTTATAGCAGAAATAGTATCTACTACTGTTATGGAGAAAGAAAGATTTTGCTCCTAAAATGAGCAAATTTGCTTAAGATAATAAAATGCACTCGCAATCATTAATTAAATCTTCAACTGTTGAGATTTGTGATAAAATTAAATACATGTATGAAAAAAAATCTAAAGTTAATAACAGTCTCAATAGTTAAATTTTTTAATTCATAATTATTATTACAACGTATCTTCTAAAATTATGTTTTTTCTCACTTTAGTCAAATCCAAGTAATTACATAATGTAGTAGTAAGATTAGAAACTATAATTAAGAATATCATAGAGGTTAAAATTTGAAGACATTAGATTTATTTATAAGTTTTACAAAATTATAACTTAAAATTGTGATTACTACATAAGAACTTTCAAATATCATAGTTACATTTTTAAAATCCAATTTTAATTTCAACTTCAATTTCACACACTAATTCTTCCATGCTTCAAATGTAAAATGACTGTTATCCCCAAACTTGTGGGCATAGTTATATTTTGAGAAAGCCAGTTAATTAATGTGAATGTACGTGGTTGTAAATTTTAGAAGTCTACCTCAAAAAAGTATACAAGTGTCGTCGTTATTTTCATGAAGTTCTAGATTCAAAATTGTCGTGGCTGTTAAATTTTCGGAAACAATCTTCCAAATCTAGCTTTACTTAAAGATCACACGTCAAAGTTTTGCAATAATTACATTTACTTACATTTCTATGTGTTGCTTTCACATGTGCGCTGTTTTATGCTGGTGATTGACAATTGCATTTGCTATTAAAGGCTGAGGTAGAGGACTTGATCGCTGCGTTTATTATCTACGAAGTATTTTCAGTTTGTATCTGATTGTGATATTTTCCTACAAGTTAAATAGAATGGCAATTAGTGAGTACTTAATTATCAGATTCATTTTCGCTTTGGTAGTAGTTAGTTGCAAAGAAAGAGACGGTAGTCACCAGCGAATTCTACATGAAATCAAGGACCGTAATTGGACCCGAAATTTCAATGGGTATACACAAGAAATATTTATGGCAGAGAAGAAAGTTATCTATTAAATGGCTCAGATCATGAGTAAAATTTTATGATATGATATTTTATCATCCATATCATAAAAATTATTTTAATGACTTAATTTTCTGATGTCAAAATCGAAAAATCTCTTTTTATTACTATATATCATCATTATCTACTATGATATTTTAATCTATAATGGTTATGATGTGTTCTAAATTGGTCTAAGTGGTTAAGTGCTCAAAGAGAATTTTTGTAGTTTGCACGAGTCGAAATCCAACGGTACATCTATAATGAGTTTATACAAAATGATGTTCAGTGTGTAAAAGATCAATAGAGAATCCACTAGCTAGAAGCCTCTCTATGACTTAGTTATAGTAGTATTACTTTACCTTTGGCTATAGATTATAACATAGTTATTGAACCTCGCTCATATCAGTCAAGTCGCACTACTACAAAAACAATCTTTAACAACATGCATTCTACATCGGTTATGCACTAACCGTCGTTGTTGAGCAGGCGGTGACATTTTTGTAATAAAATGTATAATAACCTAGGCTTTTCATAAAAGGAATAAAAAGAAATAAAATTTAAATTTATAAAATTCTGTCGCAAAAGCCTTAGTGACGGATTTAGCGACAGAATTAGCGACGGATGGAGTCTGGCGCCAGGAGTGCCAGAGTGGCGCCAGGAGCGCCACAGATGCTGAAAGTTAGCACCAGGAGCGCCACAGATGCTGTAAATTGGCGCCAGGAGCGCCAAAGTGACACCAAGGGCGCCAGATACACTGGATTTTGGCGCCATCAGCGCCAGAGTGGCGCGATTGGCGCGGCATGTCGGTCAGGCCAAGTATAAAAGGCCATTTCACGTGATTTTTGGGGAAAAATCACTATTCCTTTTCTTCCTCTGACCCAGGCAGCCATGGATGAGCTTGGGAAGCTCCATAACTTCAATATACCTCACCTAAACACCTCCTAATCACCAATAAACATGAATAGAACCTTGTGTGAACCAAATTCCAGCCTGAGATTTGAGAGAAAACCCCATTTCCTGAGGAACCTCAGAGAGATGTGTTCTGAGGGGAGAAGAAAGCAATTCTTGGATGCCAGAGCTGGGAGAAGGGATTCTCCGGCCTTCTTCAACAGTTTTGAGGTAAGAAACTCAGCTTTCACCATTTAATTTGTGAAATGGGTAATGGAGTGAATAGTAACCCATTTGTGTTAGGACTGGAATTAGACTAAGGTTCTTTAGAAGATTATGATCAGGAGGGTGTTCTGAGGAATATAGAACCTTGAAATTGAAATTCTGATGAAGTTTGGTTTAAAACCTAAGATTGGTCTGAGTAGGAAGAAGGTCGAAGTAAAAGGAAGGTACTGAGATAGGTATGAACCTAAGTGCCTTTATATGAATTGTTCATGAGGCCAAATAAACGGTGAATATGCATTAATATGTCTGGTTTGGCCATGTTTGATAACTACTGGTTTATGAACTTATAGAACAATGAATTGACTAATATAGAGTCTTAGAAAGACTCTGAGGCTATAGTCAGGCTGAGATAGATCCTACTTAGGATCTATGAGCAACTTATGAAGTGGTTAGCCTGATAACCCTAAGTTAGATGACTGAGAGGTTATGGAAAGGAATTATGTTTTCTTTCATTTCAACGGTTGAGAACCGTTGTCAGATGCCTTGTATAATGAGTCTGATATTGACTGTGCTATTTGATTGCCAGAGGGCGAGACACGAGGGTGTCAGCAGCATGGACCAACAAGCTAAAGCTTGAGGATAAAGCACGGTCATGCCAGGTAAGCTCAGTGTTCTTTGGAGTGATTTCCCTGCTTGGGGGTCACTGTTTTGTAGTTGTGTACATTATGGTGACAATGAACACTGTGTTAGTGTTTTGATTGATGATAGTATTGTGTGATGACGAGATGAACACTGTGCTAGTGTTCTGTAATTGATAATAAACCTAACACTGTGATTGTATTAGAAATGATATTGTCTTAGTGATAGGTATATAAGACATGTATATGATAATTGGTGTTAGACAAACACTAAGATAGGGAATGAGCTATATTGGGCATAAGAGAAATACCCGTGGTATTCTAATGATTGATGAACACTATGATTGTGTTCTGTGATGGATGATAAGCTAACACTGTGATAGTGTTACGCTTTGCACTGATGTTGTGTGTTGTTGTTGTATTGAGGAAAATGCCATGATGGCATGTTGGTATTGATGTTAGATCGACACTGTGAGAGTGTCATGCTTTATATTGATTATGTGATTAGGTAAGAATTCTCTGGCCAGAGAATAAGGGACTATGGACCCCTTGGGAATGTGCCCTTCATTGGATGATCTTCCTTGGGATAATCCATAGGCGTCCATGTAATCCCTGAGAGAATGTGTCCTTCATTGGATGATCTTTCTCAGGTATTGGGTGGCAAGTCCTGAGGAAATATGTCTTTAATTAGATGATCTTCCTCAGGCATGGATAGGTAGAGTCCTGAGTAAATGTGTCTTTCAGTAGATGATCTTACTCAGGTACTCAAGAAAAAGTCCTGAGGAAATGTGCCTTTCAGTAGATGATCTTCTTCAGGCAATGAGAGGGCATGTCTTGAGGAAATGTACCTTTTAGTAGATGATATTCCTCAGACATTGGACCAGTGTCCTGAGTTGAGTGGAGAGCCCTTAAATGGATGATCCTCCTCAGGCAAAGTACTGGTAGACATCCTGAGTGAGTGGAGAGCCCTTCATTGGATGATCCTCCTCAGGTGTTGGATAGGGTTCAGTGAGACTCTGGGGATTTGTACCTGTCGGATGAGTTTCTTAGGCAAAGGCAGTAAGTCCTAAGATAAGGTACCTGTCAGATGATCATCCCCAGGCATTGGACAAGTTAAAGAGAACCTATCCACTGGAGAGGTGTTCTCTCAGTAGACATGAGCTGTTATAGCAATGATGGTGTGAGCATTATGCTCATGGAGCTGAGAGAGTTTATGCAATAAACAGATGATCTCTCAGTGCTTATGATGAGTGCACCAACCTGGTTAGGCGTGCATTATACATAGTATAGGTAGTATGTGATGAGATGGCTATTGTTAGGCCAAAGTGTGATATTATATATTTGGAAGTGAACCAGGTGGAGGAAAGACCTCCAAAAACCCTGAGTTTACTAAGATTTTTATCTCACCCCGTGTGGGGTTTATGTTGCAGGTGTAGCTTAGAGTGGTACTGATGGATCTCATGGTGAGAAGCACATCAGAGTTGAGCTTTGGGAGCTCGTTGGGCTAGAGTCTGAGAGCTTTGAAGCTCCCTGTGGTGTATACCATACTGAGCGAGGTAGTTTCTATCTAAATATGGTTGATATCTGCCTTGTCTTTTGTTATCTGGATCAATAAAGGCTAGTTGTAAATGGAATTCGATTTATGTTTATGTTGTTGTACCATACATAATGTATCAAGAAATGCGATCCATATATGCTTCCGCAATCTATTTGCTTTATTAAATAATTTTGTACTATTTTGATATTATAATAATGTTAATACACTGGGTGCACACGGGGTGTTACAAAATGCACTTTTCAAAGACCGTTTAAGACTATCCCATCTTTGTTTGTTGTCAACTACGAGGGTTCTAGGACAACCGTCTTATTAATCTTTAATTTAAATACGGTTTTTTAGTGAACCCGTCGTCGTCTTCAAGATTTCAAATTCCTCTTATTTAATAATTTTGTCCTAAAATTACTTGCGCCTCCTCCAACACCATCGAAGGAGCTTCTCCAACACCGTGCAGGCGACATTGACATCGAAGGAGCTTCTCCAGCTGTAAGCCCGTGCCTCTGGCCAACATCGAAGGTTCTGGAATTCCATGGACGACATGGCTTCCTACTACTCACAGCCCCAACCGTAGGGCCTTCTCCCTTACCAGTACTACCAACAGGCGCCTCCACCACCTCCTCCGCCGATGATGGCGGTAGTGCCACCGCCCCCTGGTGCGGTTCCCGCCAAGGCACCACGTGCATCCGCCTTACGTGGCTCAGCATCAGCAGCAAGCGGTGTTTGGTTTCTACGGTGCTCCTCAATCCTCCAACCATGAGGTTCGCACTCTCTTCCTCGATCCCTCCTCTTCCCACTCCTTTTCTCTTTCTTCCTTTCTTCCGCCTTCGCTTCAGACTCAAGGTAATTCCTCATTCAACAAACCCCTTTCCCTTTTTTCGATTTGATCTACTACTCTCCTTTTGATGCATTAGGATTTGGATCTACCTACCACGTGCCTTTTCAGCTCTTACTTGTACTCAATTTCAATCTCTTAGCTTCGGATTTTCTTATTCCTGTTTTAATATTGCAATGGTTGGGTTTTCCTAGTGTTAGATCTCAACTGGCCTTTTTGCTTGTGCTCTCACCTAGGTGTCTCTGCAATGTGGGTGTTTTGTTGTTCATTGTTTGGCTTTTTCCTTGCTAATTAGATTCAATTTGACTTCTTTTTCCCCTGTTTCTAGTTCATGATCCTGGATCACCTAATATTTTTTCTAAGGTTAAAATAATTAATGCTGAGCTAGTTTTGGATTTGGAATTAAGCTGCTTCCGGGGTTTTAAAATACCGAGATGATGCTGTATTATGAGTTGTGACTTGTTAAGGCCGAAGTGGGAATAATCAATTTCTGGCATAAGTGAGATTCATGTGACGTGGAATTTTGTTTTTATCTGCTTCTCCACCCCTAGGAGGCTAATAGAGATGTGAGCACTTCTGATGGTGAGTATTGCAAGTGTAATCTTGTAAGGTCATTGGATTTGAATGTGACATGTTCTATTTTAGCAACATTTGTATGTTATAATTATGGCATTAATACAAACTTATCTTTTTTTTGTCCTGATGTAAAAATTGCTTGTGTTAACAGGTAAGAGAATGGAACAAGCTGCGAGAGGTGACCTTGGACCATACAAAAGGGAGAATGGAATACAAGTATGAGTATGAATATTGGTTTTTGTATGGGGAAATCGCTTTGGCTACTAATCCTCTCTGTTGTTTATATTTTTGAGCAGGTTCAAAATGATAAAATCTCTATAGAAGGTTCAGAAATCACCTAATTTATTTGTGCAGTTGTGAAGCTATTCCTTAGAATTCATTTCTAGGTACGGTCTTCTCTATTCTTAAAGTGTTTTAAACTTTCTTGATCAATTTTTTTCTTTTTATTTTTGTCATTTCAGATTATTGATAATTATAAAGCCTATTGGGAACCTGTTGCCCCACTAGCAATTTTCAAATTCGCTTCTTATCTTCTCTTTATTAATTTATACTTATCAATTTCTAAAACTTCAAATGCCTCAGCCATGGACCCCAATGTATGGTGATCTGCCTCATGGATTCATCCATAAATACAAAAAAAATGCCTCCATGACATTCACTCTCATAAGACCCAAGCTTTACGTTAATACCATGAAGGGACTGGGATGTTTGCTTAATATCCCTATTAAAAATCGAATTCAACATAATTTTTGTTTTTTCAGGCTTAAACTTTTGCTTTGTTGATCCACTTTTGGATGGTCTCATAGTTTTTTTATATTTGTTTGTACATTGATAAGTCAATATTTCCTACTTAGTCATAAACTACAGATCCGTTTTAAGCTACTGACATTGTTCCATTATATATGGCAGTATGACACCCTTGGTATGTGTTTTTTGACTTTAAAAGGCCTCAGTGTGCTATAGCTTTTATCATTTGAAACATTTTTTGTGAAGAATTTGCAGACACAAATTAGAGCTTATATCCTTGAGTTTCTCTTAATAACTCATTCACTCTGCCATTCTATCAGCTAGGAAATGACTTTGACTTGGGTTTTTGCCTACCAGGTCCTAATGTAATGGAGTTTATCATAAACCATATTGAAGTTGCAATTGCATTTGTAAAGGTTATTATAATTAAGTGTTCAGTGCTGATTGTTTCAATGATTCAGGTTAGCCTTTTAGATTATTAATGATTCAAGTTAACATTTTTATTGTCAGTTGAAGTTGTGGCCTAGAAAGGTCACCTAAGATTTTTTCTTTGTACGTTTGTGTTAACCAAATTCTCTGAATCTACCATGAGCAGCAGTATGTAAACTGCAAATACAAGATATAATTAACTATTCCTTGGTTGGGAAAAGATTTTCAAAAGCCAACATAGACTGTAAATTAATTGAGGTGTTTCTTAAATTGTCAAGGTTGATATTTGCAAGACACTGAATGATCTTCAAAAGGTTAATTAAGTGTGAGCTAAATTATGTTTTAGGTATTTTCATAGCAAGGACACCTAAGATTTGGCCTTATGCAGTTTTTAAGTACTTCACGTTTATGTTTCATTCTTTCTATTCTTAATTACATATGAAATTACATGTGTAACGCCCCATCTAAAACTGGGGTCATTAACATGTCTTAATTACTATCATTAACGCTAATCATCAGAGTTAAGCAGTTCGGAAGCATAAGAAAGAGGATGACATCATCAAATGTCACTATCATTGCTTTTATACATCAAAATATGGTGAATCTACATAACATCTGTGTCTTATACAAAACTGTACATATACATCTCCCCTCAGGTACAAAACAAAACCAAAGGCAGATACAAAATATTAGAGCCACAAGCTCTTATCATCTAGCCTAAGGTGTGCAAATCAAAGCTATCCCTGCATAGGCTTCTTGCCTTGGGATCTATCAGCTCCTCCTGAGGAATCACCTGCAAAACATAAGCCTCACACACGGGGTGAGATATAAATCTCAGTAAACTCAAGGCCCTTGAAGGTATTTCCTTCCCCTGGTTCACTTCAAACATATACATGAAATAATATATATATCCAACCCATCACACCTGGATTCAAACATCAGCACATCAATCTCACAATCATCAAGGAATCAAAGTCTCAAATCACATTCACCTGTCAACACCCAGGTGATCCAATCACAGCCCCAACCGTTCATAACATAATCAACTACCCGCAGAGGCTACATCTAGGCATATAGGAACATCTCCAAGCAGGAGGCTACATCTATATCCTAGGAATATCTCATGGCAGGTCTCCATCACTATCCAGCAGAGGCTACATCTAGATATGTAGGAACATCTCCAAGTAGGAGGCTACATCTACATACTAGGAACATCTCTTGCCAGGATCCCATCAATCTATATGAGGCTACATCTGTATATATAGGAACATCTCCAAGCAGGAGGCTACATCTATATAACAGGAACATCTCATATTC
>PYAF01005361.1:336923-380353 GCA_007407185.1 Glycine tomentella | reverse complement strand
CTCAGACCCTCACTAGGATCCTTCTCGGCCTAACCAAGGCCCCAGAGTCTCTCCTAAGACTCTGCTTAGGCTAACACAAAGCACATCCATGCCTTAGCCTAATCATATCTAAGCTCAAAACACAACCCGTATCAGCTCATAAACAACATCTATACCATCCCAAGAGCAACTTTATCATCTACTCTAGGGTTCACAATAGCCATACATTCAGCCCTTTCTCTATTCACGCATAGCTCAGAGCCAAAAACAAACTTCATCAATAATGATTTCTGAAGGCTCTAACATCATCACAACAACCCCCGGAACATAAGTCTCTACAGGACCTTGGGCTAATTCCAACCCCATCTCATATGGGATACTATTCATGCAAACCCCCAATCTCAAAATCAAATGGAGAAATTTGAGTTTCTTACCTCAACGGCGTCAAGGAAGACCCTAGGACCACCTCCTCGAGCTCTGGTGTCCTTCCCACGCAATGGGTCTCAGCCACTCTCAAGTTCTCTGAGCTCTTCCTTGGGGATTCCAAAATCTCACTCAAAAGGGGTTTTTAATGAGAAAGGATGAGTGATTCAAGCTTCCAAGGTGTTTCTCTCACAATCAAAAGCTAAAGGAAGGTGTTTGGGTCAAGATATAAGGCTCAAGGAAGCTTGGGATGGTCAACAATGGAGGTCTAGGGCAGAAGGAAGAAGAAGAAGCATTTTCCCCTTCAATTTTCGCGTTTTGGGCTTTAAATAGTGGCCCTGCCCGACCTGTGGCGCTCAGCGCCATCCGCGCCACGTCTGGCGCCATCCGCGCCACGTCTGGCGCCATCCGCGCCAGCTGGGGAAACTTGGCGCCCCTGGCGCCACATTCCAGAACCTCTGGCGCCCCTAGCGCCACATTCCAGAAACTTTGGCGCCATCCGCGCCAGCTGGGAAACTTGGCGCTCCAAGCACAAACCTCCAAAGACTCCACGCTTCCAGCGCGACCCTGGCGCTCCTAGCGCCAATTCCCAGAGACCATGGCGCCCTCAGCGTGAACCTGGCGCTCCTGGCGCCACATTCCAGTGCTCTGGCGCCATCAGCGCCGCAACCCTTACAGGGTTTTCTGGTAAATGCTCCCTTTTGAATGATTAACATATGATTATGGCCTTAATCACAGGGTTTAAAATTCAAGTCTTACATTACACCCCTCCTTTTTAAGAATTTTGTCCGCAAAATTAAGATCATACCTGGCACATAACTCGGGATACAGTTATAACATCTCTTGTTCTCGTTCCCAAGTCGCTTCCTCAGGTGATCTGCCATCCCACTGAACCTTGATAATAGGAATGGTCTTACTCCTGATTTTCTTCTCTATGCGGTCCAAAATCTTCACTGGTCGTGTAGGGCAAGTCAGATTCTCTCTGATCTGAACAGTGTCAGGCTCCACTACGTGCGAAGGATCTGATACATACCTTTGAAGCTGCGACACGTGGAATACTTCATGTAATCCTGACAACTGAGGAGACAAAGATAGCCTATAAGCCACTGGTCCCACTTTCTGAAGTATCTGGTAAGGACCAATGAACCTAGGGCTAAGCTTCCTCACACCCAACGCCCGTCCAACACCAGTAACTGGAGACAGCCTCAGAAACACATGGTCGCCCTCCTCAAATTGTAGCGGCCTGTGTTTATGATCATAGAAACTCTTCTGCCGACTCTAAGCTCTCAATAACTTATCTCTGATCAATCTAATCTGCTCAGAAGTCTCATGGACCATATCAGGTCCCAACAGCTGCCTCTCACCTACCTCAGTCCAACAAACAGGAGTTCTACATCTCCGGCCATATAAGGCCTCATAAGGAGCCATGCCCAAGCTCGCATGATAACTGTTATTATAAGAGAACTCCACAAGAGGTAGGTATCTATCCCAACTGACACCCTGCTCCAAAGCACAGGCTCTCAACATATCCTCTAATGTCTGGATGGTCCTCTCAGTCTGAGGATGATAAGTCGTGCTGAGCCTCAACTGGGTTCCAAATGCTTCCTGAAGTGCACCCCAAAATCGGGAGGTGAACTTAGGATCTCTGTCACTGACAATATTCTCAGGAACCCCATGCAGTCTGACAATCTCTCGGACATACAACCGAGCCAACTTCTCTGCAGTGTAGTCAGACCTCATAGGTAAGAAGTGAGCAGACTTGGTCAGTCTATCAACAACCACCCAGATGGAGTCACATCCAGTCTGAGTTCTCGGCAGCCCAACTACAAAATCCATGGAAATGTTGTCCCATTTCCATTCCGGGATTTGTAATGGCTGAAGCAAACCTGATGGTCTCTAATGCTCAATCTTGACCTTCTGACACACTAAACATCTGGACACATACTCAGCTATGTCTCTCTTCATCCCTGGCCACCAAAACCTCCTCCTAAGGTCCTGATACATCTTGGTAGCACCTGGGTGAATACTGAACTGGCCCTTATGAGCCTCAGTCAGAACTGCATCAACCAACTCGCCCTTGGGTACCACAATCCGATCCTGATACATCATCAAATCATCAGGCTCCCAGCTAAAATCTTGCTGGCCCATCAAGTTTATCACGGAGTCATCCTGTTTCTGAGCCTCTCGGATCCTCTGTATCAACTGATTATCAATCTTGGTCCTACTCAATTCAAGACCACTAGCACCCTCAGTCACATTCAAATGCATATCTCTGAACTGTTCAACCAACTCACAGTCAGCGATCATCATGCAGACAACATTCACATGCTTCCTGCTCAAGGCGTCAGCCACAACATTTGCCTTGCCTGGATGGTATCTCAACTCAAACTCATAATCCTTGAGAAACTCCATCCATCGTCTCTGTCTCATATTCAATTCTTTCTAATCAAAGAGATACTTAAGACTCTTGTGATCACTGAATACCACTAATGGGCACCATACAAATAATGCCTCCATACTTTTAGAGCAAAGACAATAGCCGCCAGCTCTAAATCATGAGTAGGATAATTCTCCTCATGTGGCTTCAACTGTCTGGAAGCATAGGCAACAACCCGCTTCTCTTACATCAACACACAACCAAGACCCCGCTTGGAAGCGTCACAATACACCTCAAAACATCTTTCTGGATCAGGAAGAACCAACACTGGAGTTGTGGTCAACTTTTCTTTCAACCTCAGAAAACACTCTTCACATTCATGGGTCCATACAAATGGGTTACCCTTTCTAGTAAGATGAGTCAAGGGTAATACCATCTGTGAAAATCCCTGAATGAATCTCCTGTAGTATCCTGCAAGACCAAGGAAACTACGGACCTCTGAAACACTCTTGGGCCTCTCCCAAGTCATCACTGCATCCACCTTACTAGGATCCACCGATACACCAGCTGCAGAAATCACATGGCCCAAGAGTTTCACCTCTGAAAGCCAAAACTCACATTTAGACAGTTTAGCATACAACTGATGCTCTCTCAAAATCCGCAACACAATCCTTAGGTGCTCAACATGTTCCTCTTGACTCCTGGAGTAGATCAATATATCATCTATAAATACCACCACAAACTGATCCAGGTATGGTCTGAAAATCCTGTTCATATAGTCCATGAACACTGCCGGGGCATTTGTCAATCCAAAAGGAATGACCTGAAACTCATAATGACCATACCTTGACCTGAACGCCGTCTTCGGTACATCACTGGGCTTAATCCGAATCTGATGGTATCCGGATCTCAGGTCTATCTTGAAGAACACACAGGCTCCCCTCAACTGATCTAACAGATCATCAATACGAGGCAGAGGATACTTGTTCTTAATAGTAACCTTATTCAACTGCCTGTAATCAACACAAAGCCTCATACTTCCATCTTTCTTTTTCACAAAGAGGACCGGTGCTCCCCACGGTGGCACACTCGGTCTGATAAACTCTTTGGACAACAAGTCCTCAATCTGTGCCTTCAACTCCTTTAACTCTAAAGGAGACATGCGGTAAGGAGCTATGGATATCGGTCCCACACCTGGAACCAGATCAATGGAGAATTCTATTCCCCTGTCCGGTGGAAGCTGTGTAATCTCATCAGGGAACACATCCACAAACTCGCTTACCACCGAAATCTCAGACATATCTGCTCCCGGTCTCTCCACCGCTATACTCAACAACAGATAACCCTGAGCCCCTCCTCTCAACTCTTTACTGACTTGTAACACGGAGAGGAATGTCACTGGACTCTGGCTAACAGCATCTGAAGGCACAACCACTCTCTTGTGGCAACAATCCAACATGACCCCATATCTGGTCAACCAATCCATACCCAAAATCTCAAGGGTAGGCATGCTCAAACAATACAGATCCACACTATACTCTCTGCCATCATACAGAAAGTGCACATCTCTACAACACATCTCCACTCTACACTGCTCTCTAGAGGCTGTGGTCACCTCCATAGGAGAAGAAAGCCTGGACATAGGCAAGTCCAGTCCTAGAGCAGTGTGATCACTGATGAATGAGTGGGTGGCTCCAGAATCAAACAATACCCTAACATCACACATACCAATTAGAACTGTACCTCGAATCAAATCTGGAGCTCTAGCTGCTTCCCTCGCATCAACTGTATAGATCCGGCCTGTGGTAGGTGCTGCTGAAATCACAGGTGCAGCTATGGCCCTGTCTCTGGCCTGGGGACACTGTCTAGCAAAGTGGCCATGTTTGCCACATCTGTAGCACACCACTACACCAGTAAGGCACACACCCCAGTGAGTCTTCCCACATGTAGCACATCTGGGACCTGGACCTGGTCTCGGTGGTCTATCCTTCTGATACCTCTTAAACCGATCAGAGGGAAAAGAAGCTCTCAGATCCTTGCCCTTGCCCCTCCCGGATGGGCCTGCACCACTGGATCTCCTCACATCTGGTCTACTAGGAGGAATAGGGTGACTGCCACGTCGCCTCCTGATCATATCCTTCACCTGCCTACACTGTCTGACCAGACTTCCCAGATCTCGGGACCCACTGCCGGCTATCCTCTCCTCAATATCCTCTCTAAGCCCCCTCTGGAACTTAGCTGCAAGCGACTCATTATCAGGCAACTCCCTCCTGAAATGAGCATATTTGGCTAACTCGTTGAATTTAGCCAAATACTGGTCAATAGACATCTGTCCCTGGACAAGAGTCTCAAACTCCGCCTGCTTCTGCTCTCTGGCATCTCGCGGAAAGTACCTGTCCAAGAACTGGGCTTCAAAAAAGCCCGCCAGGTGATAGCCTCCCCCTGGCCTCTCATCAGCTCTGCTGTGGTAACCCACCACTCATGAGCATCTCCTTGTAGCATATAGGTGGCATAAAGGAGTCTGTGATGATCTGCACACTCCATCACAGTGAATATCTTTTCTAAGGCCTGAAGCCATCTAGCCGCCACCACAGGATCATACTCTCCATGAAATACCGGAGGATCATGCTTACGAAAGGCTGTAAGCATCCTCCCTCTAGCCACAGTCTCCTCCTCTAAGTATGACTGTGAAGGTCCTCCTCCAAGATGGCTAGCTGCACCCACCTGGCGACTACCCTCGCCCTCAGGTACAGGATATGGAGAAGGTACCCTATCGTCCCTACGCTGAGATCTCAACTCAGCCATCAACTCCTCATTGGCCTTCATCAAGGCCTCGTTAGCCTGCCTGCTCGCAGCTATCTCCTGCTGCATAGCGGCCAAAGCGGCTACCACTGGGTCAGGGTGTTCATCTGCACCCGCCTTACCCCCGTTGTTCCGGGTTCTCACCATGGTACTGCACATATCACATAAAAGGGTGAGTTGATCAGGCTCACTCTCACAGTTACACATGCTCCCTTTTGAATGATTAACATATGATTATGGCCTTAATCACAGGTTTTAAAATTCAAGGTCTTACAACATGCGAGCTAGTCTTATGCAGTTTTGATTGGGATGTTGCAGAAGTGCAAGCATGTAATTCACTAAGTTTTGACACATTAGTTGCTTTTTTAATTATGATTCACAACTTATGACCATATGCCAACAGAACAGAACATTGCCTCAATGGTGGTGACCCATGACTAGTAAATCCATGCTTGGTTTCTTGGAAGCTCGCAAATTAGATTATGTTTTCGGGACTGAATTGTATGTGTGATAAATAGCCATGTTCCCTTCATGATGAAGACATGTTTGCACATGTCATTGTCCTATGCGTGCATGTGGTATAGTTTTCCAACTTCTTCCTCCTATTTTATTTATGGTCCACATGTCTTGATCTTATGTATTTTAATACTTGTAGTAACTATACTAATCTATAGTAAGTATTTAATTTATAGTAACTATTTTAAAAAAACAGTTTATAGTAAATTTTTTTGAGTTTATAATAACTATTTTAAAGTCACGCTCATTATATATATATATATATATATATATATAATATAAATGGTTGTGATTTCCATCTAATTTCCTTCAAGCAATATGATTGTGATTTAAGTTTTTAATTTATATATATATATATATATATATATATATATATTTATGAGCAATCAGAGTACTTATAGCAGCAGGAGCAATAGAGACATATTCTTTGATCATGTTGTCTCTCTGCACCAATTACCATCCTTACCAAACAGAATTTTCACCAATGGAAAGAGAAGGTCTTTTATGTGCTTATAGCTCGATTAAGTGAGTGTTTCTTTGTTTTTGTTTTTTTAATTCTTTACATGCTACAAGGGTTTGATGTTTTCAGACGATATATTAATTACAAAATTCATTTGTCTTCTTTTGTTCAGCTGGTTTCGTTATCTATTCATTTGGATGACCTTGCATGACCTCCAAGAGAATTACCAGCTATTAGTTTCAACCTTGAAGGAGAAGGAACGCACCATTTCCAAGCTACTGAAATTAGGTAAATTAATTGATGGTTTGTGCTGGCAGATTTATGCTGTTATTCAATTCACTGTGGACCCATATCAAGTTCTTGAAAGGTAAAAGCCAAGTTATTAAAAATTGATTTGGTTTTTATTTCTTTTGTATTTAATGAAATAAATACAAAGGTTGCAAATTTATCCCAATACAAATTCTAGGGTCTCACCTTTCTAGAAAGGTAACTAACTCTCTCTATCCTATTTGAAATTTCCACCCCAAATGAAAACAGTTTTTTTTTTTGTTTGGTTTTTGTTTGCAGAAAAGTACGAAAGAGAAGCCAAGAGGTATTGGGATGTTTTCTACAAGCGCCACAAGGACAGAGTTAGTTTTTCTTAGTATTATTGTGTTTGTGTTCTCTGTTGATGCAAATTTTGGTGCTCACTTGTGTATTCAATCAATACTTCTTGTGTTTGTGGTGTCTCTCTCTCTTTTTTTTGTAAAGGCAAAAAATTGAATATTATTAATAAAAACGGGTCATTAACATAAACAAGGAGTGTCAAAAACCAGAAACATGTCACAACCAATAGATCCAATAATAGTGGATAGAATTTACATTTCAAATCATCCCACACAAGCTAATGGCGATGAAGTTTCTTGTTCGGACTTTGGTAAATATTTGGGGTTTTTTAGGTGCATAGAAGTTTTGTGGGATGGAAGTTTACCCAATTTCAAGGTCAAGGCATGCTATAATTAAAACTCAATAATGGCATACAATGACACTTTATACTTAGGTATTTATCCTTATTAGACGTGCCTTAAGGCTCAATAATGGCGTATAGTAGCACTTGTAGGTTGTTATGGTTAAATCAATTACGACTAGAAGCAGAATATAGAGCTATTGGGTTAACTTTTCTAGTGATATAGCCTTCTTTTTTTAACCTGAAGTTATCTTATACACGATAATTAATGACATTAACCTCAATTTAGTTTCATAATATGAACAACTAAAAGATGTGTCAAAATTTATTGGATATTAATGATATAAATAGCATACGTACAAAACAATTGGTGCTTCCTTCTAACTATATATAATAAATTTCCACTCTACACCCAACTACTTTAATCCCCAGAGCACCATTTGACTTGGCTTTGCAGACAAGGCTATTCAATCTTTCCAACTTATGAGTCATGAATGTAGGGCCTACTATATCATGATTGGTATAGTTTTCTAACTTCTTCCTCCTATTTTATTTATGGTCCACATGTGTTGATCTTATGTATTTTAATACTTGTAGTAACTATATTATTCTACAGTAACTATTTAATTTATAGTAACTATTTTAAAAAGCAGTTTATAGTAAATTTTTTGAGTTTATAATAACTATTTTAAAGTCACGTAAGATATATATATATATATATATATATATATATATGGTTGTGATTTCCATCTAATTTCCTTCAAGCAATATAATTGTGATTTAAGTTCTAATTTATATATATAGATTAATTTATCTTGTAATTTAATTTTAAGATAATAATAATAATAATAATAATAATAATAATAATAATAATTTATTTATAATCGTTTTAATATTAACTATATATACACTTAAAAAGTATTTTATCAATTAAATAACTGTTGTGAACCCATGATACAGATGTGTAATCATGCAATAAATCAAATATGAAACTTATCTTTTTCTTTATTAGACTGATGATTGATTGATCAAATCAAGCTTTTTATCCTAATGGAGTATTCTTATAGACAAAAAGATCTATAGCAAAATAATAACCTTTTTGGCTTAGTGCTTTTCTCCTTTTGAAAGTTTAAGCTAATATATTCATTCTTCAATTCCTTTTGCAGATAATTATTTTTAAACAGAATTATTTTTAATTTTTTTATCTAACATTTAATTTAGAAAGAGCTTTTAAGTTAAAAAAATGAAAACTGACAAACAACAACTTCTACCTTTCTATAAGTTCATATTTTCTAAGACGGTTGTGCTCTAACAATTGTCTTAGAAAGTCGTTTTCTAAGACGATTGTCAATCGACGTAAAAAATGTATTGTTTCAACAACAACTATAACAACAACGGTTGTAGAACCGATATAAAAAGGAGTAAACAACCGACGTAAAAAGTGGTTTTTGTAGTAGTGTCGACATCCAACAATTTAAGTCATTTGGATCGATTACGCATTGTGATAGGGTTATGACACGATCCAATCTTGAATAAGTGACTCAACCATCTAGTTGATTTGATGGGTCATGTATTTTTTAGTTTTCTTTTTACAATTAAGCAACATCATTTATATAAGAAAATTCAATTTATATTTTACAAGTGTGTTGTTTATAATTTGCTTATTTATTTTACTAAGTATAACCCTATCTTAAAATTTAAAATGATAAAGTTGGTGTTAGTTTTTGTTTTCTTTTAACTAATTTTTGTGTATTAGATTATGTCAGACATTGTACAATAATGATATATATGTTAAAATCTAGCTTAAGGTTGTTTATACTAAATTTTGAAAAAGTATGTTGCATATTCAAAATTTTAAACAAATTCATAATTATATACATACTTCTAAATATGTTAAATTTGTTAAACTTTAAATCTTAAGTGTACAATATTATACTTTATGAAGTTATTTAAATTTTTTAATATAGACTAAATCATACAAGTTAACTGAAGATTTATTGAGTCGATCTCTAATCTAATGATTCAGTATTTTGACCAAATCAATAATCAATCTGAATCTGATAACATTTTATTATTGTTTCTATTAAGAGAAAAAAAAATGAAAAGTGTCTATAAAGTGCATTTTTGTGATTTATATTGTCCGTTGTTTAACATAATACGTATCAATTCTCATGTTTAAGCATCAATGCAAGGTCGAAAGAAAGTTCTCAACCTTTATGGGGTATTGAGTTTATGGTCCCGTGATTCAACTTGTAGTTTTAGACTAATGCAGTGGCTTTATCTATTTACGTGAACCTAAATGATCTCTAGATAAAGTTTAAAACATATTGCCATATTGTTATGAAATCATTTTTCAAGTTTGAGATATATTGTTAATTACCCATCTAACAACTATATTTTTATAATTAAGATATAAAATTTTAAAAAATGAGTAATGAATTTGAACATAAATATTTAAGTATTCACAAAGTACGTACCAAAAAAACACTGAAACTATTTTTTAAAATTCCAAATGTGATAATAAATAATAGAGTAAATTATGTATCTTCTTAGTTTTTTTTAATTGTATTTGATATTTTTCCTTTTTTTCATCGTACAAAAGATCTCTTAATTATTTAGCTCACATTACACATTCAGACTTCTCCCTTATAAACACCATTTAATAATTTAACAGAAATTAGACACATGCTGGTCTCATGACTTTTAATGAAAATTTATGTCTAAAATATCCTCTTATTTTTTCTCAAAATCAAATATTGGATTTTACAAATCCTAATCTTCTTCAAGAATTTCTCTTTACTTATCATCACCACCTCCTTCTCCTCCTCTTCTCTCTCCCACGCAGCATCATCTCTTCCTCCTCATAGTCGTCCTCGCCCACCAACACGGCGTCCGAGCACACTCACTCTCGCCAGAGCAACCATCACCGTAGCCACCACCTCTATTGAGCCACTGCCACCACCATCGTCGTTGCCGCCATCGCCATATTCACCTCCACCACCTCCTTGTCCCTTAGTGTAGTTTCGGCCACCATCACCATTGCGTCTGATTCCTTGGACACTAGCACCATCAAGGCCAATGACATGAACAACTTGACGCATCTATCAGAGTCAGATTCAAGGGAGGAGTATCTGGTGCAACTTAAGAAAATACAAGGAGTGTGAGTGTAATAAAAATTTTACGTAATAAAAATGAGTAATGAATTTGAACATGAGTATTTAAGTATTCACAAAGTACGTACGAAAAAAACACTGAAACTATCTTTTTAAAATTCCAAATGTGATAATAAATAATAGAATAAATTACATTTATATCTTCTTAGTTTTTTTAATTATATTTGATATTTTTCCTTTTTTTTTCATCTTACAAAAAAATTCTTAATTATTTAGCTCACATTACACACTCAGACCTCTTCCTTCTAAACATCATTTAATAATTTAACAGAAATTAGACACATGTTGATCACTTGATCCCATGACTTTTAATGAAAATTTATGTCTAAAATATCCTCTTATTTTTTCTCAAAATCAAATCTTGAATTTTACAAACCCTAATCTTCTTCAAGAATCTCTCTTCACTTATCACCACCACCTCTTTCTCCTCCTCCTCTCTCTCCCACGCAGCATCATCTCTTCTTCCTCATAGTCGTTCTCGCCCACCAACACGACAGTGCCCCCCCTTAAATTTTGTCATTAAAATTTTAATATATCCTTAACACTTGTTTGTGGTGTTTGTTAATTATTTTTAGTGGTTGTTATATTCTGTCCCCCTTAAATTTTGCCATTAAAATTTTAATATACCCTTAACATTTGTTTGCAGTGTTTGTTAATTATTTTCAGTACTTGTTATATAGTTTGCAGTGCTTGTTAATTATTTTCATTTGTAACTCATGCATTAACACTTGTTTATAAGGTGATTAAAGTCCTTACTCTTCATTGAAATGAGAAGTATAGTTTAACCATATGTATTTTGTAGAAATATTTTAGTCTATATTGTAACAGCTCATATTCAAAGATCTAAAACTCAATACTTATATCTAAACTAACTCTCATGTTATCATCATGGTCTTTTCAAAATCTCATAGCAAGTTACAATAAACTTTTTTCATTGTTCTATTCAATCCAAAATATTAATTTGGTCTGACTATTTATTTGTTCCTTTAAACTATAGTTTATAATTGTTTGTTCCTTTAGATTATGATTTATAATTGTTTATTCCTTTAAATTTTCTTTACAAAAAAAAAATAGCGCCCCCGAACCCCTGCCATTAAATGTGCAAACATTAACAATTTTTCCTGGATATACTACTAGTGCCCCCTTGATTCTTTTTCTGGATCCGCCACTGGTAGCCACCACCTCTATTGAGCCACTACCACCACCATAGTCTTTGCCACCATTGCCATATCCACCTCCTTGTCCCCTACCGTAGTTTCGCCCACCATCATCATTGTGTCTGATTCCTTGGACACTAGCACCATCAGGGCCAATGACATCAACAACTTGGCATGTCTATCAGAATCAGATTCAAGGGAGGGATATCTAGTGCAATTTGAGAAAACACAAGGAGTGTGAGTGTAATTTACTCTAACAGACAATTTCGTCTGCTCAGATATTT
The DNA here is from genome assembly GCA_007407185.1 of Glycine tomentella. Lineage (NCBI taxonomy): Eukaryota > Viridiplantae > Streptophyta > Magnoliopsida > Fabales > Fabaceae > Glycine > Glycine tomentella. The sequence goes on along the minus strand of PYAF01005361.1, from coordinate 368,236 downwards.
CAATTAACATTAATTGACAACGTTAATAGAAGGGAGTGAAAGTAATGTATAAAAAGAGAGGGATATCGAGTGCAATTTGAGAAAAACATTGGAGGTGCGAGTATAATTTACTCTAAATAATAAGATCTTGGTAACTAATGTTCTTAGAACATTGATTAAGGAACTAAAAAAATATATATTATAAAAATCATAAAAAAATATCATATGCAACAAAGTTATGCACATTCAAATAAAAAAAATTAATCAATGTCTTAATAATACTAGTTAATATTCACCTAAATAGTGTTTTGAAAACCTGTCTGAACTGATCAGTTGGACCAGTCCAACTGGTACCCAGTCGCATGATCAGGTCGGTTTGGTTATTGGATAGGATGTGCATCTAGCCCGGGATGACCCGGCCATACCCGGCCGGTGTTGCAGCAACCCGATGATCCAACCGGATTTTGAAACTAGGTGTGGGTTTCGCTTTCACTTTCACTTCACACTCTCAGCCTCTCACGCTTTGGCCATCACTCGCACCGCCATCGCCAAACAAAAACCAGAACCAGAAAAGCAGAAACCCAGACCAAAAACGAAACCAAGAACGTGAAGATCATGACCTGCACACTGACATTGCTAACCACCAAAAGCTGACCCATGACGATGTACAAGAAGCCCACAGCAAAGCCCGCTGCATCTTGAAGTCGTGGGTTGTTGCGGTCGACAAGAAACATAGGCACCAGAAATGTGGGGGATCTGGTTGCGGGAGAAGAGAGGGGGGCGGTGGATTGGGGCTAGGGAGAGAAAAAAACAAGAATTAGGAAGAAAAGTGTATATATATATATATATATATATATATATATGTTGGGAATTAGGGGGTTTTTAGTTGGACCGAGCCAAATATTACTTTCTATACCTCTTTAATTGTTTATTGCAGTTTCTATTTTGTATTTGCGCTTCTGACTCATTTTATTTATTAAAAATTAGACTTGTTTTAATTTAAATAGTTGTTATTTATATTCTCTTTTATTATTAATACATTTTATTTGTGTTATCAACTTTAATATTTCAATTGTTATTTTGAATTTTTTAGTATGAAATTATGAATGGACTTTTCTTAATCAAATAATATTAGTTTTATATATATATAATATAATTTTAAATTTCTTAATATAGACCAGATCAAATCGGATCAACTAGTGACTTATTGGTTGAACCATTGATCCACTGCCTCAACCGAATCAATGACCGGATTTTATAATACTAACATATCATCCTCGGTCAAATAATCTCACAACCATACAAGTACCAATATAAAAAAAAAAATAACTTTCATTATCAACGACTAGAAGATTTGGATTGAAATATATTCATATTCGATTTGCGTGGCACGGATGTTATGGGTGTGAATTTGCAACAAAAAAAAAAGCTGTTTACTTTATTGAACACAATAAGGATTCCATGCAATTGGAAACAATAAATTACTTTTATAATATTTTAAAATTTTAAATGGCCCAATGGATCTTGTATCCAAATCCTTTATTTTTTCAAAAGAAGACAAAATAGAAGAGTTGAGAAAAAAAAAATCTAAATTGAAGATAAACTGAAAAGGACTAAGTTATAAATTTTTTTTTTTACCTTTTTACAGTAAAATTCGTTTTAGTTTTATCTTTTAAAAAAATATTTTAGTTTTTTCTGAACTTTAACTTGAGTTAATATTGTCCTTTTGTCCATTAGAAACTAATGAAATTAATATTTTATATTTTAAAATAATTAATTTTAACGTAACGACTGTGTAACAATATTGCCACTATAATAATTTCAATCCATTAAATTTTAAAAAATTTAATAGATTTTAACAAGCAAACTAAACTAACCCTAAAATCATTTGTAGAGTACGAAACTGTTTAAGTAGCGGGAGAAGGGCGTGGGACACAACCATTGCACAAAAATCATCCTGGTTGTTTTGGCAAACAGAAGGCAATGCAAGCGAGAGAGAAACACAAGACCGAGGGGGAGCAACAGAGAGAGAGACACGAGAAAGAGGAGCTGAAACGGTTACGGGTGCACCCAGAAATCATCTTTGACAACACCTTTTAATCGTCTCTGAGACAGAGAGAAACCCTCAATCACTAATTTAAAAAAGTTGTTTTGTTTGAGTCGCTTAAGATTTATTGGGATTTGCTAATTTAAAATTAATTATTTCAAATATAAAACACTAATAATGTTAATTCTAACCTAATGGAAGGAAAATTTGTAAATTAGAAAGTTAAATAGACAAATTAAAATTTTTAAAAGATAAAGAATTAAAATAAATTTTATTATAAAAAAGAGTAAAATACACTAATCATGTACGTTTGAAGTTTTGTAAAATAATACAAAATGCTATCAATATATGGTATTTATTTTAAAATTTTGTAAAATAACTTTACACTATCAATATAGTATTTATTCTATTTATTATAAATTAAAAGAACTAAAATATTTTTTAAAATATAACATTTAATTTATATTCTTTTGAAATATTACTTTTTATTTATTAATTTTTAAATTATTTGCAAATACGCTAAAACCGCTGCCTGATATTTATCTAAGTTTTTTTTTGCTGCATTATTTATCTAAGTTTTGGGCTAAAAAATATAATTATTTATCTAATTTTTTGGCTAAGAAAATAATTATTTATCAAAGTTAAAACCCGCATCTAATAATTCTGCTTGTTTTTTCTTAAGCAGAAATGCAGGATTCTAGAGTAGCTTTCGTTTTCTTCCACTAGAAGCAGCCTGCAGGATTTTTATCCGTTAAATAAGAATATGCATGATTCACATTCAATGCTATAGTTAACTTAACGCTAAGGTCATTAGCTGTACCTTTACATCAAAATATCGGTAATATTCTATAAGTTCCTATGTATTTTTATATAATGGATGAATCTGCCAAGATTGGGAGTGGAAAATGCTTTTCAAACGTGTTGCTTCACAATCGTCACCAAAAATAGACTACGACAATTTGTTAATCAGAGTGACGTTGCGTAGATTCAATTCGACCACTGGAAGATAGCCATCTGGTTAATTATGAAGGAGCAGATCATGTTATTATTATATATAACTAAATAAATTCAAGCTCAAGCCCAAAGGATAAATATATTCTATTTTAATTCCAAAACAGAATGACTTCTGAATTGATATTTCTAGGTTTATTTATTCATTTATTTTTGTTATGACTTATGAATGATCTGATTTCTTTTTTATATCGATAGAAATTGAAGACAATTACTTGGAATAACTTACGCACTTACTCAACGAATCAACTTGACTATGACTAGACCCCGGTATAAGTGATCTGATTTAAGGATAAAAATTGCTTCAACTTGGAGAAGGAAATCCATTCATAATTGTTTATTTCTAGCTGGTACTTCTCGATTTATTTGGTAAAATCATATTGTTTTATATAAAAATTTATTTCAATGAGCAATAAATATTTTTCCAAGTAAAAGTTTAGTAGTCATCTATGCCAGGAAAAGAATACTTGGTATCATAATAAGTGTAGTACTTTTTTGAATTTTCTTACAAATGCCATGAATCAGACAGATGAAAAATACATTGGCAGGTGCCAGCTTGTTTCGGTGCTAAAGGTTTTGAAGTAGCTGGTGTAGTTTGTATTGGATAGTGAATAAATTGAACAGGAATTTTAATAACTTTTCTAGTTGTGTATTCTCCCTTTTCACACTATAATTTTATGCCTCATCCTCATAAATAAATTTGACGGTCAGAAACAAGGAGAAGCGACCACCAAATACAGTTGCCCTTGAAGTCTTAAAATCTTAATTGAATCACATAGGTGAGGAATATAAATTGTTCAAAAGAAACACCTTGAAACTTAATTGGAAACTGGAAAGTGGTAATGATAATTGCAAAGATTATGGTACTTCCGACCATTTTAATGGCATTTTTTTTTTGTTACATTTTTAAGGGTATGGTTACATTTCAATGACAAATGCATGCCACGCAGCTGGGAAAGTAGAAAAATTAAAAAGAGTTATGTTATTTAACTAACATATATTTACAGCCTTTTCTCACGTCTTATTTATTTTATTAGTATTTTAAAAAAAAATCATATAGTTATGACTTATGATGTACCAATAAATTTTTTAATGCAAATAACCTATGTTCAGCAAGGGACACTCCAATCAATTATTCAAACCTGGAACTTGGGAATACTTTTCTGTACTTCGTTCCATCCTCGAGAACTCAAACTTTGGACCTAATTGCAAGTTGCAATCACACTCCCATTCCCAGCTTTTTCTCTTTAACAAAGGGTCCCCCACCATAACCCTCAGCTCTTGCAGCTTTGCCGGAACAAAGACGACCAAGCATCTCGAACTACTTCCCAGAGAACATGATGCTAATGTCCATTGGAGTGTGTGAATTTGTACTATTATACTATAATATTGGGATTAAGTTTCTAATTCTAATAACAAGCACGAAATCCTGGTTTAGAAATTGACCATTTTTTCTTTTTCCCAACTTAGCTAATCAAACACTTCAATTTTGGCGAAAAATGAAAACATTCATGGAAATGCTAAATATGATTAAATTAGTTTTATATATCACATTTTAGCTATCTCTATCCCTTAATTTTGTTATACATGGTTACCTAAAAAATACACCTAAAATTAAGAAATACACCTAAGAAACATGTTCCATATTTCCATTTCTGTAATAGTGGAGCAGTTAAAGAAAGGCACGATTCATGAAGCTACGTGCAAAATGATTAAACAAGGAAAAGAAACAGAAGCAAAGCCAAACTCTTTTTTGTGATTAATGAACAATATTATCTAAGAAACATCAGTTCCAAATCGCCATCACAAACTCATATTGAGAAACCGTAACTGGTTATTAACAAATAGAAACGAAAGAATAAAAGATCAGAGGTGTCTTGAGTGTGATGAGTTGTGGTGTCTCTTTTGCTTACCATAAACATGAAGAAGATTCGGTTTTGCGGTTGTTGCTATGTAAAAGCTGGAAGAACCTTCTCCTGCGGTAATAGAAAGCGCATTTGAAGGACCTCCTGAGTTTGCAAGCAGACCTTAGCCTTAGCCACACAATTTTCTTGGCACGAACCAAAGACCCTTTGATTCTCTCTGTCAGACTCTTCTTTCTACAGAACTGGTAGCTTCTCAGGAATAGCTGTCTCTTCTCCAGCATGGTGTTGTTCTGCTCAGAGTTGTTGTTGTAGCAGTAATACCCAAATGGTACTTCACTTCTAAACACTGGATTCATACTCACACTACCCATGTCTTGATACTTTAATCAGAGAGAAACGGTGGAGTATGTATGGGAGAGGGTGCCTTAAGAAGAGAGGGAAAAGAAGTATACAAACTAATATAATTAGCTCTGTCTTCTTCAAGTCAGAGCCATTAAAAATTTTAATAGAAAAAACGGTTTCGTCAAAGATTAAATAATCAAGGCAAGTATGTAAGGGGAGAAGAATAAGGATCTGAACCCTCAACTGTAGAAATTCAACGCCCATATTTTTACTTTGTTATGTTTGTAAAGCCACCCTGGTAGCTAAAGTCTAAACACAAGACTTGTATTCTTTTTTCTTCCTTACCCTGTAGCATTATTTTAAGCACTTTTACACGTGGAGATGGGATTTGAGTGAACCTTTATAAAACTTAATTAAAATTATTTTTAAATTGAAGTGATTTGTATGAATGTTTTTATTCTAAAAGTTATTAATGGAACCCAGTACAGATATATATTTTTTATCCCATTATAGAAACTACTAAAAGTGATTTCAACTCGATCAATTTTAACCTTCAAGACAAGATCAAACATAAGAACATTAACCTTAATTTCATTAGTTGATATTTTAAAGTGATTTTAGAGAATATAAAGCAATGCAAGCGTGCACTTAAGAAGTTGGTTGAATAGAATACAATAAGATATCGTATTACATGTTTGAGTTAAAGAACATTTTTATTCTAAAACTTAGGTGTTATCTCCTCTTCCTAAATTTTAATCGGAAAAAAAAAAATGCTCACTGAGATGGACGGTGACTTTTGTGATCGGCCATACATGTTTGACCCTTCTCTTTTTACTTCCTGTTTCTGCCCCTTAATTATGGTTATGACTTATGCCTGCTTATGTTAGTTATGTATATTGTTTATTTATATAATATGGCCATATGATTTTATTTTGTATATACAAGACCAAATAATATGAGCCGAAACAAAGTCCCATGACCTCCTCATTCATTATCCGTATGAGTCCATGCAAGTCCAGACAAACTTGCTCCTACTGTTGTGGGCTCCATGGATGTTTTGGTAAGGTTGGATCAGAACCGTCCAATGAGAGAGCATCATTTCCCAAACCCGTGGGGCCCGAAGGCTTTGTTGGTGTTTGTCGCGGTTCATACCAAAACATGAGCCTAGGTGTGTGCCAATGAATGCAGAAAAGGACCAGCAGTTACAGTCACCACCAAACGTCGTGACATTGGCCACAACAGCAGACAGTGCCTGAATACATCCGCAAAATGGCAACAATATAAAAGGATTTGTATGATTATAAAGATGATGAATTGATGATCACTACATGTTAAAGATAAAACTATAATTGATTGTGTGAATTGGAAGCATGAGATATTCAACACCTATTGATGAGTGCGACGATGAATAGACAAATATAAAAAGATGCTTGAGTATTAGGCGTCCCCATTGTATATAACTGATTTTATGAAGGAATTACCGAGCCATCTGGCATGTATGATTTTACATTACATCTTATCTGTGATCATAATGGAAAAACGCCATTGTTTATTGATAATACCCTCTCCCTTTTTTGTCGTAGTCATAGAGACTGATACGACATTTTAGTATAATTCAACTTGCATGATATGAAATTAAGAAAAAATCGGTTGTGCAAGGTTTCAATTACGTGAGGCCTTTGACTCAGCAATTATAAAAATTTATCCTTCTTGGTAAACTAAAGATTGGATCACGTGATACAGCCTACATGAGTAGTTAGCAGTAATACAGTATAGATATTTCTATTCATCCTTCATGTGGACCTGCAAGCGTTACGAGACATTCCAGAAGCAGAAACTTAAACTTTGGAGTAAAAATCTATACAGCAAATTTTAAAAAGGTAAAAGTGATGGCAATGACATTCTATGAAATCCAACAGTGATAGGTATTGATTCAAGGTGCGGAGAAGATAATCGATTAATTAGTTAATTTAGTTCTGATCCAAATTCACTCAGGAGCTGTTGTGTTTGAAGTAAGCCAACCATTTCTGTATCTACAACGTGCACACGATACGCAAACAGTGGAAACAATTACAATATCAAGACTGAAGACCAATTATCAAGAGGATTGGTTTGGTAGGGACTTGGGAGAGATTAGGGTTTTTAAGCAACATTGACACAGACATAAGAGCCAGACCTGCCTACATGCTCTCCTGGAATCAAACAAACCACACTTTACTCATAATTCTCTCCTAGAAGAGAAAGATGTAGGATGCCAATATTACTCTCTTCTCTCTTCAACAATGAAAATTTTCCCACTAACTTGGCTCAGAATGTTCTTCATTGTCACCTAGTACCGGCTTTATCAGCTGCTGGAACTTTTTCAGGATTGGATGCATCCAAATCGATAAGTGTCATATCGTATGGCACAGACAAAGAATTTGACACATCCACGAGTAAGGAAGATTTCATTGCACCAGAATGTGGAACATTAGAGATGGGACCAGAATTTGAAGGAGAGCTACTATTTAAAGAAAAACTTGAGATCTGTACGTCATCTGCCTTGCTTCCAAACAAATGTTTATTTCTTCTCACTGTGTCCATCTCTGGGCCAATTGGAACAAAAGTTCGTGATCTATACGTCCTAGTTCCCTCTTCACCTTCACCCCCGTGGTTGTAGAGAACATAATCATGGTATGTTGGTGCAAACTGCCAGAAGCAAAATATCAAACTGTCAGCATATATTAAAGAAGCAAAAAGAATGGTGGAATCATACAGAAAAATCCATGGAACTAGAATTGCAACATGATGGTTCCAAAGTCATGCATTGAACCTGATGAATAGAATTATGATGGTACAGTAAAACTATGAGAAGAATATTAAAAGTGACTGGCCTGGTGGACAGTATCATGGTAAAAGTCATTTAACTTCAAAGCATGAGCAAGGCTAGCTGTCAACCCACAGGATCCACCTATATTAGCCCTAGCGTATTCTTTGTATGGAAATGCATAAAAGTGGCCAACAGCAGCAACAAGCATCTCAACGCAAATGAAAAAATCTTGAAGTAGAGCAGCTTCATCTGCATCCTTAACAAATTTCGACTTTGCGGCAAGGAAAACTAAGACACCCTAAGATATCAGAAACAAAAAATTGTCCAGTTTCAAACCTCTAGTGGAGATATGGTATAAAATTAACAGTGAATCATTTTCAAAACTCTAAATAGATCCCATAGCATAGCACAGCAACTTTTGTGTAATCAACAAAAGTGAGTGTAATGCAGCTCAAAATAAAATCATGGTAATATAGCAAATTGACATCTTGGCATGCACAAACAAGCACAGGTGTCATTGTGTTTTTATTTCACTATTATTACTATAATCAATTCTGAACTATGCAAATAGTTTTTTTTTTTTTTTTGTTGGGGGTAAATGCAGTTGGCAAATGTGCTTCAAATAATTGGGGTTTTGAGCAAAAGAGTGAAAGACAACAGAAGTAAAATCCGATAACTTACACAAAGCAACAAATAGAGTTTAATAATACAAGGAAAGAATAGACCATTAAAAGAAAGAGGCATGAAAAGTACCTGCCAATAAGTTAGGAATACAACAGATTTTATTATAATAAACTTTGGGACTGGATTGAATGGTTGAAGCAGATCCTTGCATGCCACATAAAACAAAGCAAGAGCATAGAGAGCCATTGTGTATGAGAATGTATAGATGATTGTAAGATACAAGTATGATTGCTTTGGACTGAAATTCCCATCCTTATATTTCCCCTTTGCATAAAGTATAAGTGTAACAACAACTAAAATGGGCTTCAAAATCACAAACTGCAAGCACCCTTGCTTGCATTTACGTATAAAACGCCTGCAAAAAAAGATCAGGCATGAGAGATGATCATCAACTATGGTATAATAATCAAGCTTTTTTGGTGAAAAATCAAGCAGTCACATTACATGTTCAAATCAGAGTTTTTGTTTCCCTGGGATCCCAAGATTTACATTTTGCGAAAATCTATTAAAAGTATTTTTTTCAAATAGAACTACGTACATAATCCCACTCACAAAAGTTAGGTAAAACATTAATTCCATGAAAAATTCTAGGGATCAATTTTCAAGGAATATTAAACAACATTTTCAGGCACAGAAACTTGTAATACAAAAATATGAATTAGATTAGTAAAAACTCACCCATCAAGCGCCAGAGGAGGTAAGCAACAGGTCGTCAGAAACCATGATGGCTTTAGAACCCGTCCAGTTAAACTTAGGACTACTGATCCAGGACCCCCAACCCATTCGAGACATAGTGCAAGGAAGTTATAAATAACCCAAGCTTCATAGCTGAAAAAGCATCCAAGAGAATGTTACTAAACGCACTGCTTCTAGTTGATAAAATATGCATAAAATCCATTTATTTTTTAAAACAAATAACAAGAGATTAGAGAATTAAAGTTTACAGGGGCGCTAAAAAATGTAAGAGAGTCAAATCACATTAATAGAGGGGGCGGGGGAAGGAAGTGCCGTTCAGGATTATGACTGCATATGTAAGCACAGTTGCCGCTGCAACACTCTCCTTGGCAACCTCAGTCACATAATCAACAGAAAATGGAAATAATAATACTACTCTCGAGCACAGTTTAGTGGCTACCTGATCAGAAATGTACAAAAGTTAAACCAATCTTTAAAAGGTCAAAACCTAAATTTTATCCTTGGAATTGGAATTCATCCGGAGTAGGATATAAAAACAGCGAGTTCTGACTTTCATAAAGGCAAGACTGGAGCAGAAGTATTGCTTGTAGTTCATATTTTCATATACCCATACAATTCAGCCATAATTGGATACATGTTACCTCCCAAACCATACGAACAAAATACACATGTAAACCATGATACAAAAACGAAGAAAACGCAAATAATAAAATACTAAAATTTAACATAGCAGCAACCACAACAAATACATAAACAGAGAATAACTTACATTTCCCGGATTGAATTAAAATAGATTGAACCATGTGGTAGAACAAGTGACAAGAATGACATCAACGCATAAATCTGTCAGAAAATTAAGTTTCAAGTTGAGTAGATCAACAAAGGATTTTTTTTTTTTTCTTAAAAAGAAATAATGAACTACAAGGAAACACGTAAGCACAACATATGATAGTAATTGTAACAAAAAAAGGACAAAACCTTCGCAATCAAAATTAGAACGAATGATAAATGATAAAAATCGAAAAGTAGTGAGTGACTAACGGGGACCATAAAAACGATCCGAACAATGAAGCGCTGATAAGTAGGCTCGGTGTAATTGAGAAGGTGCTTATAAATGTGAAGCAAGGACAACGCAATGGCTCCGCACGTGCAAATGAAAGCGACGATGTACAAGAAGATTGGAACCATTTTGCGGAAAAATTTCGAATCTCCTCCGTCAGCGAGAATAGGCGAGGTGTACTGCTAACGGAGCCCAATTCATGACAGAAAACGGTGATTCGAAGTCTGAACCCTAGGCGCAATCGGAGTGTGATTTTGGAAGGGGGAAGAGATTAGATCTGAGAAGATGTTGGATGATAGGGATTAGAGAAAAAGGAAAGGTGCATGCAGCGGGCACCGAATAATGGCGGCGATGAAGGAATCGGAAGGGGAGACACAGTACCCAATATCTCGCTTTCTTTTTCCTTCTATTCTTCCCAGTGGGAACATGCACAACGGTACAAAAATAAAATAATAAATTCCGTATTTTTTTATGCTTTCAATATTTGTTTTTGTCGTTTTCTTATTTATATTATTAATATTTTTGAGAATTCAGACTGATGTTTTCTTTCTTCTTCTTTTTTTCTCCTTTTCTTATTATCCACTAGAAAAAAATTTTAAAATTTGAATTAAAAAATAAAAAGAAAGAAAATTTTAAATTTTTGTACCTATAAAATACGTTTTCTTTTCATTTTCACTTTAACAAAGTAGAAGAAAAGATTTTGTTACTCGTGTTTTCTTTTTTCTCTATTTTTCTTTCTCGTATTCATATTGATATTCATGTTTCAGCAAATGGAATAGTGCATAGGATTATCCCCACATCGGGTGCACATTCCTACAACAATCCACCACCACCTCCTCCTGGTGGTGCTTGTATTGCACTCATGACCCATCGAGCGCAAGGCTACCCAAACTTTGGTTAATCCCTTTTGATGGTCAGGACACGTTGGATTGGCTCTTTCAAGCAAAGCAATTTTTTGCTTTTTATCAACGTGTCTATTGCAGCTTTTTATGAGGGGGAGCCCTAAGTTGGTATAAATGGATGATAACAATAACCAGCTTGCTGATTGGGACACCTTTGTTCGTGCATTGGAGGTTCGCTTTGGATCGTCGTCTTACAAGAACCACCAAGCTAAGCTTTTTAATTTTAAGTTGTGGCAATATGGCACAGTGGCAGATTGCCAACAACATTTTGAGAAACTCTTAAATCATGTCTTTGGACTAAATGGTGAAACCTTGCTTAATTATTTTCTATTATGATTAGTTTTTGAGATCCAACGCGAACTAGCTATTCATAAACCTTTTTCCATCCATCAAGCCATTGGCCTAGCCAAACTTGTGGAAGCTAAAATCAAAGACATAAAACCCAAACCTTCACCAAATTCCTTAACCCAGCCACACCCTCTACTACCTCTTAGTCCTCATCCTCTCACAACCCGTCTCATTTACCTATCAAACATTTAACCCAAGCCCAGCTGCATGAGCGATGCACCTAGGTCCTTTGTTACTACTGTGACGAGAAATACTTCCCTGGCCATCATTGCCAGGCCTCAAAATTCCTTGTGCTTTTGGTAGATGATGATGACGTTGGCCCAAATTTGATGGTTGAGCCCTTGTGTGATGAAAAGGGGACCATGTCTGCCACATAAGAAGGCCACGAGGACACTCCAGTCCATCTTCATTTATTTGCATAGGCTCTTGTCGGATTACCTTCTTCACAAACACTTTGCTTCAAGGGGTCCATTTGTGATCAACTAGTCATGATTCTTGTCGATTCAGGGAGTTTTCATAATATATTACGATAAGTTCCATATTTTAGTTATTTAGGGATTATAATACGGATACTTAGCTTTTGATTTTACTAAATTCTCTAATAAACTTGTCCTAATCCTAGTTGTTTTATATTTGGTACATTTGTTGTTCACATTTTGGAAGGTTAATCCACTCAATTTCGATGTTTCAATAGGTATCAAAGTGTATGTGTGGCATCCGAAACAACCAAGACAAGAGAAGAGGGCAAAAAAGTCAAAATAATAATTTTCTGGAAGCCAAATTCGCCCAGACTAGCAATTAGCTCACCTGGGCGAGTCAACCTTTCTTCAAAGCTAAGTTTCAACTTGCCTAGGCAAGTAAATCACTCGCATGGGCAAATGAAGTATCTTCAACATTAAGGAAAAACTTGCCTGGGCGAGTTCACATGACCTGTTCCACCTTTTCCTATAAAAGGTCATGCAAAGTGAAGAGCAAAGACACCATGGACGAAACCAGCAACAAGGAGACATAGAGAGAGGTGAGAGAAGAGAGAAATTGGTGAGAAAACTTTGTCGGAAATGATCGGGGATCGCTTCTTTCATCATGTCTTCAGTTGATCTTGTACTCTACATAATGATCAGTTAATTTCTCCTAAGGATTGGATGTAATCTCCGTACTCTTATGTATCTCTTTTGATATTTGATATATGCATGAATCTTTTCTACTCATTATTGGTAATTTCATTTTGTTCTTAATGCTTGATTCTACTTGAGCATTAGTTTTATGAAATTGGATTCCAAGTTTGATTGGAAAGTGCTCTTAGGATTTGAACTGAATAATTTTACTCGTTACGTTACGTTGTTAGGAATAGAGCATAACGTTTTGATTGCAAACATGAGATTATGATTAAAATGCTGGGATATTCATTTCATATGCGAGGGATCGATATTTAGTAAATATCTTTAGGATTCTCAAATGCAAGAGATCGATTTGGGGTGATTTAATGTTTGCATCACTAATGATAGAAAATGATTTATACATGGTAATGTTAATTGGATACTAAGGGTATGAACGATGAAATTCAATCCTACACTGTTCTTGAATTTATTGAACTCACTTAATTAGTTTCCGTAAATTTCCGTAAATCCAACGCACTAAATCCGTTATTTTTGTACTTTCTTTACATCTGTATTTTCTGTTATTTCACATGAAATTCCGCTTGTACTCATTGTACATAACTATTGAACTATTAAATTTTATTTGGATTAACTGAGTAACTCAAGTCCATGTGGAGACAATCTTTTATAAATTCTGTAACCTGTGACAACATTGGTACGTTTGCCAAGAGTTTAACACTTTAGCGATAAAGTAGTCCTAGTCGTCATAGACATGTTTTATTTCCTCTTTATTTTCTTTTTTTTTTTTTCATTTTCTCTCCTACCAAACGGATCATTAATGTTTTGTTTATTTTTTGTTAACATCCTGTTTAATTACATTTTAATCTCTTTAAATGGGGTATACTATATTTTATTTAATTCACATTTTAAATATTATGATATTTTAAAGAGTTTAATTTCGATATATGGTGAATAACAAGATTTGTATAATATTTATCAATGAAAATTTATTGGTATACAAATTTTAAAACAATTATACAATTTAATAAATTTACTATATGTGATATATGTTATTGAATGATAGTATAAAGAAATTTTATATTGTAAATACACTTTAATTAAATTCTTAAAATTATTAATAACTAGTAATTTTAAAAAACAAATATAATACTCAATGGGAAAAGTAAACAAAAAACTAATAGAAAAAATATGTAAAATAATTTGAATATAAGTAAAATTACAACTTTTGAAATTTATTTAAGTAATGAGAATTTATGATTTACTTTCTCAAATAGATTATGCACAATACATTTCTCAAATAACATGTAACACTGTTATTTTTTTAAATATATGATTAAGTGATTTTAATTAAATTATAAAAAATAAATTTATTGTGTTATTGAAAAATATAAATAAAGTGGATTGTGTTTTATGTTGTTTGCAAGAGATTGATAGTTATATGAGACTTTGGTTTGGGTTGGGCTTTAGTGAGGAAAGTTCATTGTCCTTTCCTTTTTTCCTTTTATTAACACTTTCATTTTCTCTCAAAGGAGCCTAGTGCTCTCATTTCCTCTTTTCTCAAAGCTTTCTTTTCTCTCATGTTCTCCTCCACCACAAAGAGCTCTATCAAGGATGATGCTTCTTTTCCTTTCAAAAGGACATGTAATTTCCCCCTTTTTTGAGCATGTGATCCATTGTTAGATGATGAGCTCTCTTTCATTCATCTTTTCTTTCATTCATCTTTTCCTCTTCTATTAGTTGACCCATAATGGGTGGTTGTGCAAACTCTTTTGTGTTGGTTTTGGATTTTGTTTTTGTGGGTTTGGTGAGGTGGTATTGTTGAGCTCAAGGCTTCTGCTTTCTCTCCTCTTCTAAAAACACCTAAGCTTCAGGATCCATAAGTAAGGGAAGCTTAACCTTGCTTTTGAATCCTACAATTTTGTAAATGCATGTTTATGACTTGTGAATTGTGTGGAAAGTGTATTTTTTTTTTTTTATCAAACTTTATGTTTTGGGATGTTTAGGGATTATTTGGGAACCAAAAATCGCATTAGAACAAATTGTTCTAGCTAAACACAAAAACTATAGAATCACATTTAAGCTTAAGTGAGAATTTTCTAACATAAAAGAGTTGTGGCTTAAGTGAAAAAAATTCTAGGTTAAGCAAGTTGCGACTTAATCGATAATTTTTCTTGCTTGAGAGATATGGCTTAAGTGAGAAAAATTATAGCTTAAGCGAGCTTAGTACCAAAGGGTGAGTGTAGGCTCTCACATAAGCAAGCAAAGCTTTAAAGGGGTGATGAGTGATAGCATAAGAGTAGCTCCTAGCTTGAGTGAGTGCTTACAAACGAAAGCATTGTATTTGTGTTTGATGGATCAATCAATAGCAGACATATGCTTGTTATGTGAAGGATTAAAGATTGAGTTAATGTTCTAATTTCTTGATCCTTTGTGCAAAGAATTTTGGACATCCTTCATAGGATCTGTCGAAATGAAGAAAGTAAAAGAATATTAAAGTTTAAACTCCCTCTTCACCTACAATAAAATAAAATAAGAAAGCAGAAAACTATATTTTAATTTATTTCAAACTCTTCAATAAGACTTCATCAAAAAGTAATCATTGTCTCACAATGGCCTTCAAACTATGTTTATTGCTTCATCTGGTCTAGGTGTCCATTGAAGCATTAAATACTGCATTAAATGCGAGTCCACTCCAAGTTGATAAAGCACTTTGTTTATTTTCGTTGAGCAACACTTATTCTACTATAAGCACTGATCAAATCAATGTTTACTTAGAGAAGGTCTACACAACAATAATGTGTCTTTTTAGGTGAAAAGAGAGTTTAAACTTGAATATTCTTTTACTTTCTTCGCTTCAACAGATCCTAGACAGGTTGTTTGAACATTCTCTTCATAAAGGATCAAGAAATAAGAGCATTAACTCAATCTTTAATGCTTCACATAACTAGTGTATGTCTACTATCGTCTGATCTATCAAATGCAAATACAGTGTTACTGTCTATTATCATGTAAATGATCAAACCCATATTTATCATGTAGTGACGACGGATCGTTACACACAATACCTTTTAGCATGCACGATAAATGCTTGGCTGAGAAATACACTTGGGCTCCAACATTTTTGAATGAACATGACAGTAAACCCATATATACTATTATAAATAAAACAATTAATATTTGAATTTAGTGGGAAAGTGCACCTATTTTTAATATCGACTTACAGAAGACGGATATACAAGTTAGGAGCTACTACTGTGTCATCACCCGTATGAAGCTTTGATCTTTGAAAATAACTTTGTTCTTTGAAAAGCTTACAAAAAAAATTATTTCACAATTCAATCCCCCTTCTTGTATTTTTGCATTTACAATTTGGTATCAGAGCTCAGTCTCTAAGGGGTTGAACACCTGACAATGACTAGAGGAAAAGATCTTGATGGCAAACCAAGATAGTCAGTTCATCGTAGAGGGAGCTTCCCTTACAAGGTTCCCTTCCTTCCTTGGAGATTATTATCCATACTGGAAATATCGTATAAAGATGTATATCAAATCCACACAATACTAGTTATGAAACATCATCATGTATGGAGATTGGAGATATCCCCATCACCGGACTTGAAGCATAATGGACCCAAGATGATTTTAACGGTCTGCAATTGAATACCAAAGCCACATATACTCTGACTTGTACATTGACAAAGAATGAATACAACAATATTTGTAGGCTCGAAATAACCAAAGAGATATGGGATTCACTTTGTGTCATTTATGAAGGAACGAATACCAAACCCATATATACTTTGACTTGTGCATTGACAAAGAATGAATACAACAAATTTTGTAGGCTAAAAACAACTAAAGAGATATGGGATTCACTTTGTGTCATTAATAAAGGAAAGACGGATGTCCAACTCAGAAAAACTACTACTCTGACATGAGAGATTCTCCATGAAAGAAGGAGAAACCATTGATGAGATGTTTGAAGATTCCAAGTTCTCCTAAATGGTATAGAAGCTCTTGGAAACGGTACACAAAGGCTCAAGTCAATCTAACAATTCTAGACAGCCTTCCCAAGGTGTAGGAAGCTAAGATAATTGTCAGTTCAGAGGCAAGGAATATGAAAACTTTGTTTGGGGTGAGTGTTTAGGGATCATTTGCATTCACAAGGTTCATATGCAAAATAGAGATCAACTACCTCATAAAGATTTTGCTGCCCTTAAATCTAGAGAAAGAATCTCCAATAAAGAGGAAAATGAAAAGCTCCACCAAAGCCCTAAAAATCAGAATAATTGAGTTTGAAGCATCAGACGATAGCTCAATTGAATCCATAGACGATGAGGTGACTCTCATGTCCAAAATTTTTAAGTAGATGCTGAAAAAGAAAGGAAGATACAAGCAACTAGTGAGTACGAAGCAGTGCGCACAACAAGAGCCAAGAGGGTCGTTGGTCGTGCGAGCACAAGCCAAAAGCTGAGCTGCTGTGGTGCGGCAGTGGCGAATCGACGATGATAGTGCTCATTTGTTGGGTTAGGGGATTTAAGATTCTGAGAAATGATGGATGGGAGGCATGTATGAGTCTGGTGGGAAAGAAAAAGTGAGAAACTGAATCTCTTCTCTCCTATTCTAGACCCTTATGATGATTATTATTATTATTATATTTTTTAAATGTAAGTGGGCTAACTGGGCCAACTCGATTCAAACTCACCTAACCCACGGGTTAAGTGAGTTGGTTTCGTTTTCTACTATTGAAAGTTTTGTTTTTTGGGCCTGGTCTATCCCAAACCCATGGTGAGCTAGGTTGGCTCACCGGATTTGGACTCAGTTTGACATTCTTAATTTGCACATGATATTACAATAATACAAATTAGTCATTCGTCATAATTTTCCTTATTTTGATATCATTGCCTAGCATTACTAATTCACCATCCATGCATACCAAACTGAAATATGTAACAAACAAACAAATGCATATAAAACCAAAGACAATAAAAATGCTCATGTCAATCTAATTCCAAACCATCTATGTTAGTGCATGTTTGATTTGCAATTAGAAATGTTGAAGTGCATGTTTTAATGCAAATACAATAAGTAAAATGAACGTAAAAACAAGGATCCTGATTCATTGGCAAAATTATTTATGCCTGAAATTTGTAATTTTACAACCAATGATGAGTGAGTTTGCACTACTTACCAAAAAGAACGTTGATAACATTTCTAAAAACAGGCCCTCTTTTACTGGCTAGAACCTCCCTCACAGCCTTCTCGTCAGGAACAAACCCCTTACCCTTCATCTGCTCCAACAAGCGTGCAGCCTCATCAAGCTTCTCCTCCCTCACCAACCCCTCAAACACACAAGCATAAGTCTGCACATTAGGTCTCATTCCCTTATCCATCATCTCCAAAACGTACTTACTAGCTTCCTTCACAAACTTAACATCAGCAGCAGCAGCAAGACCCTTGATGAGAACCGCATAGGTGTAAGCATTGGGAGAGACCCCAGAAGCCAACATGCGCATGTAAACCTTGAGAGCCTCTTTTGGCTGAGCGGCGTTGGCGTAGGCCTCGAGGACGGCGGTGTGGCCCACCACGTCGGGCATGTGGCCCTTGTCCTTGATATGGGCGAAGAGCTCTAGGGCTTCGTGGGTGAGACCCTCTTTGGACAATGCGTCGAACATCTTGACTGCGTGGTTGAATAAGCCGTCACCGGTTCTCATGTTGTGGAATATCTGTTGCAGGTCCTTTGGGTCCGAGGAGGGATCTTCTACTGCGGGCTTCTTGCTGAAGGGGTCGTAAGGGGGTGGCACTACCTTCTTGCTCGTGCCGGTTTCTTTGTTGTCTTCGTCGTCTGTGTCGGAGAGGGAGAAGTTGACCTTGGTGTCCACGGGCTTCTTGGTGGAACTGAAGTGCCGATGAATCGCGTTGGAGTTTGAAACGTTGAGAGAAATGGGTGCGGAAAATGTGTGGCTGCGGAATAAGCTGTTATTAGAGTTGGAGGTGAAAATTAAAGCGCTACGACGTATTGCTGCAAATGTGCCTCTGCCAAACAAAGCCATTCTCTTCTCTTCTATTCTCAGAGACTTGTGCAAGAATAAAGTCTCACTCGATCACTCACTTTACTCGTGTTGGAAAGCCTTCTAGAATATTTGAACGGCGGATTGGCTTCCATAACGTAACTCTTCAAATGTAGCAGCTTTTATACCAAAATAAAAAAGTAAATTACACTACCTCACCTAATATTTAAAAAATTTATACATGTTTTTTCTCATTTTTTGAAAAGGATATATATGTCTCTCAAAAAATAAAGAAATTACATATCTCTTCTAAATATCTTTTCTAAAGTTTTAAAAAATTACACACGCTTCCTTTTATTTTTAAAATATACAAATCTTATAAATAGGTTTAAGCAATTCACAATAACAAAGTGTGTTGACAATTTTGATTAAAAAATAAAAAAAATGATATAAAAAATTTAAAAATCTGATATTTCCTACAATAATATACATATGTTCAGATGTACTTAAACCTAATTTTGGAAAAAAAATAACATTTAAATTTTACGAATATGAAAAATAGATAATTTTTTTTGCAATATCGGATTTCGATCATTTTTATATTTATGAGGATGAAAAATATATTTTAGTTTTTTTAATTAAAATTGTTAATGTAGATTTTAAAAATAGAAAAAAAATATGTGTAATTTTCTTAAATCATATCAGCGACGTATAGGACTTTATAATAGGAGGGAAGACGTATAATTTTCAGACAAATGTAATTTACTCAAATAGAAATAGTATACTTTCTTTTTATTTCTTTTAACCAAAATAATATATTCTGAATAATTTATCATACGAGTGCTGTAAAACATCGTGTCATCGTAGAAAATTTGCACAACACTAAGTTACAATTCTCACTTTTTTATAAATAAAAAAACAAATCATTTGAAATACAAAATTCAAGAATTGCAATTGAAAAAATTTAACCAAAACATTTATATATTTAACTGTCATCCTTAACTTAATAGTTTGCAGAACATTATGTCCAAATAAAATGCTCAGTCCAACAAGTCAACTTAACTTGTCCATTGACCCGTAGAATATGAGTTATGTACGTTGATAAATTTATTCAGTCCAACAAGCCAACTAAACTAAACTTGTCCATTGATCCGTCGATTTAGAGTGGTGCTTCATAAACCATTTAAAAATTCTATTACAGCATTAATTTTTCAAAAATCCGAAAATACCTCTGTTGCTTTGGACACTTATTTTAGTTGAGTTGAGCATCATTTTTGCTTCTTGTTTGTTGTTGTTGTTGATTTTTGGTTCGCCTCAATTGCATTTGAGAAGCATTGGTGATTTTTGGTGTCATTTCAATTCATTTCGTCGGAGTTGTGGGTGGTTGCCGGAGCGGCGAAGTCTTCGTCGAAGTGTGCAAAGGTGGGTGGTGTCTGCTATCGTATGGATTCGGTAATCCGTATGAATGTTACGGATTAGGTAATCCGTATGACTATTACGGATTGGTCAATCCGTATGATTCATAGGGATTAGGTAATTCATATGACTCATACGGATTGGCCAATCCATATAAGTCATATGGATTGGCCAATCCATATGACTCATATGGATTACCTAATTCATATGACTTATATGGATTGGCCAATTCGTATGAATCATACGGATTAGGTAATCCATATGCCTTTTATCAGTACTTTTTTATTAAAAAAATCAAAAAATATATATTTAAATGAGATTGATTTGAAGTTGACAAATAATTTCATTGAGAAAATACAATACAATAAGTTAATTTTTCGATTCTTTTTTTTAACATGGTGTTCTTGAGACTTTCATGATATGTTAAATTATTCTTATTATTTATTTAACACTTGATTGAATTTAATTGTGTTTGTAATAGGGTTTTTTAAGAGACAATTGTTTGTTGTCATCTACGACGTGCTTGTGGGCTACTCACTGTTCAAATGAAGCTCAATAGTGGCCCAATCATTACATGGGTCGAATGCAAATGTATACTAAATCAATGAAATTTCACACTGAACATGTTGACTTAAATGATGTGTAGAATTATTTGAACAACTAGAGTTGTTGTTTAATATCATTAATGCATTAGTATTTCATTATATCTAACAAAGTTTCCACAATTGTCCAACATGAAAAAGTCAAAAAATAATGTCCAAACTGTTTAAACAAAAACACGGCATTATTGTCATCCATGTCGCCTTCGCTGTGCATCTCTTGGCCGTGTGTCCCGCGTATATACAATGTCATCGGCCTACGCTTCTCAGTGGCTTCATCTTTGTTACCTCTGACATTTCTACCATTTGCTCGGTCAACATCTCGTCCAAGAGCCCGACGCATTCCTCTAGTCTTAGCCATAAGCTGTAAAACATTTGTTTACATGTTAGATACTTTTTCAATAAGAAATACACAATTATAAAATAATAAAAGCTTGCATTGGTAAACCTAAACTGCTCCTTTAAATCAAACATTAGATACTATTTCAATAACAAATTCACAATTATAAAATAATAAAAGCTTCTCAAACGTTTAAGCTAAATTCCTATCTACAGCATAATAAGCATCTAACCCAATGCAAATGATAAGAAAATTAACCTATCTCAATAAATGTATGCATTATTTGACATTACTTGCTTCCATTTGGATTTAGATTTGACGTGGAAGAATAATTGGGACCAAAAAGTGGAAATACTCATACATTTATAGCATCAAAAGTGACAGGGGGGGGGGGGGCTAGGATATAGTATGTCTTAGAATTTGGGCTTATAACCTAATCTACCCTACAAAACTGGCTTATTACGTAAGCATTCTCGAAGCCTTATAAGGACTATATTGTTATGCGTCTAGTTGGTGTGGGATCTCAACGCACTCATACACACTAATATCATTTTAGAATTTGGGCTTTGTGCTTTGGGATACACACTAATACAAAACCATATTTAAAAAATTACACCTCATATGGATTGACCAATCCATATGAGGTTTAAGGATTCGGTAATCCATACACTTCATATGAATTGACCAATCCATATGAGGTTTACGGATTCGGTAATCCATACACTTCATACGGATTGGCCAATCCATATAAGGTTTACGGATCAGATAATTCGTACACCCCATACGGATTGGCCAATCATATGAGGATCACAGATTACCTAATCCGTAAAACCTATACAGATTGGCCAATCCGTATGGAGTGTATGGATTACCGAATCCGTACAGTGACCGCTTCTCCCTTTCACAAACCAAAAACACCAGCACTTACCTCAGCAGTGTCGCCACCAACTAGAGAACACGCCACCAACCAATGCCACCACAAACCACCACGATTAGCCGAACAAGGAGAGGATGAATGTAACGCAAAAATCAAGCAATCACCAAGCATAGCACGCATGAAGCAATGGAGGAGAAGAGAAGAGAAATTGAGAAGTTTGGCTAATTAAATAGACAAGAGCAAAACGGAAAATCCACTATTACACTAATGGTGTAATAGAATTTTGAATGGTGTATGAAGCACCACTTGTCGATTTGGTAGACTATGCAAGTTATGTACGTTGATGAATTTAACACGTAACCCAACCCATTTTAACTAGCCAAATTCAACTCATTTTGTCATAGCAATTGTAGTTTAGATTCCACCGCATAAAATGTTATACATTTTGTTACTTAATTGTCATCTAGATTGCCTCTTTGGTATTAAATAGCAAGTCAACATACATATCATCTCCATCTCGCCAAAAGTAAGGCAAACATACCCCAAAAAAATTCATCTCTTAAATAGAGCAATTGGTCCCAATTAATCTATCGAGTCTAGTGTTGAAACGAATTCCAAAAATGCACTTTACGCTTCTCCTATAAATACAAGTATAAAGAAGTGTCAAACACGCGTTGTAAGAGTGAAAATATACTAATATGAATTTGCTAGTTGAATTGACTATGCAATCAGGGCAACAATCGCACTGGTTAACTTAGACGACAGAAAGATATTTAGAATTGAGGCTGGTCTAAATTAAAAATGGAAAATCTTCAATCAAAATGGCTCTGCCAAAGTTGAGTAGTACAAATTTGAGTCACCAGCCAACTAAAATAAATGGAAAAATAAATTGCAACAAAGCAAATTACACTCTTATCCTCTGTTTAAGATCAAAAAATTCCACCTGGATAAAATCTAGATACTCAGATAATTGCTTCACTCAATCGTCCTCACCGAACTACCAAGCCTTGGGCTGCCTGGGACCCATCCTCCGTTATTTTGTTGGCCTGAATGGTACTGATAACATTTGCAATATTTCCCTAGAAATAGGAAACAAGCAATCAAACATCATAGCAAATAAAAAAATCAGTCACTTGTGTTGAAGCAACATTTCATCAAATAAAAGTTGTTACAAAAAAAAAAAATCATCAAATAAAAGGATATATTATGAAATAATAATTAAAATTGTATACACCACCAATATATAACTTTAGTGATATTCTTGTTAATGAAAAAGTCGTAAGCATTTCAAATATGCAGCATAATTCAAATCCTACAAAAATGTTGGCCATTCATGATATTAAAGTCATAAATTCAAGGCAGTTATTGATTGAAATTCTGATTAGCAAAAATTAAATTCTGAAATTCTTTTCCTCCAAAGTTTAATTTATGAATTCAATTATCAATTAAAAATAGGAATAGTATAAAAATTTCGATGCATTTTGATGTATCTAGTTATAATTCTGAAAATTATGGACGAGAAATTCTTTACCCTCCATGTCACTAGCTTTGTTCTCAGTGCTTGCCATTGGTGCTGACCAAACACGCGCTCGGTAGGATGACTGCACATTAAACATTTGCATTAAATTAAATCATGGATAACAACTGAATGAATTTTCAACTGGGGGATATATGATGCTGAAAAAACTATGGCCAATAGGTGCAATTGTTCAAGTCCATGTCTCCACAGAGTAGGAAGCTGAGAGAGACAAAAAATAGCGGTAGAGCATACCTGACAACTACAACTTGATTCATTTGGTCCATCTTACAGTCAATTAAGTTAGCAGTTAATCCTTTAACTACCCATAGTTCCACCTCATCATCGCTGATCTGAAAGGGATGTCGCAACATTTCAATTATGCTAGGAAGAACACAAATACAAACATAGAAACCAAAAATAAATTTACCTGAAGTGTGTCCCTAATAAGTTCATATGGAATTTGGTCAGATCCATCAGAGCTAAGATCCACCAATGACAAAAGCCTCATTTTGGCAATGCATTCTTCATGCACAAGGTCTAAAAGAGCATAATAACATCAAAACATTTTGATAGTAACATAAAGTAGAAAGAACCCTGTATATGTAACTGTTGATAAATGATAATCATTCATAAACAGTGCTTACCATAACTTTTCAACAAGGTGGAATTGGCAGCATGATAGTCTAAGTATGCATCCAGCCTCTGGGTAAGAAAAATCTTAAGAAGCTGATATAGCAGAGCATATTTGGCATCCTTCTCCAGTTGTACAACAGCAGGCAAGTCTAGTAAATCACACTACAACACAACAATCAACTTAGTGAATGCTCTTCAAGAACTTACAACAATCTTGGACAAAAATGGCATTAAAAATATTGGACTTAGATATACAAGAGTTAAATTAATAAAGAGATCATTGAAAGCAACCAAAAGACAAATAGAAGTTCTAATTTCTAAATAAAGATGGCCTATAACAGCAAGATAGCATCCTTATCACTCTACGGGTTTTAGTACTAAACAATTATGATGTTTCATGTTCCAAACTTCTAAGCAGAAAGACGAGCATCGTCTAAGCAAAGGAAGCAATCGAAAAAACAAGGGAGGGTATTAGTATTGACAACAGTAACTCATAAAACTAATTGAACAATGTAGGAAACTGTAAGATCATACAATCTTTCAAACATCATAATTAGAATTAGACAAGGTACCTGAAATACGTCAGGTGCCCTCACAAATTCCACAATTGCACGTGCAGCCTCCTCCTTGGCTTCACCCAAAACATGTGAGTCATCTCCCGAAAAAGTTGCCAGATAACTGGTCAGGAACTTAAAAGCATCCTTTGACATGCTGAGATAAAATGAGATTCAATACTAATTACTATTTTTTGTATTAAAAAAAAGAGTGAAAGATGGAAGGTTGCTGTCTCTAGGGGGAGCAGTACTGATGAGAAGAAACTTAAGTGGTACTCCCACTCCCAAGAGAGGTAAGAGAACATTTCTAAAATTGATGTTAAAAGGAATTCACTTCTGCTATACCTTTTATTTTCCTTCAAAATATTAGAGACAGCGAGAAAGAGCTCTCTCTGTTCTAGTATCCCAATTTTCCAGTCTTTCAAGAAGTTATCAATCTTCTTGAATGAAGGTATAATGTGTTCTGTGACTTTCCCATCAACTGCTAAATTCAGTAACTTCAGGTAGACATAAAACTGGCAGTATGGAGTCTCCAAAAGGTTGTACAGACTGATCATACTGTAAAGAAAAGAGAAGATATTTTAAAAACAATAATATAAATAGTCACAGTAGCATGCATTACCAAAATTTTTAAACCTAGTAGCATGTGACATTACATCTTCAACCGCATGGCAGGCTTTTCGTTTGGCTGCTGGAGTATTTTTGTAGTTATAACTTTTACAATCTCCATCACTTCATCTGGATTTTCGGTCTTTGTAACAAGATTGCAGATGATAGTGAAGATGGATTCTATATCTGTTACAAGAAATAACAGACCTTGTTAACACACTCACGTTCAGCTGGTAACATTAATGACAGATCCTATCAACCTGAGCAGTCTCCATATAACATCAAATTGGATTCTAACAAGAAAGTGAGAAATGCAATACCCAAAAAGGAAGCTATAAAGGCAACATAATCAAGAAAAGGGGCTGAGAGAATATTACACATCAATAATGCCATATACAGACCAAAGTAGCAGAGTTGGGAAACGCTCCAGCTCAGATGATTGCACAAAACATACACGCCACATAGAATTCATGTTTTTCATCAATGAAATTGGAACTAGGCCAAAATGCAAGAGGAATACAACACCAAGAGCAGAGGTAAAACAGATGACTCTACCTTTTTCAGAAACCTTCGAGAAAATCAATTCAGCAGAGGTAATCATCAATGATGCTAGCTCCAACCACTTTCCCATAACAATGAATTCTTCAGCCTCCATGCAGAGTCTGCTAACTTGGGGCTCAGCAACCTGACAAACCAAGATGGGAAACACTGAATTCACAAATAATACAAGCACCAAATTAGAACAACAACAAAAATGCGCTTACATATAACAAGATGCATTAGTGCACAGAGCAGCAATAAAAGAAAATAATCTAGCACCGAGAAACCCTAAAAATGCACATAAAAATTACTATTCCCAATATTTCTATATCAACCTCTCTCACATCCAACCTACCAATGTATCTGACTATTATATACAATTCCCTGCCTTTCATTTTCTGAACATCGACGTGAATCTAGGAAAATTCTACAACACTAAATGAAGACACAGAACGAGTCCTCACAAACACACCAAAACTTAAAATTCTATCATAAGTCACCGAGTTTTACAAAATCAGATTCAATTTTAAGCTCCACGAGCATTACAACTTAGCAGATACACAGCGCATCGTGAATAAAACCGTTATGTCCCTAGCAGACAATCAGAAGTAAAAATCTCACATCTTAACCGACAAATAAGCACAATAACCGAACCACTCACGGTTAGAGCCAAGAAAAAGGCAATAGAAGGGTTTGATGTAGACGGAGATAGAGAGAAGAAAGAGGAAGAAAGTAACCTCGGGACCGGCATCGGCCCAGGCAAGTTCAGAGGCGAATCGAACGACGGAGAGTGCAGCGTCTTCTTCGGAGGTTGGCACCACAGTCGCCATGTTTTTTGCAACTGCGAGATTCGAAACCCTAGCTAGCTCGCGCAACAGAGAACACGACGTGAGCAACCAAAATCCCGGCGTAAAAGAAAGAGAATAATAAGGAATGCTGTGATTAGAGAATAACAAATTATAATTTTCAAATTAAAAATTATTTATATAAAATAAAAATACAACATACTAGTGTAAAATACAGGAATAACTAAATCTGTAATCCCTAAATTTTTACAAAATTTAATTTTTAATTCTTAAATTTTTATTTTGCTGATCAAAATTCCTTAATTTTTTGTTAAGATTTTTAATCTTCCCAAATTTTTATTTGATTAGTTAATATTTTTAAACTTTTAAAAAATTGAATTTTCAGTCTTTAAATAAAAATTTAATATTATTTTTATTTATTTAATGAGATTTTAAAGACTAAAAAAATTCAAAAATATAAGAACTAAAATCTTAATAAATAAAATAAAATTTAGATATAAAAACTTATTTAATTAATCCTAAAATATATTTGTTAGCCCTTAGCCCCTTTTTTTATCTTCATTTTTATTTTTAGTCTCTTAAATTTTTTTTTACTATTTTTAATTTCTCATATATTGTTTTATTTCCCTTTTGTTTTAGTATATGTTCGATAGAGATAAAAGAAATATCCCTTTTGTTTTAGTATATCTTGGATAGAGATAAAAGAAATAGAAAAAATAAAAATAGAAGAGATAAATTAAAAAGGAAAAATAAAGTAAAAATAAAATTAAATGTTAAATTGTTTGTTTGAAGATAAATGAATGAGAAATAAAGTGAAAATAATATTATGATTAAAATACAATTATATCTTTAATATAAAGTCACTTGACTGATAATAAAAAGGACAAAAATTGAATAAAAATATCAATGTCTATTTGACGAGTAGGAATGTTTGTGGATCAGTTTGGATCAATTTTGGTCAAATTTAGGACTCAATTCAATCAAATTTGATTGGTTCGGTTTTCAGGGAAAGAAAAAATTGAAATCCAACTCGTTCATGAGCAGTTCGGTTCAGTTCGGATCATCGGGTTACCCATTTAATTTTTTTAGAACTACTATTTTTTATCACGATTCTTTCAAATATCTCATATAATTAACAAAATATTATCAAATGTATAAAAGTAATAAAATTGATTCATTTAATACCATCAACTTAATATTCTAAAAGAGACTTATAATATAAATTAAAACAAAAGATTTTTGAACAAGATTTGTTATAATAGTCTGAATCACAACTGTTTCCTACAAACCAAACTTTGTTATAACCAATTTTGTTGCAACTAGATTTGCTGAAACAAACAAATAAAAAAAAATATGATTCATTAATATTATAAACATGGTAAACAAAATATGAAAAAAAAGGTGAAACAAATAACAATATACCTCAAAGTTGTTTAATAAAACTATGGATGGTCAATTTAAGTCAATTGAGAACTTTTTTAATATTGAAAATTATTTCATTTGGTCCAATTTTTGGAAGCAATTGAAAACTTTTTTAATTATAAAGTATGCTATTAAAACTTTTATAACATATGAATATTGTGTTGGTCCAAGATAAACTCAAGATGGGGTGAATTAAGTTTTATAAAATAATTAATAATTCAAAATCAAACTCAAAACAATAATACAGAGATAAGAAATAAAGAATACACAATCAATTTTAACGTGGAAAACCCAATTGGGTAAAAAACCACGACGTCCGAATTGGATAATCAATCCAATGGAAAACTCCACTATGATAATTTTGTGTACAAGAGTTCCTAATTTCTTAGTCTACCTTTACATAACAATTATCCCAGTTGCTATCCTTATTTCCCAGCAAAAATCTCAATTCACCAATAATAGAGATAGACTGATATCCTTATTTCTCAGTCAGACTGGTATCGTAGTTTTCCTGCCAAAAGTCGCACATCTCAATTCATCAAGAACAGAAACCAAACTGGTATCCTAGTTTCCCAACTGCGATCTTTTCTAAAGTCAAGAAAAATAATACAATAAAATAGTTACCTTTACGCTTCTATTCCTTAAGCAAATAAGTACCTTTAAATCCTGATGAAGAGTTGAAGAATCAGACTTGTCAAACGCTTCTATATGATCTCACAACAATTCTCTCAACGATGTAAACATAAACCCTCTAAGCTCTAATATTATTTGAAAGAGAATGCATACACGAACACCAAAATATGTTTCTATTTATAATAATTTAAAGATGTGATTTTAACTAATATTTGAATGCAATCCTAAATATATTCTATCATATTATCAAATTCAATCTTAAAGACATTCTATTATATTATGCAATGCAATCTTAAAAATATTCTATCCTATTTTTGAATACAATCTTAAACATTTACAATACTACACTTTTTTTTATTGTCAAATTATTTTTTTAATTTTTAATATATATAATAAAATTTATATTATTATTATTATAGGTTCACGGATCGGATCATCGGGTCAACGGATTTATAAATCTAAACCCATGATCCAATCCGTACATGAACGGTTTTGATCAGTTTAATTCGATTTTGACCCAATATATAAATGACTCAACCCAAACTGTTCGAATCGGTTCGGATCAATTCAGGTTCACAGGTGACCCGTACCATGAACACCCCTAGTGATGAGGGAAAAGAATGAGATCCACTAATTAGATATTACTTTTTATAAATATTTTGCACTAAACACTAAGGTAACTATTTCCCTATGTCCTAATTATTTTTCGTCGCCTAAAACCAACAAGACCGTTAATTCCAGACGTAAATTTTAACAGTGATAAAGTGACGAGTATAAACTTTTTGGAAAAAATTCTTTTAAAATGTTTATTTTTGTAACATTTACTGTTGTTTTATAAAATCTGGAGTTCTGAGTTTTGATTTTTTTTTTTCTTTTTTTTTTAATATTTTTGGTAATTTTGATCCGTCAGAAAATCTGCAGTAGTTAAAAACCGCAACAAACATATAGAATTATACATAAAATTTCCAAACACAAATTCTACTTATTACTTCATCACTTAACAATTGAATTTAATATTAGAGAGTAAAAACGAAATAATTTATGAGGACTGAAAATGTAAAAAGACAAAATCCTCATGAATTAAAATTGATCAATTTTTTTACTAGGAATCTAAAGTAAAAATTTAAATAAATTTAAAGATTAAAAATATAATTAGCTCAAATAAAATTATGAGTAACTAAATTCATAAATCAACATAAAATGATAGATCTAAAACATATAATTTTTCTTTGTAATATGCTATCAAATATTAAGAGTTACTCAAAAACTCCTTTTTTATGTGAGTAACACTTACATTTCACTAAATTTTTTCTCCATAATTTTTTTGTTTTGAGGACAATTTTGTTTGAGATAATGTGAGTACATATTTCAATAGTGATTTTGAATATTAGTTTATTATATTATGAAAAACTAATCTCTTTCATTAAACTCAACCCTCGTTAATTATTAATTATTATTTTTTCACAAATAAAAGAATAGCTCTTTTGACTAATAAAAGAATAACTCTTTCAATTATTCTGTTAAAAAAAAAAACTCTTCCAATTATTGATATAATTGGTATGCGTAAAGAATTTTTAATACCATCAACGAATCACATCATGTCATATCTTTAAAAAACAAAAATTATTGCATTCATTTTATGAATTGTATAACAATTCCAACAAAAAAAAAACTGGTTAACAATTAAACTCTTCAATTATATTAAATTATTTTATTTTCATTTGTAATTTTATTTACTAAATTGCTGATTTTAATCTAAAATAATTTTATATTATAATTGGATGAACTAACAAAAGATATTCAAGAGAAAGTGTCGTGATGTATGTTTTTTACAGATGATATCGTGCTTATTGATAAAACCAAAGATGATGTTAATAGGAAAGTGGAATTGTGGAGAAATACTTTGGAGTCTAAAGGATTCACAATAAGCAAGAGTAAGACGGAGTATATGAAGTACGAGTTTTCGCGGGAAAGAGACGGTGATCAAGAAATAGTGCATCTACTTGGTCAAGAGGTACTCAAGAAAGATGTTTTTAGATATTTGGGATCGATTTTGCAAAAAGATTGTAACACCCGTAGGCCTCCGACGTGTTATCATTAATAATATCAGATTAGCGTATAAAAATATCAATTAATCAGTTCAGCGAAAACATAGGATCGTTTTCTTGATACATTATGTATGGAATATAAAATTCATCAAGAACACATGCATCAGAATTATATACATATCATGCCCCTGCTGATCCAGTTTCTCATTCCATAAAGGATACTGATAAACAGCTTACTCAAACAGGCAAATAATCATATATACAACAAATGATACTCAGGGAAAAGCTTCATACATATCATAGAAGTTCTGTACAGACATATACATCAGAATCCACACCACACATGTCGTGGTGATACAAAAGAATATCAGCCCTCCATGAGGGTATCCAGAACCATACAACAAAATAAAATCAAAATAGAGCCTTCAAGCCCTCCATGCCGCTTCTC